>JAGSMR010000088.1:1120000-1358667 GCA_029286605.1 Sericinus montela | reverse complement strand
AAGGACTTCTTCGATGAAAGAAAGGTCGAAAGGACTTCTTCGATGAAAGAAAGGTCGAAAGGACTTCTTCGATGAAAGAAAGGTCGAAAGGACTTCTTCGATGAAAGAAAGGTCGAAAGGACTTCTTCGATGAAAGAAAGGTCGAAAGGACTTCTTCGATGAAAGAAAGGTCGAAAGGACTTCTTCGATGAAAGAAAGGTCGAAAGGACTTCTTCGATGAAAGAAAGGTCGAAAGGACTTCTTCGATGAAAGAAAGGTCGAAAGGACTTCTTCGATGAAAGAAAGGTCGAAAGGACTTCTTCGATGAAAGAAAGGTCGAAAGGACTTCTTCGATGAAAGAAAGGTCGAAAGGACTTCTTCGATGAAAGAAAGGTCGAAAGGACTTCTTCGATGAAAGAAAGGTCGAAAGGACTTCTTCGATGAAAGAAAGGTCGAAAGGACTTCTTCGATGAAAGAAAGGTCGAAAGGACTTCTTCGATGAAAGAAAGGTCGAAAGGACTTCTTCGATGAAAGAAAGGTCGAAAGGACTTCTTCGATGAAAGAAAGGTCGAAAGGACTTCTTCGATGAAAGAAAGGTCGAAAGGACTTCTTCGATGAAAGAAAGGTCGAAAGGACTTCTTCGATGAAAGAAAGGTCGAAAGGACTTCTTCGATGAAAGAAAGGTCGAAAGGACTTCTTCGATGAAAGAAAGGTCGAAAGGACTTCTTCGATGAAAGAAAGGTCGAAAGGACTTCTTCGATGAAAGAAAGGTCGAAAGGACTTCTTCGATGAAAGAAAGGTCGAAAGGACTTCTTCGATGAAAGAAAGGTCGAAAGGACTTCTTCGATGAAAGAAAGGTCGAAAGGACTTCTTCGATGAAAGAAAGGTCGAAAGGACTTCTTCGATGAAAGAAAGGTCGAAAGGACTTCTTCGATGAAAGAAAGGTCGAAAGGACTTCTTCGATGAAAGAAAGGTCGAAAGGACTTCTTCGATGAAAGAAAGGTCGAAAGGACTTCTTCGATGAAAGAAAGGTCGAAAGGACTTCTTCGATGAAAGAAAGGTCGAAAGGACTTCTTCGATGAAAGAAAGGTCGAAAGGACTTCTTCGATGAAAGAAAGGTCGAAAGGACTTCTTCGATGAAAGAAAGGTCGAAAGGACTTCTTCGATGAAAGAAAGGTCGAAAGGACTTCTTCGATGAAAGAAAGGTCGAAAGGACTTCTTCGATGAAAGAAAGGTCGAAAGGACTTCTTCGATGAAAGAAAGGTCGAAAGGACTTCTTCGATGAAAGAAAGGTCGAAAGGACTTCTTCGATGAAAGAAAGGTCGAAAGGACTTCTTCGATGAAAGAAAGGTCGAAAGGACTTCTTCGATGAAAGAAAGGTCGAAAGGACTTCTTCGATGAAAGAAAGGTCGAAAGGACTTCTTCGATGAAAGAAAGGTCGAAAGGACTTCTTCGATGAAAGAAAGGTCGAGAGGACTTCATTGTCACTCTAACTACCCCTGTACTAGGAACAGCGTGTAGATATTTTTATTACCTTATCTGAAACGATAAGGTAATAGAAATATCTAAAGTCTTGTTTTATTTATCATTTTAAAAACTCACTGCAAGGGAATAAAACTTCATATGGAAGACGTGAAACAAAAATTCATTACTACTGTGTGACTTGTGTTGACTGAGAAGGGTCAGCAATAAACTAGAAAACGTGAAATAAAGGAAGGTGCCCTCGTGAATGTCGAAGTGGCGGCGACGTTGTATCTAATATAAACCTAAACTACTCCCAAATTTAACCAATGTGAAAGAGTAATACAAAGGGTCTTCACATCATTCCCAAAATTAGGTTATACAGAAGTCTTGATAATTAAGTTCCTTCACCGAGGATATTTTTTGGCACAAAGTGACAGGTGGTAAGTCTGTCGCCATCTGTGATATTGACTGTAGATATAGTTGTTATAAACGAGTATGAATTATTTTTCGGAAATAACTCGAATATATAATGCGATTCATAGGTTACTAGGGCTGACCTTACTGCAAGTGACCCAGGTTCTAAATTATTATAATGCCAATTTTAGGTGCTTAAATCACCTCTATCTCGTCGTCGAAGGTCAAAGTCCAATTAAAATGTAAGTAATTATCCAAATAGTTGTGTTCGGTGGAAGGTGAGTCTATGATATTGTCTAGACCTCTGTCCCTTCCGACCCGCCCGTTACCAAATTCTTATTATTTGTAGTATTATATGTTATTACTTATATTTCTTGCCTAAAGTTACTGCTTATACGTTTGTATAGTGTTAAATATTATTTAAATGAAGTTTTATTAATATAACTGCTGTCTCACAGCTGCGAGAGAAAATAAAACATGGACAGTACAAAAGAAATAAAGCAGGCACGTGAGCTCCTCGCAGTCGGGACAAATTTCTTAAAATTTCTTTATGTGAGAGCTCTGTGAGGGCTCCTGTCAATGATTAATAAAATTTTATGCAATGTTACTGTTGTATATCTGACCTGTTCGGGAATCGAACAAAAAATCGAGACATGGATGTTTATGCTTATGAATATTTATTTACCTAGGATATGTATTTCACTAGCTGTTACAGTTGATTCGGCCCAAAGTAGGATTACTTTGGCCTGAAGTTCATAGGCGTTTGTTTAAAAATAACAAAAAGAATAATGGATGTGCGGGTGAGTGAGCATTGGCTAAAATTATCTAGATAAAACGTAACATTATCTGTTCGCGGTCGATTTCCAATTTGAATACAGAACGTTTTAGTAATATAGTTTTATAAACCGCACTGAATTCATTTGCGCCGAAAACTTATTAATAACTGAACTGTCAGCTGCAGCGAAACCTGCCGCGTGTCGGCGAGGTTTTCGTTCAATTTATCGACATATGTTTTAATTTCCAATAAAAATTCAGACAGTATCTATTCCAAAATAAATTGTGTTTTAATTCTATTTATATTTAATTGTTTTTGTATTATGGATATATACACATCTGACTTCGTAAAATATGCGGCGTTGTTTTGACCGATTAAAACTGTACTTGGAGGAATCCATATTAAAGAATAAGTATAATGAACTCACTAACCTGTGGCACAGGCAGCTTTATGTCATAAACGACATTAATAAAAGAAAAATAAAATAACTGTATGAAAAAAAGTTGTAGGTGGCAGCACTGTACATTTAGTTGTTGGTGATTTCGCTCGCTTAGGGGGGTTTGGTGTGCGTGCTTATAATAATAATAACATTATATTATTTGCTAAAAATAGTATAGCTACTATGTACCAAGTAAATGAGCTTTGTACCAAGTAAATGAGCTTTGTACCAAGTAAATGAGCTTTGTACCAAGTAAATGAGCTTTGTACCAAGTAAATGAGCTTTGTACCAAGTAAATGAGCTTTGTACCAAGTAAATGAGCTTTGTACCAAGTAAATGAGCTTTGTACCAAGTAAATGAGCTTTGTACCAAGTAAATGAGCTTTGTACCAAGTAAATGAGCTTTGTACCAAGTAAATGAGCTTTGTACCAAGTAAATGAGCTTTGTACCAAGTAAATGAGCTTTGTACCAAGTAAATGAGCTTTGTACCAAGTAAATGAGCTTTGTACCAAGTAAATGAGCTTTGTACCAAGTAAATGAGCTTTGTACCAAGTAAATGAGCTTTGTACCAAGTAAATGAGCTTTGTACCAAGTAAATGAGCTTTGTACCAAGTAAATGAGCTTTGTACCAAGTAAATGAGCTTTGTACCAAGTAAATGAGCTTTGTACCAAGTAAATGAGCTTTGTACCAAGTAAATGAGCTTTGTACCAAGTAAATGAGCTTTGTACCAAGTAAATGAGCTTTGTACCAAGTAAATGAGCTTTGTACCAAGTAAATGAGCTTTGTACCAAGTAAATGAGCTTTGTACCAAGTAAATGAGCTTTGTACCAAGTAAATGAGCTTTGTACCAAGTAAATGAGCTTTGTACCAAGTAAATGAGCTTTGTACCAAGTAAATGAGCTTTGTACCAAGTAAATGAGCTTTGTACCAAGTAAATGAGCTTTGTACCAAGTAAATGAGCTTTGTACCAAGTAAATGAGCTTTGTACCAAGTAAATGAGCTTTGTACCAAGTAAATGAGCTTTGTACCAAGTAAATGAGCTTTGTACCAAGTAAATGAGCTTTGTACCAAGTAAATGAGCTTTGTACCAAGTAAATGAGCTTTGTACCAAGTAAATGAGCTTTGTACCAAGTAAATGAGCTTTGTACCAAGTAAATGAGCTTTGTACCAAGTAAATGAGCTTTGTACCAAGTAAATGAGCTTTGTACCAAGTAAATGAGCTTTGTACCAAGTAAATGAGCTTTGTACCAAGTAAATGAGCTTTGTACCAAGTAAATGAGCTTTGTACCAAGTAAATGAGCTTTGTACCAAGTAAATGAGCTTTGTACCAAGTAAATGAGCTTTGTACCAAGTAAATGAGCTTTGTACCAAGTAAATGAGCTTTGTACCAAGTAAATGAGCTTTGTACCAAGTAAATGAGCTTTGTACCAAGTAAATGAGCTTTGTACCAAGTAAATGAGCTTTGTACCAAGTAAATGAGCTTTGTACCAAGTAAATGAGCTTTGTACCAAGTAAATGAGCTTTGTACCAAGTAAATGAGCTTTGTACCAAGTAAATGAGCTTTGTACCAAGTAAATGAGCTTTGTACCAAGTAAATGAGCTTTGTACCAAGTAAATGAGCTTTGTACCAAGTAAATGAGCTTTGTACCAAGTAAATGAGCTTTGTACCAAGTAAATGAGCTTTGTACCAAGTAAATGAGCTTTGTACCAAGTAAATGAGCTTTGTACCAAGTAAATGATATCAAGTAATTCACCAAGTAAATGAGCTTTGCTTATCTTTGTTAAGGTGCGGAAGATTCCTACTACAGGAGGCTAACACCCGTTCCAAAGTCCGACATATCACCGAGACAGCAGGTATGAAAGATTAGGTCATCTTTCATACCTCATCACTAAAACTTTAAAAGAACGTACTCGGATAGATGGAGGTGCATGTATGAAGAAAATGATGTATTTAAAAGAAGCCATAGAGGTTTGTAAGAATCATGACACACGACAATTTATGTTCTCTGTCAAGTACTAAGCGTGAAGGTATTTTTTTACTTACTACTTACTTACTTATCTTCACGCACAATCCCTGGCGGGGTAGCCAGAGAGAACAGATCGCCAAGTGTCACGATCCCTACATACCTCTTTCGCTTCTTTCAGATTCATCATCTTCATACACGCACGTCTAGGTATCCGAGTACTCTTGACCCTCCCATCTTCGAGTAATTTGCTCACATGGTCTTCGAAAGTTAGTCTCGGTCTACCTCGACACCTTTTATTGTTAACTTTCGCGCTATATATTTTATTCACCATTCGGTCTTCACTCATTCACTCAACGTGCTCAAACCATCGAAGCACGCCCTCGTCAATTATTGTGACAAGGTCATCTTTCAAACCTGCCATATTGCGAACCTCTTCATTTCACTTTCGGTCGGCCATGGTAAGGCCGCACATTTTACGAAGAGATCGCATCTCCACTGCATTCAACCTGCTTTTATGCTTCTTCTGGCATACCCAGGTTTCGCTTCAACGAACGGGCCAATCTCGAAGCTTTTACAACGCTTTTGGTTTCTCTTTTGTATTTCCATGTAACTAAATCGTTTGTAGTTGCAGACACCATGAGGGCTGCGTGCTTGCCATTAACCTGCTTAGCGAACAGGCTTCCCACAAGGCTGCTTACCCAAACTAAATCCTTGAACGTAACTTCCAAGTCTAAAACGTCTGTTTGTATTGAAACTTCGCATATTTATCAGAGACCAATAACAATATACGTTAATATTAGAGTACATAATAAAAAGCGTGCTCGACGTCTACAATTATAAAATGAGTAGCGCATAGGCCATCGTCCAGCAATGAAACATTTACCCCACTACTAATAATACGGTAAATATTCCATTACTAGATGATGGTCAATGCACTCCGCATTTTACTTACGTACCTTCACCCATAGTCTGACCCAAACCACAGACTTCCCCCGCACTGACAGGGTAGCCAGAGAGACCAGATCGCCAAGGTTCACCATCCTAAATAATCTGTTTTCGCTTCTTTCAATTTCATCATTAACTTCATACATGCACGTCTAGGTGAATGAGTACTCTTGACTCTCCCCTCTTATATCAGTTTAATAACATGATACTCGAAAGCCTACCTCAACACCTGTATATTTTCTCTACTCCAAGTTCTCATGCCATCGAAGCACTTTTAAATTAATTTTAATTACCCTATTACCACTACCAGAATAAATGTTGCATTGTTGGGCGATGAACATATACATTTTATTATCTATCAAAATTCAGTCGTTTCCTATTGTTTACCAGTGAAGTGCTCGTAAATCACACCTGCGGGGAACGACGCCGTTAATGGGTCGTAATGGGGAGAAATAATAATAAAGCGAAAGTTCACACCGTAGTGGCAGCATTGCCAGGCATCATAATACATACTTTGCGTTATGATTCAAAGAGGCTGAAATTGAAATTTATTTATGACGTTGTTTGAACCTGGCTTCCTATACTGTATTGCTAAATAGTATATACGCGCTATATCTTCACTCGTTTTCATATAGTGGGTTTTAGATAATTTATTCCTTTCGGCTTACATTGTATCATCACCGTCATCATTATATTAGGGACGGTTTGCCATAATCGCCACGTTTAGCCCCCACATAATCACACCTCTAAACGGCCGGGATGACAGCTACGTACACATAGATCTCAACATGATTTTGATGTATATATATATATATATATATATATATATATATATATATATATATATATATATATATATATATATATATATATATATATATATATATATATATATATATATATATATATATATATATATATATATATATATATATATATATATATATATATATATATATATATATATATATATATTGTGTTTGGGTTAAAATTGTTATTTTGAACTTATTTGTTTAGCTTCAATGCGTATTTTTTTTCTCTTTTTTATTTATTTAAAATTTTCATTTATTTATTTTATCCGGTTACTGCACCACCTGCCAGGTATGTGTAACGCAGCTTCTTAACGCCTTTGGTTGCCTGGAAAAGACCGTTATGCAGCGATAAGGCCGCCATATTGTACAGATTTTTTAGTTTTTAATTTTTAATATTTTTCGATTTCGTGGTGTACAATAAAAGTATTTTCATTCATTCATTCATTCATCACATACCATGCTCTGATCCTACAGTAAGCAGCTTTAGCACTTGTGTTATGGAATAAGAAATAACAACAGTACCGCAAACACCCACACTCATGAAAATGTAGAAAAGTGGAACCTAAAGTTCTAAATAGAACCGAGCCGGGTTTGATGCGCCGATGAGTCTCACTGGTTTTCAAGGTGTCGCCAGCTCAGATGTCCCAGTTTCGATTCCCGGACAGGTCAATGTAGAAAAACCATTTTTCTAAATTTTCTCTAGTCTGGGTGTTTGTGGGGCCTTCGTTGTTTCCGATTCCATAATACAAATGCTTTAGCTGCTTACTTAGGGATCAGCGCAATATATGTGTATATATCTATCTATGTAATTAATTATTTGTAATTTAAAAATTGTATTTATTTCACACTTTACTATTTATACGTTACGTTATTTATTATTTATACTAACCTGTATTTTTCAGATTGCCTTGTGGTGTCCCAATACTAGGCAAAGGTCACCGTAAAACTTGTTATAGTATAAAATATGTTACCTAGATACACATAGTTTAACTTTATCCATCAGTTCCCGGTGCGTTGTCCCTGAAGCGACTTGTTTCCAAATGAATCGGTTTCATCTGCATCATTTGTTTTCTGACCAGAATCTCGCGGTAAGCGTACCATTCTGTGCATTTTCGTATGAAATTAATAGAAAATTTTAATAATCAACTGATATAAGCGAGATTCGAGCGACAATTGTTACAAACTGTGCTAACTTCCTACTTAATCTAAAACTGTGCTAACTTAGGGAAAGCTAAATCTGCCACTAAACAAAAATTGCAACAGCCAATAAGTGGTTGGGTTTTCAGAATAAGAAACCATCGTTACAGGCAGCTGCGTCTATGGTGCTTGCTATCTGGCACCTCTGTGGGCAATTCGCTTATAGTGAAGACGACGCGGACAGCAAACCGTGGCAATTATGGCAAATACCCTTTATAGGAGAAGCCTATACATACAGCAGACTTTTACAACTCGTTATTATTTTCCATTGGGCCTGTATAATACGTGTAAGTTACGCGAGTGAAGTTGCGGGCAAAAGCTACTGTGTAATATAATATCATGGCTAAACTGACGACTGTCAACCTTTCCTTGTGAGAGAGTTTTCGTGTAGTGACTTTACAGGCCTTTAAGTATTTATATTTTAATATTAAAATGTCAGAAAGTGAAAAAATGTCAGAATAGTATCAAGGCAGAGTTTTTAGTAAAAAAAAACTACTCTTAACTTCATAATCGGCCTTTAAAAATACACGCCTTTGACAAATTAAATATGCAGAGACGGTCTCGTTGCTAGCTCTAGAGCTATTTTATCAAAAGAATTTTTTAAATTCGTAGATATAGTTTAGATTTCAGTTTTTATAATTTAATTTTTTTACACTTTTTAACTGATATTACATTTCTTATATTAGTAGTAGTATGTGCGTAAAAATAATATCACCCCCCTTTCCTAAGGGTATCGTAAGAGGCAACTAAAGGATTTACCCCTTTTATTAAAAAAATATTAGGTAAATCGGTGACGGCAGCAGTGTCTAAAGTGCGAGTTGTCTGATATTGTGATCGCCAATACGCTTTCCGAACGTCGCAGATACAGATTGAAAATTTTCAAAAATGGACCACTAACAATGCTAATGACACTATTAACATTCCTTTTAATTGCTACAAAATCTTAAGTCGTTTGTTATTTATGCATTCTTTGCGCGATTATTTTAAAGACAGGCACTAAACTGTGACTCACGTTTTGCATACGGAACCCTGGTTGCTGGTATAGCAAAAGCTAACTTTCCTTTCCTTTCCTTTTCCATCACTTAGGTAAAACAATACTTCGATAGCGCGATGTGGGAATGTCAAAAATTGTCCGCTACTATAGTGCTTTCAATGTGTAGCCACAGATGTTGCTATATGTTTATCAATTAAACGAAGTTACCAAAAACATTCAGACCTGAGGAAATAAAAGCATTGTCTACATTGACTCGAACGGGAATAGAATCCGATACCTCAGTGCTGGCACACCATGAAAATCGTGCGTACACCACTTTTTCACGAAGGTCGACGTTTACATAACGTAACACCTAAGGAACGCAGCTACAGGAGAAAATGAAAAAAGTAGCGACGCTTCATCTAGATATTAATTAAAACCGCATAATGCATTAATTCTGCTCCTCGGAATAAAATTTAAATGACGTGAGATTTCCGCTGCTAATTGCAGCCGCGCTGGACTTTCATTACGGTAACGATTTTAAAATAAGAATTTGAACGTTGAATGTTCAAAATGACGCAATTATCATTACGAAGCTGAAAAATACTTTAAAGCGCCAGTAGCGCTTAAATATAGGATCGATTAATATATATAATTATCAAAGTAGTTTGTACATTTCAGCAGACTGTGGCTATACATATGTACGATGTTCTTATCTTTATAAATACGTGTCTATGCACGTATATTATACTGTTAGCTTGAATACTAAGAAGGTAATATCCTCATCATGTCACGTTATCTCAAATAACTACTGTGAAAAGTCAGTTGAAAGGATTCAATTGTCTAAACCTCTGTCTACCCCAATATTGGGAATATTCGTCTAGATGTATTTATTTTTGGAACAAAAAGAAATAATTTCATGCCAATCTCAATATTGAGGTAGACAGAGATCTTCATAATTAAGTCCTATCGACCCATCTTCCTCCGAAGACTTTTATGGCACAAAATTACAGTAAAACCCATTGGTACGAGCCTCCCACCAGGGGATCTCACTCGGGTCTCTTGACTCGAATTTTGATCAACCCAAACACTTGACTATCGACATAATATATAAATCTAATCATTATAACAGTTATTTTAAATAAATACAAAAAATATAGTCACCATTCCCAATACTAAGGCTCGACAATTTTTTCACACAAACAGTCTTTTCGACCCACTTTCCACCGAAGATATATTTGGGAAAATGTGACAGGTGGTGAGCCCGTCGCTGACTTTATATCCTAGCCAACGTACGTATATAAGCCAAGTACATTAGTTTTTTTAAAAAAAATTATTAGTATGCGCCTGCCATCTGGGGACCGAACTCTGGTCTCTTGAAACATCTGATTACGGCTACCGTGACATATCATGCCGAAATTTTAATTCGAATCTGGAGACTCGCGTTCGATCCCCAGGAGACAGGCTCGCACCGATCACGTTTTTGAAAAGGTCTCTCCAGTTCGTCACGCAGGCACTCTGTACTTAAACAGTATATGTAATAATTTCGAGCTTTTATAATCTTTAATTTAACTTATCCATAGTCTAGCTTCACTGAACAGGTAAACTTAGAATTAACTAATTGTGAATCTGCCACGCGACATAGAATATACCATTTCTATTCTTTCATCGCACCGCTGGATGCCAGCCCCGACTTCAGGTCTTAATGAAACCGCGAGGGCGAACAATATTTCACGCAAACTTGCTTTATTGAAGCAGTTTATCACAGACATCCGCAGTCAGCGTCACCGTTACTGGTAATCCGATGGTGGTTACGTAGCCACCTCATTTATTACGGTAGATGTGCGTTTATATTATATATTAATATTTGTCTATGGATGTCAAGATTGCTGTGGTTGGGTGATCGAATTTCGAGTCTAGAGACCCGAGTTAAATCCTTAAACCTCTCAACCAAAGCTAAAATTAAGTAGAGGGAAAGGTGAGTCGAACAGACTTCATAACTAGACAACCTTCTGTATCCATCTTCAAAACTTATCAGTATGGTAGTATTATAAAAATGTGTGAATATACTTATTCATTTACTTTTTATTATAAAATATTCTAATAAATATTCTTAAAGTTATTTACTTCTACAAAGGAATATTAAAAGTTTCATCGAAATCGGTTCAGAGATTCAAAAGATATGAAACCAAATATTATGCGAAGTAGAAGCGGATTGATTTGTTACTGTTGTACGTGTTTTTATTTGTTACAACATTTAGTTTCTTTTGGTTGGTTTCTGGAAGAGATTGAAGCATAACAATAAAGCCGCCTTTTGTTATTCTTCTGTAATTTGTTAATGTCTTTATTTACCTTAGTGTTACTAAAGTGCGTTGTATAATTTAGCAGTTATGCTGTACGTTGAAAGGTTTGTTTTCGAGTAACTCTTAAACTAAACTAAGGTGTCGTTAACTTTGCCCTCAAGCTCCGCGAGTCATATTAAGGTGATGCCATTATGGCTCAGCGTATGATTTTGTTCTGTCATTTAGTCGGAATAATGTTATTTAAAATGTACAGTTTTAATATATACATAAATATATAGTCACGATAGCCGAGTGGTTGGGTGGTCGGAATTTCGAGTCAATAGACCCGAGTTCGATCCCCAGTTGGTAGGCTCGTACCAATGGGTTTTTCAAAAACTTATGTACGAATATCGTTGGCTTGGACATAATGGCGGCGACGGGCTCACCACCTGTCACGTTGTCCCGAAAATATCTTCGGTGGAAGGTGGGTCAAAGGGACTTAATTGTTTAGACTTGACCTCTGTCTACCCCTGTATTGGGAATTGCGTGAAGATATTTTTTAATTTAATATTTATACAATAAATATTTATACAATAAATATTTATACAATAAATATTTATACAAACAGTCACAATAGCTGAGTTGTTGGGTGGTCGGAATTTTGAGTCGAGAGACCCGAGTTCGATCCCCAGGTGGCAGTACCAATGAGTTTTTCAAAAACTTATGTATGAATTTCATCGTTGGCTTGGACATAAAGGCGGCGACGGGCTCACCACCTGTCACGTTGTCCCGAAAATATCTTCGGTGGAAGGTGGGTCAAAGGGACTTAATTGTTTAGACTTGACCTCTGTCTACCCCTGTATTGGGAATTGCGTGAAGATAATATATAAGATTTAACGTTTTAAAATAACAAGGAATTTTATTGTATATATATACACACATAGCTAAACAGTTCTTATTGTATTTAGCTAGTTTAGGAACATCATTAAATACTAGCCTGTGTGGATCTCGGCGATGTCGTGGATTACGATCATTTGATGTAGTAAATCACGATAGCCGAGTTGTTGGGTGAAGACGAGAAGTCGCGATAGCCGAGTTGTTGGGTGGTCGGAATTTCGAGTCGAGAGACCCGAGTTCGATCCCCAGGTGGCAGTACCAATGACTTTTTCAAAAAACTTATGTACGATGTTCATCGTTGGCTTGGACATAAAGACAGCGACAGGCTCACCACCTGTCACGTTGTCCCGAAAATATCTTCGGTGGAAGGTGGGTCAAAGGGACTTAATTATCTAGACTTGAACTCTGTCTACCCCTGTATTGGGAATTGCGTGAAGATATTTTTTTAATTTAATATTTATACAAACTTACATTTCCCTACATTAATAAATATTCATATATATACTTGTAAATATGGATGTCTTTAGTTCAAAATTTCATAATTTACAAACAAATGTTCGTCCTCGGGAATCTAATCCTCAGCCCTTAGATTCGATAGCAGGATCACCTCCAAATCAGCTATGGGTCGTCAAACTCCATATATGATGTTTATAATCAGACCTATGACTTATGAAAAGATGACTAATATATATAATAATATGTCTATTCGCCATTCCCAATACAGGGGTAGGCAGCCGTCTTTATGTCCAAATCATAAATAATTCATAAATTAGTAATAGTTTTGAATAAATACATTGATACAACCCATGGGGATCGAACTCGGCTTTCTTAACTTGAATTCCGATCACCCAACCATTCAGATGTCCTGACTTTTTATTTCTTATTAATATAATTACAAAAACAATCGGAATGTTTTATTTACATGAAAAACAGTTCTCTTATTGAAAATTTGATTTCGCTTAACCAATAGGTCAGATACAGACTAAACATAAAATTGTGATTTATTTTAACTCCTCCTTTAACCTCCTTTGAAAGCACAGGGAAAAAAACAAAGTTTATTAAATTTTGTTTAGAGAGTTTTACGGAAAATAATTCAGGGCACGCGCGTGGCGAAGGAAACTTTGACAGAAGGCGAACGATTAACTAATTTAATAAACTGATCTGTGGCACAGGACTCGGCTGTTTAGACACGCCCTTCGCAAAAACCTATTCTTCCAGATGGCGGCATAATTTTCTTACGCTGAATTAATCAAATAATTTAGACTAACTTCATATTTTAAATATAACACCGTCTGAATGTAACATCGAAAATGTAACATTTTCGTAACTGTTTCTAAGCCAAGTGGATGAGCGATCGGAATTCGAATGAATTTCAATTCAATTCAAATTCAAATTATATTTTTAGATTTATCACTACAGTATTTCTCACTATAGCAAGTATCCTCGTCTTTGTATTTTTTATCTTGTAATTTAAAACCAATATATCTTCACGCCATTCCCAATACTGGGGTAGATAGAAGTGCTTTCAATAAAGTCCTTTTGACCCACCTTTCACCGGAAAAATTTTATTGGACAACGTGACAGATGTTCGTCCTAGGGATTCTAACATTCAGCAGCCCTTGGATTCGAAAGCAGGGTAGCCTCTAACTCAGCTATCGGTCGTCAAACTCCATATTTGGTGTTCATAAACAGAGTTATGACTTGTAAAAAGATGACTAATATGTATAATAATATATCTTCACGCCAGTCCACATACACGAGACAGGTGTAGACAATTAGGGCGTTTCGACCCACCTTTCACCGAAGATGCTTTTGGAAAAACGTTACAGGCCGGTCGCCGTCTTCATGTCTAAGTCAACGATATAAATCGTACTTAAGTTTGGAGAAACTCATTGGCACGTGTCTGCCATCTAGGGACCGAAGTTAGGTCCGATTACCCAACCACTCAGCTATCGTGTCTTTGTTTTGTGATCAAAATTATAAATAAAATATTTTAAAATATCTTCACGCAATTCCCAATCGATCAAAATTATTATAAAATAACAAAAAATAATTTGAAAACAGTTTGCAAGAGATCATTGCACTCTTTTAACATACATATGTTATAACCATTTTAAAAGTTTTGTCCTAATGCACTTATAAAACCGTTAGCGTGAAGTTTTGCTAAATTTTGTTTTGTTTCGCACGGATTTTATGTAGATACCCCGGCCGTCCCATTAACGAGTTACATTGTGCAGTATAATTAGTGTTACAAGGTTGTGTTGGATTTAAATATTGATGTGTGCTTTATCTGTGTCATTATTCTAACAAATGTTAAGGAGTAATTTATTATGAATACTGTTCACAAAAAATTACTTACTACCTTGACACACAGTCCCTTACAAAGACTATTTATTGTTTACTTTTATTTAAACTATTTTTTTCTATCCTCTACAAAACTGAATAAATAAATAAATGAAAAATTATTGAATAGAGGTAGGAGTACGATTGGGGGCATCGATTTTTCAACCACATCGATGTCCTTGTGGCAGCGAAGTCGACGATTTTTTTGCGCCGGCACTTTTTTTGGATGAAAGTCCACGGAGGCCCTCCACGGACTTTCATGCCAAAAAAGTGCCGGCAGACTATTTCGTCACGGCTCCTTGAATGAAATCATCCGAAGGGCTCTTGTTTCCATATATATTCCTTCGGTTTTTTGAGCCTTGTGGAATATTTACGGAAGATGGTAAGAGATCCGGCGGCTTGACTTTAGTCCCTTGAGAGAGAGGCAAAGCTCTTGTGTAGGACGCTACTATTGTCGGTACATTAGCGGCCTCTCACATCAAGGGTACTTCGATAAGGGCCGGGGCTAGGCTATGTAATAGTCTGTATTTAGGAGCTACAGTCCCCTGCCCCTTACAGTATGTATAAAATTGTTTCTTTTACGTTAGTACTACAGTTAAAATCTAACAAAGAACGTAGCAGTGTGCAAATCAATAAAAATGTTTATATAGTTGTTATTTAAAATAAGGTTTGTTTTATATTTTTAACCTGGACTTCGCTAATCCTTATAAGTCTCATATACAGATCAGATGTGTAGTTGCGGCATAAGAATATGCCACCTATTTTCTTTCCGTGACTAAGGGAAGCGACTATGCATTGAAGAGACTATGGGGAAGGCCTTACAATATTTTGGCTACCGATAAATGGCAGGGTAAAATATTCGTCTCAATAACTGCATTGAAAATCCTTATTTATTTATTCATTATAATTTATGTTAACATATACCTCCATGACTCAAAGTATAGTAGGCAGTGGTCTAAGAAGTGCCATGCAAATTTAAACATTAAAATACATTTCTCAGTTAAAGATCCAGTAAATACCGCATTTATATTCTGTCGTATTTTCTTTCGAACTTCGTAGGAATTCTTGATTGCGAAGTTTGCTGATTTCTCGCTTGATTTAATTGAAGGGAAATTCCTATTGTTTTGCTTCATATCGAGTTCTAAACTACAGATCGACAGAAAGTTGAATTAATTGACTTGAGTATCCAATAATTGGTTGCTCAATGTAGAAATATAAAATAGATTGTAAAATTCGTCGTATGAGAGAGCATTATCGATCTTCATCATTAGGATAAAATACTATATTATTCACGTTCATACAGCATTTACACCCGTTTTGCTATTGTTGTAGTTGGTAGGACTGCCTCCGAAGCTACGGCTTATGGGATCGAATCCCGCTAGGAGCAAGCATTTATGTGGTGAAAATGAATTACGCAAGTGATGGATGATTATATGTATGCACGAATATCGGTGTACGTAAATGTTTCCGTTGGTTTATAAACTGAGAATGCGAAAGGTTCTCCACCTCTTACGTTATCCTAAAAGCTCCGGTAAAAGATGGGTCAAAGGATTTAGTTATAGTGGACCTATGCCTACCTCAGTATTGGGAAAATTCGTGATGTTAAAAAACATTTAGTAGTAAAGTACCGGGCTCAGTCTCGTACTATCACAATAAAGTATGTCGTCAGCAACGTCCGAATATGCCACCGGCTTTCTTCCCGCGAGTGTCCTAAGAGGCGACTAAAGTAAAATCCCTCAATACCACAGACGGAACAGTAATCTTGAAAATAACAAATCAAAATAGGTAGATTTTAAAGTCACGAGAGCCAAGTGGTTACGTGATCGGATTTCGAGTTACGAATCCCCTAGTGGTAGACTCATACCAATGAGCTTTTTTTCTTTTTTTTTATAGAAAAGGGAGGCAAACGAGCAGGTGGCTCACGTGATGGTAAGTGATTACCGCCACCCATGAACATCCGCAATACCAGAGGCATAGTAGATGCGATGCCGGCTTTTGAGAAAGGTGTAGGCTCTTTTCTTGAAGGTCCCTAAGTCGTATCGGTCCGGAAAAACCGCTGACGGCAGCAAAGTCCATAAAGTGCAAGTGTAAAACGCACTGTGGTGGAATGCCAATGATCTAGCCTATCAGATATGGCACATATGACATGGCATGGATACGGTCAAATGGAAGAAACTGACAATGGGGTGCTCCCGCCCAGAGATGAGAAAAGTACTCCAAGTGCGGCCGAACCTGCGCCTTATAAAGTTGCAAGCGGTGGGCCGGCATGAAGTACTGTCGTGCTCTGCTGAGCACGCCAAGCTTTTTAGAGGCCAATTTGACCTTCCTTACCAAGTGACCGCGAACCTGAACGTTGCTCGATATGTCGATGCCGAGTATGCCGATACTGACTGAGGCAACTAGGGGAGTGCTCTCAAAATGAGGTGACACGACGTTTCTTTTTAGCGGTAGATGAGCAAACTTCTGTCTTTTTACTGAACTGGACTAAATTTAGTCGGCCCCAGGCCGAGATTTTGTTAGACAAAGTTTGTTCAGGACTTCAGACACAAGTTTGTTCCGGTACTCGTCGACGTGTTCCCGAGAAATATTGGCACGGCCGGTGTATCGGGCATCACCAGTGCTATCATCTGCATAGCAATGAATGTTACTAATTTGAAACAAAAAATTGATATGCAGAAGAAACAGGGTTGGCGATAGCACACAGCCTTGTGGAACACCAGCGTTCACAGACTTGGAGTCCGAGCATGCACCGTCAACTACGACCTTGAGGCTTCCGTTTGTGAGAAAACTAGTGACTCAATTGCAAAATTTCTCGGGAAGCCCATATGATGGAAGCTACGAGAGAAGCGCTTTGTGCCACACCCGATCAAAGGCTTTAGCTGTGTCCATACTAACTGCCAGGCCCTCCCCCTTGCTCTCTACTGCCTCCGCCCATCGATGAGTGAGGTACACAAGAAGATCACTAGCTGCGCGACCCCGACGGAAGCCGTACTGGAGGTCACTAATCAACTGGCGTTCCTCGAAGTACCTCAAGAGCTGGCAGTTTATAATGGACTCCATTATTTTGGAGAACAAGGAGGTGATGGCGATCGGTCTGTAGTTGGTCGGATCTGAGCGGTCACCTTTCTTAGGGATTGGGTGCACCAAAGCAGCCTTCCATGTCGTCGGGACGACGCCTTGAGAGTAGGAGTACCGAAAAAGATGCATTAGAACCGATGCCAACTCTGGAGCACACATCCTCAGTACAATAGGGGGGATACCATCGGGGCCACTCGACTTCTGAATTTCTAGGGAGAGAAGTGTATTGCGCACTAAGCTCTGAAAAAACCGGATGTCCGGCAAAGAGCACTCATAGCATGGGATGGTCGGCGGTAAGTTTCCTCTATCATCGAGAGTCGAGTTGGACGCAAAAAGAGAACCTAGAAGATCGGCTTTCACTTTTGCGTCATGGGCCAGCGAGTTGTCCTCCCTGTGCAGAGATGGTAGTGATGGCTAACTAAAATTCCCTTGGACAGCCTTGGCGAGGGACCAGAAAGCACGAAATTACATTTTACACTCCGTATGACAGAGGAACAGTTCTGTCGGTATATTTTCTACCCAAGCGGTTGGGAAATATAGTGAAACACGATTTTTTGAATAGGATTGTACCGATTTTGTGTCACACACTTCTGTAAATAAATTCTTCTAGACGAACACGAGGTTATATTATATTGTCACTCAATAAAATGAATCAAATATATGACATAATATATAACAAGTAAGCGTATACGATAAATAGATCCATATTAAAACATTTGGAAACAGGTTGTAAAGAAGAAAAAAAAGAAATATGTAGAAGTGAACGAGAATAAGCATTAGTTCGGTCTTCTCGATCAATTCCAATCTCAGAGTGCGGTCGTCGTTCACAAGACCACAAACCAGCCGAAACAACTTTTAAAACTTTTAAAAAGTAAGTTTCACATACACATACTTACATATACACAGATACATAGAACAATAAATATAAACAGAATTAAATTAAAGAGATAAATAATAATCCTTTACAAGTTTTTGAAATGATGTTAAAGTTTTGGCATTTCTCACTGTCAAAGGCAAGCCATTCCATAGACGGACAGCTTGAATATGAAATGACCTGTCTAGAAAATTTGTGTGATGAATAGGCATTTTCAATTGCAAGTTTTCTGATGATCTCAAAGTTCGATGATGAGAATCGCTCAGTAATTTAAAACGATCCTTCAAGTAGGTAGGATATAGGGGATTAAACAGCGCGTTGTATAGAAGGGAGAGAATATGAGTATTCCGACGAAAACAAATGGGCAGCCACTTGAGCTTTTTCCGGAAATCTGAAACATGGTAGTATTTGCGTAAACGAAAATAAACCGTATACAAAAGTTTTGAAGTCGCTCAAGCTTATCTAGTTGCTGCTCTGTGAGATCAAGATAACTGACGTCAGCATAGTCGAGTATAGGAAGTAAAAGACTTTGTGCTAGAGCAATCTTAGTGGCTGTCGGTAGAAAATTACGAAATCTTCTTAATGATCCCGCGGAGGCGAACAACTTACGACCAATTTCCTGCAACTGAGGACCCCAAGATAGCGTATTATGAATAACGATACCCAAGTTTTTAACTTTATTTCTTATGGTAATTATATTTCCTTCAAAACCAATTTGGGGAGACACATTAACTAAATTGGATTTTGTGATCATCTTAGGACTACCTAAAACTATTACTTGGGTCTTTAAAGGATTGACCTTATGACCGTAAGCTTTACTCCACTCTGATATACTCATCAGATCGTCATTTGTCGTTTGAATGCCTGCGGATAGGTCATTGGGAGAAACTTGTATATATGTTTGTAGATCATCTGCATAAAGGTGATAGAGCGAAGTTAATTTACTGGATATCGAATTTATGAAAATTGCGAAAAGCAAGGGAGACAAAACGCCGCCCTGTGGGACACCAGCAATCGTATTACATCACGTTGAATATCACTCATCGACGCGTATACGTTGTCGGCGCCCAGACAGATAGCTTCAAAACCAATCAATGGCCGATGGAGATATGTTAAGAGAGTGTAATATACCACGCAAAATGTCAAAATCTACGGTGTTCAATGCATTAGTAAAGTCAAGCAAGGTGAGGATAGTTAATTTACCAGATTCCATCGCTGCTCTGATATCATCCGTAATATTGACTAAGGCTGTGGTTATGCTATGACCAGGTCGAAAACCGGATTGTAAAGGATTGAGAAGATTATTATTAAACAGAAAGGTGCGGAGCTGACTACACACTAAACGCTCTAGGACTTTAGATAGGAACGGCAATATAGAAATAGGACGGTATTCGGAGAAGGTTGTAGGGTTTAGTTTTTTGGGTAAAGGTTTAATAAAGGCATCTTTCTACAGTGATAGAAAAACACCACTGGAGACAGAGGAATTTAGGATATGACAAAGGATCGGACTGATAACATTGAGGATTGGAAGTACCATATTACGGCAGATACAGTCGGTACCAATAGCGTTGGAAGTAATAGATAAAACACTCTTCTTAACATCACAAACAGACACTTGATTTAATATAAAAGGAGAGTGACTCGGGGTTAGAAGAGATGAAAGATAGTTTAATATATTATTTTTAGTGGTCCAATCAATGTAAGACAAAGATGAGAAGTGTTGATTTAATAAATCGATATTCAAACTTTTAGCGGATAAATTATGACGTGACTTCCCAACACCCAATGATCTGAGAAAATTCCAAACCTTGGCTTGGTCTCCATTTAGAACCCTTTCATGAATGTGACGACGTTGAGCATCTCTACACACCTTATTGCAGTGATTGCGAATTGCGACATATTTTTCCCAGTTATAATGGTTAGGTCTATATTTATATTTTGTCTTAGCCGCTGCTTTTTTATTTATAATTAACTGAATATCAGTAGTAAGCCATGGTGCAGGAAATAGTTTAGCCTTTACCGCACGCACAGGAGCATGCACATCGTAAAGGTTTATTAAGTTAGTCGTAAGTAACTGAACTTTTTCATTAACTGAGCCAGCACTTAAAAGAGATGACCAATCAATATTAGCTGCATCCTTAAGAAGACTATCGACTTTCATAACACCAAAATTGCGTTGCAAGATAACTTTTGACTTTAGGCGGAAGTATTTTATAAGAGAGGAGAATAAGATCATGGTAAGAAAAAGAATCAGCAGAGCATTGACCATGCTTAGCGACAAGTTCATTAGAAGAAACCAAAATGAGATCAAGAAGAGAAGGAGTATATTCATAGTCATATGTATTATCAAGATCAAAAAGTCACGATAAATTAGGAACTAGGTGATCGGAATTTGAGTCAAGAGACCCATATTTGATCCCCAGGAGATAGACTCGTAGCAATAAGTTTGTCAAAAATATATGTACGATTTATATGGTTGGCTTAGATATAGACTCAAGAAGATTAAGAAGTCACGATAGCCGAGTGGTTGGATGATCGGAATTCGAGTCCAACTCGATATCCGGGTAGCAGGCTTGTAGCATTTGGTTTTTTCAAAACCTATGTACGATTAATATCGTTGTCTTGGACATAAAAGACGGCGATGGGCTCACCACCTGTCACGTTGTCCCAAAATGTCTTCGGAGGCAGGTGGGTCGAAGGGACTTAATTGTCTAGACTAGGCCTCTGTCTACCCCTGTATTGGGAATGGTGTGAAGATATTTATTTGTTATTTATTTATTAGATATAAAGACAGCGACAGGCTTACCATCCGTCAAGTTGTCTCAAAATAACCTCCGATGAAATGAGGATCAAAGGGATTAAATTGTCAACACCTTTGGCTATATTAAAAACTGTGAGTTTGATGTATGAATTGTAGATAATTTACTGTAAAGTGGTTTTTTGATTATTTTTCACAAGCGTAGAGAGTATTGTAACGCGGTATGAAATTTTTTGAGTTATTTTTGATTTTTTACACCAAAGGATACTCCTTTGGTGTAAAAAATCCAAAATAACGTGTATATAACGTACACATAAACATATGATTAATGTTACAGTAAACACATATTAAAACATGGTGACTCTCACCTAAGTTTCTGAGTCCTGTGGGGGAAATGCCTATTTTTTCACTCTTAAAATTTAACATAAATGTCATCTTGTGATTGGGGAGCCCTCAACTGTCACGGTTATACCGCATTACACCTCAGGCAGAGCGGCCAGCTTGGAAAACAGCGCGGCTTGGATACACATCCAGTGACTGCAAGAGCTGTTATTAATAGTTTTGAGATAATTTTAAGCCAATTTTTAGGGTAATATTTCTATTTATTTATATGGGAGATTGGTATCGATATACCTGAAAGGCAGGGGGAATAAAAATCAATGAGTTTTATTGAATCTCATGTATTATTTATATCTCTGAAAGGGATGCCATGACTTCGACAGGATCACCACTTGCCAGGCTGTGCCTGAAAAACTTCAACCAATATATAGAGCGGAAGAACTAAGCTATCTAGGCCTCTGTCCACCTCAGTATTAGGAATACGGTCGTGTGCTTTTAATTATATTATGTATACATGTATTTTTATTTTTGAGTAAAAATAAAAAATCACCAACTGTCACGTTGTCCCGAAAATATCTTCGGTGGACGGTGGGTCGAAGGGACTTAATTGTCTAGACTAGGCCTCTGTCTACCCCTGTTTGTACCCTGTTTGTATGAACAAAACGATGTGAAATAGTTTCTGTTTACAGGTCAGAAAATGCAATACGCATTTCTTCTCTTCGGACCGGGTAACATACGAGTACGCTATTTGTTTTTGCGTGAAAAAGTTACACCTAAATCTAAGGATGTGGGTTTGTTCTCTTTGGCTAATGCTTTACCTAATCTCAGGGACGATGCGCAAAGAAATGATTTGTTCTTCTGAATGCTAGATTTACAATGTACAGAGTCGATAAGCAAGCTTTTAAGCTTACACAAAATATCTTCACGCCATTGCCAATACTGACGTAGACAGAGGTCCAGAAATTCCTTCCGACCCACCTTTCACCGAAAACATTTTTCAAACAAATACTCGTCAGCAAACACACAAACATCTTATTACAACGGAACGGAGTCTTACCGCGCGGCTCGCTCACACTTATTTACAATTCAGAAGCTACTTTTATTTTACCTCCAAATATTTATTCAAAAAGGAATGGTATATTTTTGGCTTTATGCTATATGTGTAATATTGTTATGTGAGAAGTGTCCGATCATGAATGAATAATTATAATCATTCATTCAATCAATCATTTTTATATCTTATAGCATTTTTCTAATACTAGCCTATCTGTCCTAGATAGTGAGGGGGGACACCTTTCGCTGAAATCTATTTGTAACAACGTGACAGGTGATGACACATTACATACATATATATTTACTTAGATAAATATTTATATATACATGTATTTACATGTATCCATAAATATTTATCCATGACTCAACTGACATTCTTATTCATAACTTTGCGTTTCCCCCTAACGGGACTCCTATCCGCAACCCTTAGCTTCGAAGGCAGGCCCAGTGCCAACTAGGCTATCGGGTTGTCAATATTTAAATCATTAAAAGGAATCAGAAGAAGAAAATAGTGGTTCATTATCTGAGTAGAGACAAAATTTTATGGCTTGTTTATGACTCTTCTAATGTCCCATTCTCTCATTGTAGCTTTATATTTTTTGTCTTTTATAGCTGAGTGGTTGAGTGATCAGAATTCGAGCCAAGAGACCGGAACTCGAATTCGAACCAGACGGTAAGCTTGCACAAAGGATTTTTTTCGAAACTTATGTACAATTTATATCGCGGAAAAATATGGCGACAGACTCACCACCTATCACGTTGTACCAAGATGTCTTCCATGAAAGGAGGGTCGAAAGGGCTTCGTTGTCGTGACCTCTATCTACCCCTATACTGGGAACAGCGTGTAGATATTTTTTATTACCGTATCTTTTTCATCTAGAATAATTTATCATTTTACAAACTCACTGCAAAGGAATAAAACTTCTATGAAAGACGTGAAACAAAAATTTGTTACATACTTTGTGACTTGTGTTGACTGAGAAGGGTCAGCAATAAATTTCAAAACGTAAAATAAAGGAAGGTGCCCTTGTGAATGTCGAAGTGGCGGCGACATTGCATCTAATATTAACTTAAAGTATTCCTAAATTCATACGTTATAAAAAATGTAAAAGGTCTTCACGCCATTCCCAACTCTAGCGTGGACAGAGATCTAGACAAATAAGTCCTTTCTATCCACCTATCACCCAAGACATTTTTTGGTGTAACGTGACAGATGGTGAGCCAGTCGCCGTCCGTGATATTGACCGTAGATGTCATAGTTTGTTATTTTCAACAAGCATAGATTCTTTTTTAAGACAACTGGAAGATAAACATCTGTTCATAGCTTACTAGGGCTGACTTTATTACAAATAGTCCAGCTTCTATCCTTGGACCACCACCACTAAAATTATTATTACGCTAATTTTGTGTTCTGTACTTATCACGATAGCGTCGTTCAAGAAAAACGTCGTAACTATCTCAGGGACGTATGAAATTTGGTCACCTGCACTGGAGTAGTGGAGCTACACGGTTCTCTTGGAACGACACGCTCTAATCTCTGTCACATAATTGAGAGAAATACCTCTGCCCAGCAGGAAGCATTTCATAACGTTCGGTGAAAATCCACTGCAGGAATACTGAGCCTTGTGATAATTCCGTAAGAATATTCCACTCAATTCCTTCCCGTGGGTGTGGTAAGAAATAATAAAAGAATAACGTAATGGAAACTTATCAATGGCAGCATAACCATCTCATAAGCTGCCAGACAAAAATTAAGCAGACCGGTGATCGGCAGAGTTTGAGATTCGATATTATTGCCACTCAAAACATATTCAACTTTAATGAACTTTATGCTGACCCTAGACCAGAGGTCTATTGGAAAAAGTGAAGATCTATTCCTTACCTACAAACATAAAAACCTGTAATAGTCTACCCAACTCTGGTGTTTGTGGTACATTCTTTGTATTTGATTCCTTTTCTTTCCTTTTGAGTCCTTTCGCTTCTTTATTTAGGATCGAAGCATAATCTATCCCTCTGTATGCACGTATGTATTTAATACTGCTAATTAAGTATTGAACATTAATTAGTTTACAGTATATTACGGTAGACAATGTTATATAATTTAAATGAATAGGCGACATACATATATCAATGTCGCTTATTCATAGGATTATTACAGGTAGCAAACATTTTAATATAATAGCTATAATTAATTAGTTCAAACAATGCCCGTTTCAGGATTTTGTTTTGTAAAGCGTTAATGAACCACAGACAGAAAGATTTATTTATATGACAATCGTAAATCATAAACGTTCAGGACGGCAGGCACACCGCGCGTGAACTCGACGTGTTACTTCCACAAGGGTTAACACGCCTGTAGAGCGTAAATGAAAAGATTAACACCAATACTCATTATATAAAAAAATCTTCACGCCATTCCCGATACAAGGGAACACAGAGGTCTAGTCTAGACAATTAAGTCCCTTCGACTTACCTTCCACCGAAGATATTTCCGGCCAACGTGACCGGTGGTGAGCCCATCGCCTTTTTGTCCAAGCCAACGATATAATCGTACATAAGTTTGAGAAAAAAAATATCTGCACGCTTTACTCAATACTGGGGTATTTGGTAAAGCGTGCAGATATTTTAAGTAAAAGAGTAGAGCTTGATTGTCTATTTTGATGCCGTCTCAAACTGGACGTAAACTAAAAATGATCTTTATTTTTGAACTATTCAGTTCCTTTAATTTCCGACGGTTTAATAGAGACATGAAGTCCCATTAGACTTAAGCCGGAATTGTCTCAGAACCTTCGTACAAGTTATAAACAAATTTTCGTCGTCCGCCAAGCATCAACACGTGGCAAGGCATCCGCTCAAGGTACATATAAAGCCCCAGTAATTTCACTCTACTGTGTGTATGTTCGGAAAGAAAACGAAATGATTACTAAAATTTAAATAATATTAAACTTTAAAAATCATGAGGCAACGCTCTTACCTCCGAGCCAACTTGACACACACACATCAGTTGAAATTTTAAATCACTCTCATTTACATACGACTCTTAGGCCTAACCGATTTTAATCGTGGAACTTTCGTCTCCCACAGTTCCTTTCACTCTATATATCTCTTTTGTTAATCTCTTTTCCTTCAAATCACTTTTTTTTCACTCCTGCGCTAGACATGCAAACCATGTTCTTTACATACGAACATATGTATCTATTTGACTCTGCGGTCGCTCATCGTAGAGTCTACTCGCTTGAGAACGCCTTGTTTTGAGGCGAAACACGTGTCGCGTTTATTTGGTGGTATATGTTACCTGGTTTCATTGCAGTGGTGGTGATGCATCCAGTTGAATTAGTGCACGCATCTGAGGGCGAGCGGGGCTCATAGGGAGGGCAGGACTCATAGGGAGGGCAGGACTCATAGGGAGGGCGGTGCACTTCTCTTCGGACCAGGTAACTTATACCTTTTTATATTTGCATGTGGAATGGTGTAAGGTAATTGTTCAATAACAACTTTCCAATGAATTTCCGCAAAGTAACGCCTGAGTCAATTAAATATATATCTATGCTATTTACAAAGATTGACGGCCTCCGTGGACGAGTGGCGTAAACACCGGTTTTCAAGATGTTGCCATCTTGATGATTCAATTCCCGGTCGGGTCAATGTAGAAAATCCACTTATTCTACATTTTCGCGAGTCTGGGTGTTTGTGGTGCCTACGTTGTTTCTTATTCCCATACCACAAATACTTTAGCTTCTTACATTGGGATCGGAGCAATGTATGTGATGTTGTCCTACCTATATATTTATTTATTTAGGGCTAAACCAATGTCCATATCATAACTGATATGAAACATTAGTACGACAACGCCATAAACACCAACGCTATTTTTTAAATTTTTAAGACTTGCAAATCAAGCTGGACTTACATTGATTTAAACTGAAATTTAAAAATTAACTGAGAAAAAAGCGTTATAGCAGATGTTGTTTTATTTTTATTTTCTTTAAGTTATTAACAAAAACTCCAGCATGATTTGAGTAATATTTAAAAATTTTGATTTTTTATATTAGTATATAGTTACGCACAGCCGTATGATATCGTTAGTCGATATAAGGGTTATTATAAGGGAACGATAGGGGGTGACCCTCACTTGCCGTGAATGAAGGAAAAGGCGACTAAATAAAAAGCCTTGAAAATGCAATCGGCTACCTTCAGATGGCGGGATAAACATCTCGAAAAATTACCAGATCAAAATTCAGCACAGCGTATATGGTGCAACGTGTCTAGTACTGCGATAGTCCATACACTTGTGAAGAGTGACGACTATTGAAAACCCAGTATGAGAGAAGTCTATGTTCTACGATGGACTTTTACACGCCGCTATGATGATGGCGAAGCACAGCCGATTGATGAATTATACATGTGAATATTCTGAGTATTTTTCATTTGACAGGATTGCCCCTTCTCCCTACGTACACCACTAAAAAATATCTTCATGCCTTTCCCAACACAGAGCGAAGATAGTTTTTGCATACAATAATTTGTCCTTTGAAGCAATTTTGTAATTTAACAATGTTCCAAAATATTTTCCAAATTCATCACTGTAAACAATAACATTATTCATTTTCCTTAAAAAATTAAGTTGGAGAAGATGTACAACACATTTTTTTACGCTTTTTAAAACTGTTTAAAAGAACAACCAAATTTGACGAATAAAATTTATAATCAATAATATAAATAACCGTATTCAATATCGTACTCCAAGTAATTAGTTGGTGCATCCAAATCCATCCCGGAACGCCTCGCTCCAAAATAATCCTCTAGCTCCGGGTACGCCTCCACTAACATTCTAGCCTGTTTCTTATTTATCGTGCCGTTCACGACGATGTCTCTAAACGTGGCGTTGTGTATAAAATTTCTGTTTACGTGCTTTATATCATTCAATTTCTTCATCAATCTCGCATCAACTTTTACCATTTCCATCTCATGTATCTCTTTCACGGACTGTCGATCTTGACGGTATTTCTTCTTCAGTTCTTTGATGAACTTCTTCAGTTGCTTCGTCTTTTTCTTTCTCATTGTCGTTCCATTCCTGTACGATCTGTTCAATATTTTTTTTATCTCCCTGACTATCTTCCTGATATTCTTTTTTATTCTACTCTTCCTTTTCATGCGGTCGCGTTGGCGGTTGCGTTTCTCCTGTTTACGTTTCTTGCGCCTCTTCTCCTTAGAGTTCTCATTTCTTTCTTTTATTTCTTCACTGTCTGTTGCAAAACTAGATTCATCAAAGGAGAGATCGAATCCTTGATACATATCGTAATTGGTTAACTGCAAAGCGCAGCACACGAATTGTGTCCGACCACAAGAGAAGTCCCCTCTGTATATTCGATACTCTGCCTCGCATTCCATTGGTAGCATACATGTGCCCCACGGCATGTCATGCTGGTTTGGATCTCCACAAGGTACACCCCATGGTCCTTTAATACATAAATGAGTAAATAAATAAAATAAATAAATATCTTCACGCAATTCCCTATACAGGGGTAGACAGAGGCTAGACCTCTGTCTACCCCTGTACAGACAATTAAGTCCCCTCGACCCACCTTCCACCGAAGATATTTTCGGGACAACGTGACAGTTGGTGAGGCCTTCGCCGTCTTTAATACATAAATGAGATTAAATTAAAACATTTATAAAATTAAAACATTTATAAAATTAAGACATTTATTCCGACACTTCAGTCAAGTACAGTACAAGTAGTCACAAATTACAGAACAGGTAACAGTGGTAACGAGTGGTTGGGTGGTCGGAATTTCGAGTCAATAGACCCGAGTTCGATCCCCAGTTGGCAGGCTCGCACCAATGGGTTTTTCAAAAACTTGTGTACGAATTATATCGTTGGCTTGGACATAAAGACTGTATCTATGTATCTATATCTAGATATAACAACTGATGAGTGATAAAAACAGAAACTTTAAATCCAACGATCAAAATGTATAATATCGCCTTACGGTTTAATATTGTTGTTGTTACATAATATTAAATATTTTTAGTTAAGCTTACGTGCAGCAACCATGTTGACCATATCGCCCTTCGGCACCGAGGCGTTTAGCGCTTCCATCTTTTTCATAGTCCAAATGTCATTCCACTCGTCCTTCCACGGCCTCGTCTCTTGACTGGAGCTGGAACTTATAGAGTCTACAGGGTCCATATCTCTACGCTTGGCCAGTGAATTCATAATGACATCTTTCTGAAATCCTCGCTTTTCATCTTCAATGCCTTTACTTTTGAAAACGTTATTACCATTTGTTTTACTTAAAATATTGCCACCGCCTCTCAGAGCCAAAAGTTTATTTTTCAACTGTTTCGTCTTTGAAGCATCATCGATTACTTTCAGGTAGTTATTTCTTACTTTATTTTCTTCAATAATTTCCGACGATCTAGAGTTTTGAGCGCCATTTTTAGGTGTTTTCAAATAGGGTGCTACATTGTCTTTATATTTTGGGTACAAAAATGAATATACGCCATTTGACAATATTAATAGAATTATTAAATCACCTATGTACTTCATTTCATACCCTTCATCGCTAGCACAGGTATAGTAACCGTAAAATAAGCCAATATAATAAAATATTTATGAGAAAAGATTTTATTTATAAATCATAAAAATTTTACGGCCCGATAATCTGCAAAACTGAAAAAGTCATAACTGGGCCGCGAAGCCATATTCCATACATTCTATTACACTTATGCCAAGAAAAGCAAACAGCTTTGAATTTAAATAATTACAAGTAGTCAATGGCTTTTTACAAAACTTATGTACGATTTATATCGTTAGCTTTGACATAAACACGGCGCCGGCCCACCACCTGTTACGTTGTCCCAAAAAATACCTTGTAATAGGTGGGTTGAAAGGACTTAATTTTCTAGACCTTTGTCTACCCTAGTATTAGGATTGGCATGAAGATCTTTTATAAAATATTTATATATATTCATTCCGTACAAATATTATATGCATAAGCAGTGGAGAGGCCAGAGGAGTAGGAGAGACTGCAGTGGATATTTAATGGCGGTTATGATGATCATTTCATGACAAACCGTGTGGTAAC
This sequence comes from Sericinus montela, assembly GCA_029286605.1. Classification (NCBI taxonomy): domain Eukaryota; kingdom Metazoa; phylum Arthropoda; class Insecta; order Lepidoptera; family Papilionidae; genus Sericinus; species Sericinus montela. Next base: position 1,328,986 of record JAGSMR010000088.1, on the reverse strand, counting down.
AGCGTAAGAATATTGCCACCCCCTTTCTTGTCGTGGGTGTCGTAAGAAGCTACTAAGGGAAACGGCCTTGAATATCGTTATGGCAACCGATAGATGGCGGGACAACCATTTCTAAAAAAATATCAGACCAAAATAATCAGACCGAAAATGGGCAGCTGATGTGGCGATTATGGCAAATCCTCCTTGAAATTAAGCATATAGAGCTTGAACCCTGAGGAACATAGGATACTTTTGGTCCTGAAAAAGTTTCTATATATAGATAATGAAGAGAATGTGGTTTTTGTACATTGACCCGTCCGGCAAGCGAACCCAGTACATCAGAGCTACCAACCACTCGTCCACGCAGGTCGTCAATCTACACCTATCTAAATTTTTCATGCATGTAATACATGTCTTACATGAGGGCTGGCAGGAATAAAAAAATAAACCCTTTAAATTAAAAAAAAACATAACTAAAAATTAAACAGACAGTCATTTGAAGCGATTATCAACACTACAGTTTAAATGTGTTGCTACATGTGCATTGCCTTCAAACCGTTTATTAACTTTCAAACCAAACCGCTTAAACCATATTTACCTTACACAAATATACAATGAGTGCACTATTTTTAAATAATATGACGGATACTGTTTTTAACTTTTATTTACAAAAAATTTATAGTTTGCATTGCTATAACATGTATTTTACAATGGTGAAGAAAACTAAATAACGTATTATTATGCGTAGAGTTTACATTTAGAGTTTTGAAACTAAATTCATCATTGTCTTATTAGATAAATGTTATTAAAAAACACATCTACCAGGATGTAAGCTTCTCCTGTGAGTAGCATTTACCATAAACGCACCTTACACTCGAGGGTACATAACATACATACATACATCCATAACGGCCTATTAATGTCCACTGCGGGACATAGGCCTCTCCCATTTGGAGGATTTGCCGAACTATAAATAAATAATAAATAAATATCTTCACGCAATTCCCAATACAGGGGTAGACAGAGGTCAAGTCTAGACAATTAAGTCCCTTTGGCCCACCTTCCACCGAAGATATTTTCGGGACAACGTGACGGGTGGTGAGCCCGTCGCCGCCTTTATGTCCAAGCCAACGACGAAATTCGTACATAAGTTTTTTGAAAAACTCATTGGTACTGCCACCTGGGGATCGAACTCGGTTCTCTCGACTCGAAATTCCGACCACCCAACAACTCGGCTATCGTGACTTTTTGCCGAACTCGGCTATTTGCCGAACTGCGTAAGAATATTACCACCTTTTCTTCCCGAGGATGTCGTAAGAGGCGACAAAGGGAAACAGCCTTGAATATCGTTATGGTAACCGATAAACGGTCTGACAACCATCTCTAAAAATATCAGACCAAAATAATCAGACCGAAGATGGGCAGCAGCGTCTGAAGTGCGAGCGATCTGGTACTGCGATCGCTAATCCGCTTGCCAAGCGTGGCGATTATGGCAAATCCCTATGGGAGAGGCCTATGTCCTGCAGTGGATTTTAACAGGCTGATATGTATGTATTTAAATTACGAATACAATTCTACATCAAGTCAACATTTTTAAAACAATAGGATTTTAATTAATTACTTCAACAACTGCCTCGGGCTTTTCAAGCCACACTCTGTGGTCCTTTTCCTTGTCTATGGGATAGGTCTTCTTCATTCCACAAGTATTGCATGTCCACTGCAATACTTTCGTTTTATTTTTCGTTTTTATGTGCATTTTAGCTGAAATCTTATCAATAAGTGTGCAGCGACATTTCTTACATATCTGTCTTTTAATATCTGGATGTCTGCAACAAATAATAGCTATGTGATGATTTTCTATTAAAGTCTCAATGATTAAATACAAAGATATGTACATCATCACATACATTCTGATCCCACAGAAAGCAGCTAAAGCACTTGTATTATGGGATTGAAAATAACAAATGCACCAAAACACCCAGTCCAGAGGAAATGTAGGTGGTTTTTCGAGATTGTCCTATCTGGAAATCGAACCCATGACCTCAGATAGGGCAACACCTTGAAAACCGTGTATATGCCACTCTTCCATGGATGTTAACAAACTAGGATACTCCTTTTATTTTTGCTATGCCTTCTTGTAAAGATAAGGTGGAAGCCATTTAAGGAAATATTTATTTACTGTATTACATGTTTAAAAACTTCCAATAAATGCATACTACATATCTACAAAAATATACTGAACCATTAGCTTGGACATGTAGATGATGATAACCTCACTGTCTGTCATATTGTGCCAAAATAGTCTTCAGTGAAAGGTAGGTGAAAAAGACTTAATATTGGAGTAGACCTCTGTCTACCCCAGTACTGGGAATATATTTAAAGGTATTCATCTCCTTTATTTTTATATTGTACATCAATGTATGTGAAAAGAAAAATCTATGTACAACAATAACAATACATACTCACATCTTTAAAACATTCTTCTTGGCCACATTCACTATGAGATTTCCATAATATGAAGATAGTGCTGGATTTTTATCAGCCATTTGTTTACTGATCTGAAATGTGTGCTTTTATTGAATTTTTCTACACAAATTAATATTATTTGTGTCTGTTGTTTAAGCCTCACAACTTTACAATGTAGCATTGGTTTTATGAATCTATACACAAAAATATATATTAAGAAGATGGACTAACTCGGGAACATAACACACATTAATTATGTTCAGGAAAAAAGTTTGAAAAATAGCATCTATTCTAGATTTCAAAATAAGAATTACAAAAAAATGCTTCAAAAAAATTCAGAAAGGAGCTATGTTATGTTTGAAATGAGTTATGTTTGAAGGCAAAAAAAATTAATTACTTAATCTTAACTTAATTATTACTTAAAACATTGAAGTGGCAATGAGGTGGTGACAAAGCTCGTTAAACTGACAACCATTGCGGAAGAAAGGTTCTCGAGTGACAACAGTACAGACTTGTACGCAAAAAAGTGTAGCACCCCCACAAGATGGATTGATGATCTGCATAATGTTGCAGGGAGTTAATGGATGCAGATGGCTCTATGTATGAATCTTTACGGCAGGTCTATGTTCAGCTATGGACTTCAGATAGGCTGCTATGATGATGATTATGATGATATATGTGCCCATACAACAAAGAATGAAGCCATTATCGTCTGCAATAATCCTTGTGTATGTCGCCTAGGATGAGTGCAGTGCTAGTATGGTTGCACTTTGTGGTAGTGATGATGCAATGGTTTGTAATTTACAGGGGACAGCAGATAAAATCATTAAAATTGGTTGGACAGCAAGAATCCACCTTAAATGTGGTGTAATGCTAAAAGTGATAAATGTGCATTTTGCAACTCAAAGTAACTGTGAAAATTTGATAAATAATAAAAATAAATATCTTCACGCAATTCCCAATACAGGGGTAGACAGAGGTCTAGTCTAGACAATCAAGTCCCTTCGACCCACCTTCCACCGAAGATATTTTCGGGACAACATGACAGGTGGTGAGCCCGTCACCGTCTTTATGTCCAAGCCAACGATATAATTCGTACATAAGTTTTTGAAAAACCCATTGGTACGAGCCTGCCACCTGTGGATCGAACTCGGGTCTCTTGACTCGAAATTCGGACCACCCAACCTCTCGGCTATCGTGACTTTTTGAATATTTATAGAATTCTGTAAACTTGCTTATTTTGGTAACTTATTTTTAAAGATGGTTATTTCGCCCTCTGTCGGTGACCGTTTTTATTATCAAGATATTTTTCGTAAGAGCAGACTTAGAAAAATATTATACCATAGGAAGAAAGCGGGTTCTTTCGAGTAACGTACCTGATATAAAAAATTAATACGTTGAAAGGAATCATTTCCTTGTACTTTTTTCATTTTGCTAATGAAATTCTTGATCTCAAATTAAAAAGACATCCAATTCTAGATTTTCTTTTAGGTTACTAAAAATGTAAATAAAAACAAAGCAGACCATGTTTTGATGTGACAATTACCATTTTTTTGGAGTTTATGGCCTGGTATCTAGACCTTTAGGCCAAACAATTGACATTAGTTAGTATATGTTGCCACGGCACTTAACAAAGAGTGTTTTCAGTACGTTTTAGCCCTTGATTTATTTAAATATTTTATACAAAAACATTTATTCGAACCACAACAATTAATCTCTATGCCGTATTATGAATTGGCACTAATATTTCTCCTTTATATTCAAATAGCATTCGGTTAAATTTACATAAAATTATATTCTTTTAAAGTTTCTCTTGGCTCGCGACTTTTGTAAGTTTACAGTTTGACTTATTAATTTTAACAAAAACTCAGAATGAAACTCACAATTGTATCTGAAATTCAGACTTTTACTTTCTAATTTTATGGTAAAATTTTTGAGAGAATAGAAAGAAAGAAAGAAAGAAAGTCGTTTATTCGTGGACCGAATACAGCACGAAGACAATATAAAATAAAATAACGCAAGCTAAACTAAAACAACAAATATGACAATCCGTGCTGCAGTATACGACCACGAAATGGATCGAACTCAGTTGTAGCCGGGATAAGCCGACACTGATTTTCAGTCCGACCCTTACCTTATGGAAACTCGGACAGCTTATCATAAGTATTTTGATGTGAAACATCTATAGCCGCACGTAAAACCGATTTCTGGCGTGGCGACGCATGCCGTGGCGACGGGTCGCCACGCTGTACAAAGGTATACTAATTTACACCCTATCAACTGAGAATTAAGGTTTATAATTAAACACTGAAATCCCTTTTTTATATTTAATTAATTATATTCATATTATTCATATTAGTGACTATGTAAATTATATTAAGATTTCATTTTACGTGAAAGGTCATTTCCTTATAGTCAAAAAGGTTCAATAATTTTTAAAACGAATAAATATAAACTACCATTAAAATTAGCTGGAGAATTTAATGTAATTTGTAAGAGCTGAATCAATGCCATTAATGACATTTCTTCAAAAGAATTTCAATTGCAAATCAACAACAATCCAAAAGAATCTACTACCAAATATGGAACAACTATAGATGCTGTAATTGTGTGTTATCTTGATAATGTTGATCATACAATACTTTTGTAACGTAATAAATAAATATATAAATATCTTCACGCAATTCCCAATACAGGGGTAGAGAGAGGTCAAGTCTAGACAATTAAGTCCCTATGACCCACCTTCCACCAAAGATATTTTCGGGACAACGGGACTTTACTACTACGGACTTTTGTAACGTAGTTTAGTTATCATCGACCAATCGTCACAGTAATACCGGCAGAGGAAACATCGAATATAACTATAACTGAAGTCACAGAGAGAGAGAGAAAATATTTAAATTGTGGCCACTTGATATTGATATCGAATTTTTATATTAAATGTAAATAAATGCTTATTAAATAAAGTTACCATTTTCTGTAAGAAATTCGTAATACTTCATTTTTTCATTAGTATTATCTTAGTACTTCATTTTTTCTGTAATAATATTATCTTTTATGCATATTACTGGTACACACACGATATTTCACATCTGCCAGGCGTCCCATGACCGCTCACATTTTTTTTTTATTATTAGTATATATCAGCTACAATTATATACTAAAGCTATTTGTTTGTTGTTTTTAAATAAAGATTCAAACTTAATTCTATAGCTACTAATCGTTGATGTTGCGTCCAATTAAATGTTATTGAGGTATATTATAAAAAACAATGTGAATAAAAAAAAGACAAAACAATAAAGGCTGTTTAAATAATTACCTTTTACATACTTCTTAAACTATTACAATGCGGTTGTTATTTATTATATAGTACTTATTTGCTCATTATACAGTATACGTTTAAACTTAATCTGAAAATAGTAGTGTGAACGACGATGATGGGAGGTTTTCTTCTTTTTTTTCATTTGCTGATTTGGCGATCCTTTTCTTACAATTGTGCTGGCAACTCTCTTTGGCAGTAACATTGACAGATAAAAAAATATGTTTGAATTTCAAAAAGTGTAATGTAATTTTAATTATTTTATGCTTTATTTTTACATCAATTATTTAATAGATTCATAATTCAATCTACAGAAATATTTCACGTTATATCAAGAAATATACATAAATCATTTATAAACTATTGTGTCCCAAATTTAGAAGAACAAAAATTGATGCTTACCTAACAAATTTTTGAATTTATGTTATGTTAAAGATGTTGAACAAGAAATATTTTATTTTATCAAAGATAAAGTTCAGAGGACGGTATTACTGTAGATTTTTCTCTTCACAAACAAACGTCGGTGAAATCGAAGTGCCCTTTGCAAATGGGTAAGTATTTTGAGGTTATAATTTATTTGTGTTTTGATAAACAATTTCACCAATTTTATATACTCATGTAGTCAAATGTACAACTTTATAAATCTGCTATATAACTAGAAATATTTAAAGAGTTACGTATTATAAAAATATGTATATGCACATAAAATATGTATTACGTAGTAAATATTTAATTTTTTTAGACATTTTTTATACTATAGCCTGATTGTTCAGGATGCACACTGCAAATGCTAATATAGAATAGTAGCCTCCATTGCACTATTATCATGAGAAGCTGTAGCTTCAGTGAAGCAAAATTAAAAAAAAGTTAAAGCTTTATGATAATATATCCAAGATGTGTGACTACTAAACTTTAAAATTTGTTAACCTAATATTTTAGATTCTTATGCAAATTATTTCTTTCATAAAATATTTCTTTCGTCTTTGAGTCATATAAGACATATTGTTTTTTATGTACCATGGTACTATTGAAAGTCTTAACCCTCTTTTTATAATATAGTCTTTATGGTAATAATGATATGACTGTAAATCTTCATAGATGTGCATAAATATTTTTTTTTATAGAAGAGCAAACGAGCAGAACGATGGTAAGTGATTACTGCCGCCCATGAACATCTGCAATACCGGAAGAATAGCAGACGCGTTGCCGGCCTTTGAGAAAGGTATAGGCTCTTTTCTTGAAGGTCCCTATGTTGTATCAATCCGGAAAAACCGCTGATGGCAGCTTATTCCACTAAGTGCAAGTGCGTGGCAGAAAATTTCGCGAAAACGCACTGTGGTGGAATGCCAAGCATCAAGGTGGTGTTCATGAAATTTTTGGTTATGCCGTAAGGTACGATGGTGAAATTCAGCGGCTGGGATTAATCCGAACAATTCCTCGGAGCACTCCCTGTAGTAGATCTTATAGAAAATGCAAAGAGATACAACATCTCTTCGCAAAGCCAGGGGATCTAGCCCATCGGATAGAGTATGGTCGTCGACAATTCGAGCCACTCTTCTTTGGATACGGTCAAATGGAAGGAGCTGACACTGGGGTGCCCCCGCCCAGAGATGAGAACAACCCACCACCACCCATGGCCCCACCGACCGTTCGGTCATACGGGCCGAAACACGGGGTGCACACGGTGCCTGAGGCTCTTGCTCCGCGTGCACTCTTGACGCCCTACAAATTATTTATCCTTTCCTTGTCCCTATTTGCGTCACTCTCCCCCTTCTGGGCATGACAACACTATTACGCCTTCGTCTTCGGGCAGTCTTCTCCTGTTCCGTTCCGCCTTGCTTCGTCGCATGAACCAGCTGTGCGTAAACTCTCGAAGCTCTGAAAAATTCCTCCCCACTAACTAAGTCCTCGTAGTAAACCGACCCTGCTCCGTACGACTCAGCCCATCCACCATCTTACAGCGCAGGTCTTCATACAGAGGATACTCCCATAGCACATGGTGAGCGTCCTCGCCTACTGCACCACAATCACACATTCTCGAATCAGTCAGTTTCATCTCAAACAGTCTTTTCCGAAAACATCCATGTTCTGTAAGAGATGAGAACAGTAATCCGTGTGCGGCCGAACCTGCGCCTTATAAAGTTGCAAGCGGTGGACCGGCATGAAAAACTGTCGTACTCTACTAAGCACGCCAAGCTTTTTAGAGGCCAATTTGGCCTTCCCTTCCAAATGACCGCGAAACTGAACGTTGCTCGATATGTCGACGCCAAGGATTCCGATGCTGGCTGAGGCAACTAGAGGAGTGCTCTCAAAACGAGGTGATACGATGAATGGTTTCTTTTTTGCGGTAAACGCGCAAACTTGTGTCTTTTTAGGGTTGAACTGGACTAAATTTAGTCTGCCCCAGTCCGAGAATTTGTCCAAAAGTCCCGACTTCAGGCACAAGTTTGTTCCGGTACTCGTCGACGTGTTCCCAAGAAATATTGGCACGGCCGGTATAAAGGGCATCACCAGTGCTGTCATCTGCATAGCAATGGATGTTACTAATTTGTAACAAATCATTGATATGCAGAAGAAACAGGGTTGGCGATAGCACTCAGCCTTTTGGGACACCGGCGTTCACAGACTTGGAGTCCAAGCATGCACCGTCAACTACGACCTCGATGCTTCCGTTTGTGAGAAAACTAGTGACCCAATTGCAAAATTTCTCGGGAAGCCCATATGATGGAAGCTTCGAGAGAAGCGCTTTGTGCCCGATCCGATCAAAGGCTTTAGCTGTGTCCAAACTAAGTGTCTAAACTAACAGGCCCTCCCCCTTGCTCCGCCCATTGATGAGTGAGGTACACAAGAAGATCACAAGCTGACGGAAGCCGTACTGGAGGTCACTAATCAACTGGCACTCCTCGAAGTACCTCAAGAGCTGGCAGTTTATAATGGACTCCATTATTTTGGAGAACAACGAGGTGATGGCGATCGTTCTGTAGTTGGTCGGATCTGAGCGGTCGCCATGTCATCGGGACGACGTCTTCAGAGTAAGAGTACCGAAAAAGACGCGTTAGAACCGGTGCCAAATCTGGAGCACACATCCTCAGCCCAATAGGGGGGACACCATCGGGCCCACTCGACTTCTGGATGTCCAGGAAGAGTTCTTTTCGCACTGAGCTCTGAAAGAAGCGGATGTCCGGCATAGAGCACTCACTGCATGGGATGGTCGGCGGTGAGTTCGCCCTGTCATCGAGAGTCGAGTTGGACGCAAAAAGAGAACCTAGAAGATCGGCTTTCCCTTTTGCGTCATGGGCCAGCGAGTTATCCTCCCTGTGCAGAGATGGTAGTGATGGCTGACTGAAATTCCCTTGGACAGCCTTGGCGAGGGACCAGAACGCACGAGTTCCTGAAGGAAGACGAACTAGTTTCTCGCCAATTCTGCCAATGTGCTCGGACTTTTTGAATCCCGAGACGCCAATGCTTTAACCTAGGTCCGGTAGCACTGCTTGCCCCCAAACCAAGGCTTTGATCTACCACCGATGAGCACCACAGAGGAAGGAACGAAGAGTTCCATTCCTTGGAGCATCACATCGGCAACGGAATTTGCAACGGCGTCGGGACTATCTACCGAGAATCAAACCTGCCCCCATGAGTAGGATGCAAAGAAAGACCGCATCCTTTCCCAATCCGCCGACCTGTAGTGCCACTCACGGCGGTGGCCAGCATATCGCGACCGCAATGGGCACATGATAGGCACTTTACTCCGAATCAGGCAGTGGTCCGATGAACCCAAAGAGGCATCAACGGAGACCACATAGCCGTCCGGATGAGAGGTCAGCAGAAGATCCAGCAGGTGTATGATCCTCCACATCCAGAACCCGCGCTGGCGAAGTAACCAGTTGTGTCAGATCATATGCTAGGCTCAGTCAAAAACAGATCTCCCCGCATGATCAGTGGTTCGAGATTGTAGCCATTCGGTCTGGTGGGCGTTGAAGTCGCCGAGTACCACGATCTCTACGGGTGGGATCTGCTGTAGCACGGAATCTGCAGCCATTTGGATGTGGTCGATGAGTCGGTCAGTTTCGGCATTACCGCTGCGGGACCTATAGAGGCACCCATAGACGCGAGAGTGGTCGTCGCTGTCTATGCGTAGCCAAAGGGTGGACAGGTCCCTACCTTCAAGACTGCGTAGGCTTTGAGAACATATATCCTCTCTGACGTACACACAAACTCTGGCCCTACGCATAAAAGAATGTTCTAGCTTGTACCCCGGGTAGGAAAGATAAGAGGTATCCGCCGGAGAGGATATCTGCGTCTGGGTAAGAAAAAGTAAGGCCGGCTTTGCCGTCTCCAGATGGTAGTGGACGGTATCAAGATTGAAATGGAGTCCCCTGATATTGCAGAAATCCGCGGCAAGCGTGGTATGGGGTGCCGAAGGTTTTTTGCTTCGTTTGCCTCGAACAGTATGGATTGGTTTCCCGAGCGCGGATGCCGAGAGGGGAATTCTCCAACACCGGTGGTGCTGGTACCCCTGAGGAAGACTTTTTACTTCCGTTACCATGTTTTGGGAGAGGAGGGGTGTGTGGGCCTCCGGTTACCTGCACTCACCAGACGAAACGCAGAAGTTTGTTAAACTTCTACTTCACGCCTATATTCTGTGAGGTTGTGGTACTTTCCTGGTCAAGCCGGCCCATTCATGCAACAACAAAAGCTGATGCGCGGTTCTACCACTGTTAAAATAATTATTTAATATTTATTTATTTAGAGATATGTCACAGGAATATAAGTAATATATTTATTTTCAGAACAACATTAAAACTGTCAACTGGGCGTTATGCAAGATTTGCAGATGGAGCTTGCGTTGCTTCATTGGGAAATACAAGTGTGCTATCCACAGTGGTTGCTAAAGCGAAACAAAGTGGAAATTCCTTCTTGCCGCTTCTAGTTGACTATAGGCAGAAGGCAGCAGCTGCAGGCCGTATACCCACTAACTTCCTGAGAAGAGAGTTAGGTAAGTCAATGTTTCATGGTATATTGGAATGCAACAGTAATTTTTTTTCAAGTTTCAATAGGTACGAGGCAATTGAAACTTGTAAAATATAATATCACGGTGCTTGGCGTCACATCTAGGCCATCTCTGCTGGTAACAATTTTATTACATACTTTGAAAGCTCTTGTTTCAAGGTGTACTATGTCCGTAGTTGTATCTGTACTGTGTCCACATATAGAGTGTCTTAGTGTCCATGTGAACAATACAACTTATACATTAGTTTCAATGTTTAAACCGCAATCCTTTCCTTTAGCAGATTGAACTTGAGTCTCCAGACTGTAATTACAATCACCCTACCACTCAACTATTGTGCCATTTACATTTAGCTATTTTGATGCTAATTCCTACATACATAACAACCTATAATAATTGTCCACTCCAGGTCTTTCCTACTTAAGGTTCTATTAGGGTGTTTAATCGTCACACTCTGCAAAAGAATTGCTAATCCCATTACAACATATACTACACCTTAGATGCTGTTTACCATCACTGGTCTGTTATTTTAGTTACAAAAATATTTTAGGGCCGACGGAACACGAAATCCTCACGTCACGTCTCGTGGACCGCTCGATCCGTCCACTGTTCCCGGCGGACTTCGGGTGCGACACGCAGCTGACCTGCAACACGCTGGCGGTGGACGGCATGAACCCGCCGGAGACGGTCGCCATCAACGCGGCCAGCGCCGCCCTCGCCGTCTCCGATGTGCCTTGGAACGGGCCCATTGGTGCTGTGAGGTTGATCCATTGTCTATTAACATACCTATTTGTGTAAACGAGTGAAAAAATATATACACATATAGGGACAACATGACATACATTGCTCTGATCCCAAATTAAGTAGCTTAAGCACTTGTCATGAAATTAGAAATAATGAAGGTAAGACAAAAACCCAGACTTGAGTAAATTTAGAAAAAGTATTTTCTACATTGTCCAAACTCTGAATTGAACCCCGGACCTCAAAGCTAGCGACACCTTGAAAACCGGCATTCTTTAAGGTTTGCAGTTTTTTTTACATAACTTTTTGGTGAACAGTTAAAAAAGGTTTCTCTACTAGATAAAGACTATTTTGTAACTGCTTAGGGTTTGGATTAGATTAGATTAATGTATATGGTTTGTCTAAAACCTTTTACTTGACTTTTATTGATACATTGAATTTTTATATAATCTTTTCTACAGGATAGGTCAGATTGACAATGAGATAATATTAAACCCTACCCGAAAAGACCTCGAGAAATCCAGCCTCAATTTGGTAGTTGCTGCCACTAGCGGTAACCTGGTAGTCATGCTGGAGGGTTTTGCTAATGACATCCTGCAGCAAGATTTATTGAAAGCCATCAAACTAGGTATGAATGTAAGTCAAACCTATTTCATTATCAAAATTATGTGTTAGCAGTTTGTATGCTAACTAAATTAAGTTTTTATACTGTTGTGTTGTTTATTTATTTACTTTTATTATAACAGTAATCAATAATAAACCAATTACATTTAATAAACATAATGTACCAGTATATTTACCAGTAAATGACTGTGTTTATTAGAAATGTTTATGCCTATTTTACATACATACATACATATAATCACGCTTCTTTCCCGTAGGGGTAGGCAGAGACCACTTCTTTCCACTTGCTACGATCCTTACATACTTGTTTCGCTTCATCCACTTTCATTTTACTTTCTGTTTTATTATGAAAGCTGAATTTCTTATTCTGGGGTCCTCAGGGATCTCTTTTGGAACCATCAGTTTTTATTATTTATAAATTTACATTGTACCAAGCTTTCAACTTTTGCATTTTGTAACATACGGAGGTGATTTGATAATTTACTGTGTTACTTTCCTAACTAGGTCACAAAGCTAGTAAAATTATATCTAAAAAAACTCATTTTACTTGCCTTGGGATCAAACATGGGTCTCCTGTTTCGAATTTCAATCACCCAACCATTCGGCTATCATTGTTTCTTGCAGACTTTGTCAAATTTGTAATCTTACAAATCCCAGGAGACTGCTGGTTCCAAACCTGTCCCTGTCTCATCTAAGTAACATTCTATAACAGATAAAGGTGAAACATTGATAGAAAAAGTTTATGGTATTGTTTATACAAGCCATTTTAAAGAAAAGCTGATTCAAAAGCAGCAACTCTTGTGCACATGCTAAAGTCTTCTTCTAATATTGCTTGTGTTATAGGCACAAAAGAAGCACAACACATAGTGAGAGCAATAGAAAAACTTCAGAAAGAATATGGGAAAAGGAAACGTGAATATGAGAGACCACCGCTACTTGATCAGAGCATTGTTGACTCTATCAAAACACTCTCTACCATGAAAATAAGAGAAATTTTAAGGTAAGATCTCTAGGAGATAAATTTTTATTGTATGTATTTTAATAATAATTCATGTCCATTTTCGAACTCACTTTTCACAAATGGTTGGCTAGGTACTGTCTGCTTCCTTAGGTTGATTTTTAAATAATTTAATTTCCACAGTGACTACAGCCACGACAAAACGTCGAGAGACAATGCGATATCTGAGCTGAGGCAGACTGTTCTGAACCAGCTGAGAGACACCGAGGCGGACATGGGCTTACTGCAGGACTGCTTCAACACTCATCTGAGGCAGATATTCCGCGACATGATCTTCGAGACGGAGACCCGGTGCGACGGGCGAGGCCTTGACGAGATCAGGAAAATTAATTGTGAGGTGGGTTGTCTTTTTTAACTAACCTAACATTTTGATTATAGGAATAGAAGAGTGAAGGATTGTAGTAATTTCGGTATAGATGGTGCTGTACTATAATTGTATCGCGTTGGTAAGATTTTTATTTTATACATAAGTAATGTGAAATAGTTTAAGCCATAAAGTTTGTCAGCACCATGGTTTAATTTTGAAATTATACCAGTGGTTTTCATTTGAACAGTCCACACCTCACACTTCTTGGATTTGTCTTGTATTAATGAAAGAAATGTCGTATTTGACTGGCAGTTATTTTGTTTTTATATAGCTTCTTAATTCTGTGTGTTGTTTCTGAACGCAGGTGTCCTTGTACGAGCCGCTGCACGGCAGCGCGCTGTTCCAGCGCGGGCAGACGCAGGTGCTCTGCACCGTGGCCTTCGACTCGCCCGACAGCGCGCTCAAGTTGGACACGCTCACCGCCATCACCAGGTACGCTGCCACCGCTGCCACTGCTGCCACCGCTGCCACTGCTGCCACCGCTGCCACTGCTGCCACCGCCGCGTGCACTGCTCCGCACCGTGGCCTTCGACTCGCCCGACAGCGCGCTCAAGTTGGACACGCTCACCGCCATCACCAGGTACGCTGCCACCGCTGCCACTGCTGCCACTGCTGCCACCGCCGCGTGCACTGCTCCGCACCGTGGCCTTCGACTCGCCCGACAGCGCGCTCAAGTTGGACACGCTCACCGCCATCACCAGGTACGCTGCCACCGCTGCCACTGCTGCCACCGCCGCGTGCACTGCTCCGCACCGTGGCCTTCGACTCGCCCGACAGCGCGCTCAAGTTGGACACGCTCACCGCCATCACCAGGTACGCTGCCACCGCTGCCACTGCTGCCACCGCCGCGTGCACCGCTCCATAACTATCAATCCAACTTACATTTCCGCTATTGTACCGTATCGTAAATGTATTTTTGTCTACCTCATGCACCCCACACGTGTATCACGAGCCTCGCAGTAAACGCCGCGGCTGTGTTGCAGCGGCACGAAGGAGAAGAGCTTCTTCCTGCACTACGAGTTCCCGGCGTTCGCGACGGGCGAGACGGGGCGCGCGGCGGGCCCGGCGCGGCGCGAGGCGGGCCACGGCGCGCTGGCCGAGCGCGGCCTGCTGCCCGCCGCGCCCGCGCTGCCATACACCGTGCGCCTCACCGCCGAGGTGCTCGAGTCCAACGGTGCGGCCGCAGCGCACGTCGCTCTCGACACGAACTAGCTTAAGCGCGTATGGAACAGGAGGCTGGCGAAACTTTGCGTGTGTGTGTGTGTGCCTCTCGTCCACGAAGGTCGTCGTAACTCAAACATTTGATTAGCCTTCTGGTAAGTGGCTACTGCAGCCCGTGACACCTGCAAACAATTTAAAAAAAAAATTACAGATACGTTGTCACCCCCCATGACAGTAATGAAATACCTCATCGCCCGTAATTACACTGGCTCTAAATACCCCTCAAGTCGGAAGACAGCATTTGTTAGACTGCTATTTATTTATTTTTTATTTACACTTTATTGCAAACCTTACAAAGAAAGTTATACAAAGGGCGGACTTAATGCCTTTACACTGCCATTTAGTGCTTTAAGTAAGAATGTGGTAGGTATAAACTACGAACCCAGACGTCACATAAGCAGAAAAGAAGCCTGGTACCTATATTCTGTATTAAAAATTATCAAAACTAGAAAAAAAACTTGTCAATAACTAATCTAAACTGTTTCGACATGACTGTAAGTTAAATATAATAGTGGATCAAAAACACAACCTTGCGGTAACCCAATATCGATGAAGGTCTAAATTTGTCAATCGTTTAAGTTTTGATTTATATATGAATATCGAATCCTTATGAAATTGAAATATAAAAACATTAATATAGTATATTTGAACAAAATGTTAGTTTTGCAAATAAATTAGATTCCTCAATACCAAATACTGTTGCGAAATCACATGTAGGAAATAACTAATAAAATCTGATGTAATTATTTACTTTTACACTGACACATAGAACCAGAGGGTTCTTATGCAAGGTAATAAAACATAAATGTAATGTCCACCAAACACCAAAATATCCACCTAGATAGCTTAGGTTTGTTTTAAAAATTTTATTTTTGGAATTAAATGGTACAGAAAATAATATAGCACACAATTAATTAAGTGAAGAAAAAAAAAAGAGGATTAAATGAGTCTATATGTTGGATAATTGTGTATAGGGTCTAGTTCCATGGCGTCCGTGTGCGCTGGGTCGCTAGCTCTGCTGGACGCCGGCGTGCCGCTCAGCTCGCCGGCCGCGGGGGTGGCGATTGGCCTGGTGTCGCGGCCGGCAGGTGGCCCTATTGAGGACTACCGCATACTCACCGACTTGCTGGTGAGAACGACACTCACTCACTCACCTCTGAGCAATCCTTGGCTATATCTAAGACATATTCTTAGATATAGACCAAGATTCGTGTCGCAACTGGCAGGTGGTGCTGTAGAGGACCACCGCATACTCATCCACTTTCTGGTGATAACTCTGTGCTATCCCGCCACTACATGGAATATGTATACTCATTGCAGGGCATAGAAGACTACATGGGTGATATGGACTTCAAGGTCGCGGGAACCAAGAAAGGCATCACAGCTCTGCAGGCGGACGTAAAAATCCCGGGACTGCCGCTCAAAGTGGTGATGGAGTCCGTGCAGAAAGCTTGCGATGCCAAGGGTCGTATCATTGAAATCATGAACAAATGTATAGACAAGCCCAGGTAAGGTTGGGATCTATAAATATTTTATGATATTTTCAACAGTCATTAGAACTGACAATTTTATCAATATGACTATACATTTTTTTGTGAGTGTATGCAGAAAAGTTATGTAAATTTGAAATCTAATAATAAATTTCGTAGTCTATTAAATCGCCGGATCAGAAAGGGCTGATGAAGATAATTATGATACTATTGATGATAATGATATTTTTACTTATAATTTTATATTTCTTAGTAGATGATTTACTTTTTTATAGACAAGACAAAAAAGAGAATATGCCCGTGACTGAAGAGTTGGAAGTTGAAATTCACAATCGCTCCAAGCTGCTGGGTGTTGCTGGCACTAACCTCAAGAGACTGTATGTTGAGACTGGTGTGCAGGTTAGGAAACGTTTGTTATCTATAAAAATCTTTAGTTTATATTTAATGTATTTCAGCTTTTTTCTGCGCAATAATTTAATGACTTCCAGTCATAACAATAACAAACTGGGAAAATAATTTTACTGTGTATAAAAATAAGGAAGTTTGTTTATACATAATATATGTATTAAACATATATTTTATTACATTACATATAATTTTATGTATTTACAGATTGTTTAATGGTGCAGCTTTTGCACACTATTTTAGTTTAAATGAACTGTTTACTTTTGATACCGTGATTCATGTTAGAATTATTTTAATTTTTAAAATAATACGTAGAGCTAGAAGGTGACGACCGGGAGCTTCATCCATTCGCTACTAAATCGGCCACGCGTGGTGTCCCACAAGGCTCTATATTGGGTCCACGGGTCTTTACTATTTATGTCTCAGTTAATCTTAATGGTTGACCAAAATTCAGCAGAACGGCGATGGGTCGCCATTCCCCCTAGGCAAACACCCTTACTATAGAGGTATATATCCTACAGTTATTAATAAATTTTATTAATATGTTTGAAATTATAATATAAGTACCCGGGGCAATATTTAGACTCAACCCAGAGTCGATTTATCAAGGAAGAATTCTTATTAGTTCTATTTTTTTATACTGAAGGGAGGCAAACGAGCAGGTGGCTCACGTGATGGTTAGTGATTACCGCCGCCCATGAACATCCGCAATACCAGAGGCATAGCAGATGCGTTGCCGGCCTTTGAGAAAGGTATAGGCTCTTTTCTTGAAGGTCCCTAAGTCGTATCCGGTTCGAAAAACCCGCTGACGGCAGCACATTCCATAAAGTGCAAGTGCGTGCCAGAAAATTCCGCGAAACATGCACTGTGGTGGAATGCCAGGCATCAAGATGGTGTTGATGGAATTTTGTGGCTATGCCGTAAGGTACGATGGTGAAATTCAGCGGCTGGGATTGATCCGAACAATTCCTCTGATCCGAACAACTCCTTCAAGCCTGAGGCAACTAGGAAACCCTTCGTCGTGTCACCTCATTTTGAGAGCGGAGTGCTCTCAAAATGAGGTGACACGACGAAGGGTTTCTTTTTAGCTGTAAACGCGCAAACTTGTCTTTTTAGGGTTAAACTGGACTAAATTTAGTCGGCCCCAATCCGAGACTTTGTCTAACAAAATCTCGACTTCAGACACAAGTTGGTTCCGGTACTCGTCGACGTGTTCCCGAGAAATATTGGCACGGCCGGTGTATAGGGCATCACCAGTACTGTCGTCTGCATAGCAATGAATGTTACTAATATGTAACAAATCATTGATATGCAGAAGAAACAGGGTTGGCAATAGCACACAGCCTTGTGGGACACCAACGTTCACAGACTTGAAGTCCGAGCGTGCACCGTCAAATACGACCTTGATGCTCCGGCCTGTATGAAAACTAGTGACCCAATTACAAAATTTCTCGGGAAGCCCATATGATGGAAGCTACGAGAGAAGCGCTTTGTGCCACACCCGATCAAAGGCTTTTGCTATGTCCAAACTAACTGCTAGAGCCTCCCCCTTACTCTCTACTGTCTCATCGATGAGTGAGGTACACAAGAAGATCACCACCTGAGCGACCCCGACGGAAACCGTACTGGCGGTTACTAATCAACTGGTGCTCCTCTTAGCACCTCAAGAGCTGGCAGTTTATAATGGACTCCATTATTTTGGAGTACAAGGAGGTGATGGCGATCGGTCTGTAGTTGGCCGGATCTCAGCGGTCGCCTTTCTTAGGGATCTGGTGCACCAAAGCTGTCTTCCATGCCATCGGGACCGTTGTAGGAGTACCGAAAAAGACATGATGGAACCGGTGCCAGCTCTGGAGCACACATCCTCAGCACAATAAGGGGGATACCATCGGGCCCATTCGACTTCTGGATGTCTAGGGAGAGGAGTGCATTGCGCACTCAGCTCTGAAAAAACCGGATGCCCGGCATAGAACACTTACTGCACGGGATAGTCGACGGTGAGTTCCCCCTATCATCGAGAGTCGAGTTGAACGCCAAAAGCGAACCTAGAAGATCGGCTTTCTCTTTTGCGTCATGGGCCAGCGAGTTGTCCTCCCTGTGCAGAGATGGTAGTGATGGCTGACTGAAATTCCCTTGGACAGCCTTGGCGAGGCACCAGAATGCACAAGTTCCCGACGGAAGACGAACCAGTTTCTCGCTAATTCTGCCAATGTGCTCTGACTTTGCCGCAGCAATTACTCTTTTGAAGGACCTGGCGGCAGTTATACTTTTTTTTAATAACGCTAATTTTTGAATCCCGAGAAGCCAATGCATTAACCCACGCCCGGTAGCACTGCTGCTTTTGACGAGATGCCATTCTGCAGGCGCTACCAAACCAAGGCTTATCTACCACCGATGGGCACCACAGAGGATAGAACGAAAATTTCCATTCCTTAAAGCACCACATCAGCGACGCAACCTGCAACGGCGTCGGGACTATCCAGCGAGAAGCAAATCTGCCCCCATAGGTAGGATGCAAAGATCGCATCCATTTCCAATCTGCCGAACTGTAGTGCCATACATGGCGGTGGCCTGCATATCGCGACCGCAATGGGCACATGATAGGCACTTTACTCCGAATCAGGCAGTGGTCCGATGAACCCAAAGGGGCATCGATGAAGACCACATAGCCGCCTTGATGAAAGAAGACCCAGCAGGGAAGGTGTATGATCTTCGACATCCGGAACCCGCGTTGGCGAAGTCTAATTACTTACATTGAAAAATGTGTATATTTGAATTTCACCTTAAGCATATTCTTTGCTGTCGAACGTTGAACTGGCTACAGTCAGATTTCGCGGTGAGCAGGTGAGCCCGATAGACGAGACGCGGTACAGCGTGTTCGCGCCGTCCGCCGCCGCCATGGAGGAGGCGCGCGCGCGCATCGCGGGCTGGCTGAGCGCCGAGCGCGAGCCGCAGCTCGAGTTCGGCGCCGTGTACTGCGCGCGCGTGCTCGAGCTGCGCGACTGCGGCGTGCTGGTGGCGCTGCACCCCGCGCTGCCGCCCGCGCTCCTGCACAACTCGCAGCTCGACCACCGCAAGGTACGCACCTACCTGCACAACTCGCAGCTCGACCACCGCAAGGTACGCACCTACCTGCACAACTCGCAGCTCGACCACCGCAAGGTACGCACCTACCTGCACAACTCGCAGCTCGACCACCGCAAGGTACGCACCTACCTGCACAACTCGCAGCTCGACCACCGCAAGGTACGCCGCACCTACCTGCACAACTCGCAGCTCGACCACCGCAAGGTACGCACCTACCTGCACAACTCGCAGCTCGACCACCGCAAGGTACGCACCTACCTGCACAACTCGCAGCTCGACCACCGCAAGGTACGCAATTTACCTGCACAACTGCAGCTCGACCACTGCAAGGTACGCACCCACCTGCACAACTCGTAGCTCGACCACCGCAAGGTACGCAATTTACCTGCACAACTCGCAGCTCGACCACCGCAAGGTACGCACCTACCTGCACAACTCGCAGCTCGACCACCGCAAGGTACGCACCTACCTGCACAACTCGCAGCTCGACCACCGCAAGGTACGCACCTACCTGCACAACTCGCAGCTCGACCACCGCAAGGTACGCACCTACCTGCACAACCTGCAGCTCGACCACCGCAAGGTACGCACCTACCTGCACAACTCGCAGCTCGACCACCGCAAGGTACGCACCTACCTGCACAACTCGCAGCTCGACCACCGCAAGGTACGCACCTACCTGCACAACTCGCAGCTCGACCACCGCAAGGTACGCACCTACCTGCACAACCTGCAGCTCGACCACTGCAAGGTACGCACCTGCCTGCACAACTCGCAGCCTGACCACCGCAAGGTACGCCGCACCTACCTGCACAACTCGCAGCCTGACCACCGCAAGGTACGCACCTACCTGCACAACTCGCAGCTCGACCACCGCAAGGTACGCACCTACCTGCACAACTCGCAGCTCGACCACCGCAAGGTACGCACCACCTGCACAACTCGCAGCTCGATTCACCGCAAGGTACGCACCTACCTGCACAACCTCGCAGCTCGACCACCGCAAGGTACGCACCTACCCGCACAACTCGCAGCTCGACCACCGCAAGGTACGCACCTACCTGCACAACTCGCAGCTCGACCACCGCAAGGTACGCACCTACCTGCACAACTCGCAGCTCGACCACCGCAAGGTACGCACCTACCTGCACAACTCGCAGCTCGACCACCGCAAGGTACGCACGCACACACCTACCTGCACAACACGTACACGTGCAGCGCGTGCTCACAGATTGTATAACTTTTGAAATGCTTTTGATAGTGCAGGTTATAAGAATTTGATTTCGAAACTTAAATATTTTGTGAGCTGGCGCTGCCACATTGCAACCATTTTTAATACCTCTCATAACGGTAGCAAAAATTAGCTATAAATGGTCTAAGATCTTCCGATATTCTGGTAGAAATGGGTGTCCCTCAGGGGTCAACACTTGGTCCATACTTGTTCATGGACTACATAAATTATCTTTCCTGTTAAGTACAAAATATAGCAGAAATGGTATTTTGTCTGTAGATTATATCTCATGTGATTATGTGACAGGCTCGTACCAATGTTTCTATCTAAATTCATGTACGATTTATATCGTTGGCACAGACATATAGATATCGACAAGCCCACCGTCTGTCACATCGTGCTAAAAAAAATGCGTGGGATCGAAACGACTTGATTGTCTTGTGGTCTGTCTGTCCCAATATCGTTCATGGCCAAGTCAAGGTCAAACAGTTGGCTAATAACGAGCGGGCCGTGCGGACAGATCCAGCACCCGTCGGTGCTGGGGCTGGCGGTGGGCTCGGAGATCAAGGTGAAGTACTTCGGGCGCGACCCGGTGTCGGGGCAGCTGCGGCTCTCGCGCAAGGTGCTCGCCGCGCCGCCGCCCGCCGCGCCGCGCCGCCTCGGCAGGAGCTAGACCACACTAGCGCCCCTCTCGCTCACACCGCACCGCTCGAATCACGTAAATTGGCGGGCAGGAGCTAGACGACACTAGCGCCCCTCTCGCTCACACCGCACCGCTTGAATCACGTAAATTGGCGGGTAGGAGCTAGACAACACTAGCGCCCCTCTCGCTCGCACACCGCACCGCTTGAATCACGTAAATTAGCGGGCAGGAGCTAGACAACACTAGCGCCCCTCTCGCTCGCACACCGCACCGCTTGAATCACGTAAATTAGCGGGCAGGAGCTAGACAACACTAGCGCCCCTCCGCTCGCACACCGCACCGCTTGAATCACGTAAATTAGCGGGCAGGAGCTAGACAACACTAGCGCCCCTCTCGCTCGCACACCGCACCGCTTGAATCACGTAAATTAGCGGGCAGGAGCTAGACAACACTAGCGCCCCTCTCGCTCGCACACCGCACCGCTTGAATCACGTAAATTAGCGGGCAGGAGCTAGATAACACTAGCGCCCCTCTCACTCGCACACCGCTTGAATCACGTAAATTGGCGGGCACTGGAGTCGTAATGTGGTGATAAAAAATTGTCGTGAATGCCAAAAAGCATTTTCATACATGGCAGCGGGGGCTGTTGAATTCTTTTGTAAATATGGATTTTTCCTCGATTCATTAGCGGAAATGTTCTTTGAACAGAATTGTTTGTAAAATTAAATTGATGGTGAAGTGGGGAAAGAAAATTCAATATTTTGTTAAATTGATTTGTATTTTACTACAAAAGCGTAGTGTTGGGCGTGGTGAAGCTATTTTCAAAACTAAAGTTATAATCAAAACCCGTGTAAAAGATTCTTATATGATTGTATAATAATAATGTATCTTGCTTTATTTTATGTGTATATGTATAATTTCACAAAGAAAAATTTGATATTTATCCGTTCTATACAAAATTTTTAACAAATTAATAGTTTGCCTACAAAAGACTTGTAAATTATTGTGAAACAGTTGTTATATTAAAAATAAACGAGATAAAATTTACAGTCGTATTTATTTCTTATTTCTATGTTTTTTCCTTTATTTCCCACAAAATCGTTTTCTTTCAGGAGATTTGTGTATGATTTCCGATCATTCTTCAACAGATGTTCAATCGAATGATCTGTTTCGGCTCTCAGTTCGATCCAGAAAAAAATTTAACTGACTAAAGGATCAATATAGAAAACTAATTTGATTATAATTCTTTTTTAACCTTTATTTTAGGTCCTACTTAGAACTTATAAAACACTATTTGGGGTTAGAGCTGCTATCTAGCACCGAGTGAATTTTGCGAGAAAGGCGAAAACTACGGACTGACAAAAAACAATGGAAAATTATTATTGTAAAAGAACTTTATTAAATTATGAATGTTATAAAGTAGAGGGAGATTCTTGACCTGTGCTACTCGTACCGATCTTTACATTCATTTATTCCACATGGAATCGATCCAAAAATCGAAAAAAAAAATATCGGATTTCGAAAGATTAACGTAATCAATACTACAACTACAATCGATTAAATTGATTATAGATCCGAAACTAGATTGTAGGCAGTTAGTGGTAGCGTCATATCTCTTACGCTGTGGCCCATTACTGATCTGCTTGTCTGATTTTTTCTTTTAATGGATATCTCGCCATCTGCTACTAATCCTTGATATTTTCTATTTACGTAACCCTCGCGAACAAAGGGTGATAGATCTCAACGTTGACAGTAACTTCGATACTCCGCAATGCCGTAATGGCCTAGTGGTCAAGACGCAAACACCAGTAACTCCAGACGATTCCTGGGTCGGCAGCGCTAATATTGTTAAAAATTTTAAGTACCACGAACGTAGCGTTGAATGGAAACATCGTGAGGAACCCTGCCCAGTCTAGCCTGCCTGCTTGGAAAGCTTCAGTTTAAAGGGATATTAGTCTTCGTGAATAATGTGAGAGAGGCTTTCGAGTCAATAAAAGACACAAATCGTTTCAGATTTTTATTGAAAGAAATATTCTGTACAATCTAAGTAAATATTGTATCACAAAAGGACGTTTTGTCGAAGGCACTACAGTAGGTCGCCCGCGGGGATCCGTGTGTATAATATGACTGTCGGAACTTACTAGAGAACGCTGCCTTACAATGAACGAATGAATGAACGAACGAATGTTTTTAAAATAAATCATAAACCTGCATAATACTGCGTTATCTAGTAAATTCTCTCATCCCCGTGGACGTCTTAACATCTATTAACAAAGTGATTGTCAAAAAATAAAGGAATCAATAACAATACTCTCGACCCGGGCGCGCTCCGAACGTGAGACTCCGCGGTACGTACAACCGCGCTACGTCACAACTGTCGAGCGAAGTTCGCGGCGGGGCCGGCTTCCGATAAACGATTAAATAATTAAAAATAAAAATATTACAAAACATAATAATTAACATGTCAAAATCCACATTTGTTACCATTATTCAATACTCGCAGTCTTTGATTTCGTTGTGACTACAGCATTAAAACATTAGCTACACATTAACGACTATGTACAATATTCGATGTTAAATTAAAATAGTTACAATCCGAAATAGGAATGCTCTGCGCAGAGCGAAGCGGCGACACCGTGCGGGTGCTGGCGGCGGCAACGGCGGCACTCGGACCTGCCTCCATATTGGATGCAACTTACAGATCGGAACGCAGCCACAAACTGTTGGTGCGAGCTCCGACGAATATAAATAATAAATTAGGCAAGTTTACACATGTACACAGTCGAGAAGCTCGACCACTGCAGCTGCGTTCCCAAACAAATTTTACTAGTTTAGCGGAGTACACGCAGAGGGCGCTGAATTCTTTACACCGCACTATTGCAACAATTTCATACACATGAGTGAGTAATGAGATCATTCTGACTAAGTCCGCCATTGCCACCATAAAATACATTGCTAAATTGCTAAACATAGGCGTGTGCACACTACAGTAAACGTAAAAAGCTACAATCATAAATAAAAAATAAAATATCATAGACAAAGTACAAAAAGAAAAAAAATACATTACATTCATCGCGCTAAGTTTTCAACTCAAACGAAATGGCATTAAAGACTTGAGAAGACAGGTACGCTAGAAATGTATAAATATATTTGTTTCGTCTTTGATTTTGCAAAATCAAAAATTGTCCGCGCTAGTCCCGTAAACGGGGACAACATGTTGTGATCAATAAATCAAACATGGCGCCATTTTTTCCCGCCCTTTTTTCGCAATTCAAATTCTACCCAATCTAACTGGCAGTTATATTAGAGAGGCTCTGTGTGTTAGTCTTATTTATAATCGATGGCAAGAATTTTCGAATGTTAATTAGTTTTAGCCTCAAATTGCATAATTATTTTACAGTCATTGAAAAAATGCACGTTTATTTTTTTTGGAGTATTTCAAACTTTTCGAGTGATTAACGTATACCTTCGAACGACGTCCGAAGAAACGGAAATCCGTTTCATAAATATATAAATATAACATTTAAATAATTTTCATAATAAATATTTAAAACTTTTACATCTCTTCATTCGGTAACATTTCGTTATAATAAAAATATTTCTATCTCATTGCAATCTATAAAGGCACGAATATTATAATTGTAGTAAATACATCTAGCTGATTTATTAAAAATATTGCAACGCCACAGTCGAGGAAGCTTCAACTGGAGGGGGGAGTAGGAATCTGGGGAATTTTTCACAGCCGACTGGCAACACCACATAGACAGCTGAAGTTGAAGACTTGAGGCAGTAATCAATTTGATGTGTGAAACTTCAACCAAACCAGCGCGGCACCTCGGGCCGGCGGGGCGGCGGCGGGTGGCAGCGGTGGCAGCGGCGGCAGCGGTGGCAGCGGCGGCAGCGGTGGCAGCGGCGGCGGTCAGTGGCTGAGGCCGAAGAGCTTGAGCGCGTTGAAGGCGGTGGCGAGCGCCACGTCCTGCGGGCTGCGGCGCAGCAGGCCGGCCGCCAGCTCCACCACGGCGGGCAGCGCGCACGGCTCGTTGC
Organism: Sericinus montela; assembly: GCA_029286605.1. Classification (NCBI taxonomy): domain Eukaryota; kingdom Metazoa; phylum Arthropoda; class Insecta; order Lepidoptera; family Papilionidae; genus Sericinus; species Sericinus montela. The sequence continues at coordinate 1,303,343 of JAGSMR010000088.1, read as the reverse complement.
GCTGGAACGTGCAGTAGCGGTGCACGAAGTTCGTGGACCTGCCGCACGCACGACGACCCACTCACACATACGCACACAGAAAGGGACGGGAGCACGTAATTACGTTGCTCCGATCCCAAGTAAGCCGGCTGTTACAAATGTCAAGTCAGTTCGGACGTCGGTCAATAGATGGCGCTGTTCGGAATTACATCGCGGTGATGAAAACTCTTTCCGTGGCATAAGAATATTGCTATTCCCTTTCGTGCCGAGGATGTCGTAAGAGGCGACTAAGGGAAACAGCCGTTCTGGCAACCGATAGATGGCGGGAAACTATCTCTAAAAATATTAAACCGAAGATGGGCAGCAGCGTCTGATGTGCGACTGGACAACGTGACAGGTGGCGAGCCAGTCGCGGAAGATAGCTCCATACGGAAGGAGCCTATGTCCTGCAGGGGGTCCTTACCAAGTAAGTGTATGTACTGTGAGACATACGTCCGTACCGCACACTGACAACCTAACGAGTACCTCTCCGTTAACGCGTCCTTGACGTGCAGCGGCAACTTGGAGGCCCGCATGTTGGGGTACATGAAGGGCGAGTCGGTCTCCACCAGCATGCGGTCCAGGGGCAGCGTCCGCTCGGCCAGCAGCCGCCGCAGGCCGCCGTCCGACTTGTCCTTGCAGATGTATCCGGTGACGCCGAGGTAGAAGCCGCGCTCGATGTAGCGCAGGCCCTGCGCCGCGGTGCCAGTGAACGAGTGCACCACCACGGCCGGCAGCCGCCCGTCGAACTCCTCGAGGATCTTCAGCAGGTCCTCCTGCGCCTCCTTCTCGTGGACGAACAGCGGTTTCTGCAGCTCGCACGCCATTTCCACCTCGAGACGGAGATTTAGAAAGTTAAAAAAAAGATATCTTCACGCAATTCCCAATACAGGGGTAGACAAAGGTCAAGTCTAGACAATTAAGTCCCTTTGACCCACCTTCCACCGAAGATATTTTCAGGACAACGTGACAGGTGGTAAGCCCGTCGCCGTCTTTATGTCCAAGCCAACGATGAAATTCGTACATAAGTTTTTGAAAAACTCATTGGTACTGCCACCTGGGGATCGAACTCGGGTCTCTCGATTCGAAATTCCGACCACCCAACAACTCGACTATATTATTACAGTATTACTAATGTACTCACAAAGGCCATGGAAACGGGTGACGATCCCCAGATGGATGGCTAGTACACGTTCATTTTTCAACGCTTATGAAAGATTTATATGGTTGGCTTGGACATAAAGACGGCGACAGACTCATCTGTCTCCCAAAAAACGCTTTCAGTGAAGGGTGGATCGAAAGGAATTAATTGTCTGGACCTTTGTCTATCCTAGTATTGTGAATGACGTGATTTCTTATCATGTTATTATTCAATGTCAAGTGAGTTAATACCACCAGTGTTAGTCACACACCGATACCACAAGCACAATGCATAGTATGAACAACAATATAGACAGCCAGATCTATAAGCGGGAGTACTATCTTGCGAGTGTGCTGTATAAAGCCATTTAGAATGACCTCTGTCCGGTATCGCGCGGCTCGTCGCTCCGCCCGCGCGAATTACATTACAAACTGACAATAGTCGAATAAAGCTTAGCCCGTTGAACCCAACCTTTGTACAATGTCAGCAAAATTATAATAGATACGTACATACACGGGGACATCACATGCATTGCTCTGATCCCAAATAAGTAGTTAAAGCACTTGTGTTATGGAATGGGGTACAACAAAGGTACCACAAACACCCAACCCCCAAAAAAATTTAAACAAGTGGTTTCCTACAATACCAGTCCAGAAATCGAGCCTTGTGACCTACAGAAGAAGGAGAAATTACAGCTTCTAGTTTATTAATTTACTTCATTATCGACTATACTAGTGACAATTCTTTATGAGTAGTTATATGGTATCTTGAAAAACGATTAGTAAAATATGATGTAGTTAGTGACATGTGGTGGACCAGTCGCCATCTTTATGCCCGAGCTAAGCCACCTGGGGGTAGAACTCGGGTCTCTCTACTCGAATTTCAATCACTCTACTAATCGGCTAATGTGAACAAGCTGAAATCTCGTGTTGAACAATTCTAGCACAAATCCGCGTCCACCCTTCAAACTAATTAACAAAGTATCTAAACTAATTAACCAAGTAAGCCGCGCCGGGATTGGAGCTGACCGTTCCGAGAAATACACAATTGTTTGCGACAGTGGACAGTTCGCCCGCGTTATATTATATACTAGCCCCCGCGGCTTTGTCTGCAGTTTAACACTTAATTATGTTTATAAAATAAAAGTAGCCTATGTTAACCCTTATAACATTAGCTATCTGTCAGTGAAAGTTCTGTTAAAATCGTTCCAGCCGTTTCAGAGATTATGCGGAACAAACGAACAGACAGACAGTCAGACAAAATTGTAAAAAAAAAGATTTTTGTGTATGTACCGTATATATTTTCAAATACATATACATGTAGTAAAAGATGGTTATTTCAATATTACAAACAGACGCTCCATTTTATTTCTATGTATAGATTAAAGTCTCCAGTTATGTATCTCCGCTAATTACACATAAGCCTACTGCTTAGGCTACGTGGCCCTCGACAACATAAGCTGCAATACTTTATCGCCGTCGAGGCCAAGGCGGAGCGAGCGGAATACTTCAGCCATGGAACTGTGACAATTATTCACAATTTTAAAAGTAATAGGCTCACTACGTAGTCATAGCTGAATATACCAGATCACGGGACGTCAGCGTCTAAGGTGCAAGATATCTGGTCCCGAAATCGTCGAACCGCTTGACATGCGAAGCTATGACAAAACTGAAGGAAATAGACCTCCCGCGTAAGGGAGTTGACCAGACCCCTCCCATGGCAGAGGTCTGGGTACTTCAGTGTACTTTACGGGCCGTCTCTGACTACCACGTCAATAAATATGCTAAATGATTTAATAATGTTATTTCATGGAGGCTGACTATCTGTCATGTCCCAAATAGAAAAAAGGTTGGTCGAGATGACGTAAGCGTTATAGTGCTCTGTCTGTCCCGATATTTGGAAAATGCGTAAGGATAATAATGCGTCGATTTTAAATATATTTGTTACAACTAAATAAAAAGTCACGATATCCGAGTTGTAACCACAGGTAGTAGGCTCGTACCAATGGGATTTTAAAAAAAATTCCGTACGATTTATGTGGCCTGGACATAAAGACGGCGACGGGCTAACCATCTGTCAAGTTGCCCCAATATATCTTCGACGGAAGGCGGGTCGAAGCAACTCTATTATCTAGACCTCTGTGCACCCCAGAGTTGGGCATGGCGTGAAAATATTTTTATATATATTCCTTAACTTCCAACTACCGCAGACAGTATATACTCCACGAATCAGACGTCACGCTCAACACACGACGAGATAATCCAATCCAGATAAGTGATTTAGAGAGCCAAAGATAGGGAGATTGATTGCTCGCGATTCGGTCTAAAAATACGCGTGGCTGCACTGCAATAGAGACGTGTCGAGTGTCGCGAGAGGCGAGAGGACAAGTGGGTCGTGAATTTCGCGGTAACTGATTTACGCGCCCGGCTATGTCTGCGACCCATCGTATCTCTTACGTAACATACAATAAAGATTCTTGTTAATATACCCAAGCCAGGGGAAGCCAGAGGTCCAGACAAATGTCTAGTTCTTTCAACTTACATTTTAAGTCTAGAGCCTGCTGTCGTCTTTATGTCCAAGGCAACAATATAAATCGTAGATAAGTTTTGAAAAACAAAACTTATCGTTACGAGCCTGCCTAGGGATCGAACTAAGGTTTCTTAATTCGAATTCCGAATACCCAACCACTCAGCTAATGTGAGTCTAAATATTGAATATATATTTAAGAACACAACTCCCAGACGAATTATATTAAAACATAAGAAAGGAGCTCGGTCGGTAAACGAATGAGTACTGTTTCAGACAACTAGCAATGAGGATATTTCTACCCACAAGGTTTCTTAATTCGAATTCCGAATACCCAACCACTCAGCTAATGTGAGTCTAAATATTGAATATATATTTAAGAACACAACTCCCAGACGAATTATATTAAAACATAAGAAAGGAGCTCGGTCGGTAAACGAATGAGTACTGTTTCAGACAACTAGCAATGAGGATATTTCTACCCACATTCGTCAATTCAATCAATTTACGATCCCTTACATGGTTAAATAAAAAACCGAGATTCCTATTTAAACGACTTAACAAAATCTAGTTCTATCTTAGTTTCTTATAGGTCTATCTTAGTTTGTAGGATTTTTTATACTAATAACAAATACATCAACAAGCACAACATGACGTACAGTAAGCAGCTTAAGCACTTGTACCGAGAAAATGTAGAAAAGTATTTTCCATATTGACCCGGCCGGAAATCGAACCCGGGATCTGAGTTAGCAACACCATGATAACCGGTGTGTGCGCCACTCGTCCACGGAGATCTTCATATTATAGACGTCATAACTTGGTTCAAATATAAAACTGAGCGGTTGGATGATTGGACTTCGAATCAAGAGACCAGTTTTTTTTAAATTTATGTACGACTTTTATCGTTGGCTTGGACATAAAGAGGGGTTGTCCCAAAAAAATGCCTTCGGTGATACACTAATCAAAAAGAGGATACCTACGGAATTTTTCTCGATTATTTCTTTCGTCAAGATACGTCATCCTACAAAGACGTACAAAACAAGGCGAAATACATTATCAAAAGGATAAATAAATAATAATGAATCAAAGAAGAAACTAAATATAGTTGACTCATGATAATTAAATAATAAATAAATATCTTCACGCGATTCCTAATACACCGAAGATATTTTCGGGACAACGTGACAGGTGGTAGGCCGTCTTTATGTCTAAGCCAACGATATAATTCATACATAAGTCTGCCACCTTGGGATCGAACTCGGGTCTCAAGACTCGAAATTCCGACCACCCAACCACTCGGCTATCGTGACTTTTTGAATATTTATAGAATTCTGTAAACTTGCTTATTTTGGTAACTTATTTTTAGAGATGGTTATTTCGCAGTCTGACGGTGACCGTTTTTATTATCAAGATATTTTTCGTACGAGCAGACTTAGAAAAATATTATACCATAGGAAGAAAGCGGGTTCTTTCGACTAAAGTTGTATATAATAATGGCAATAAACTGTAACAAATATTTGAACTCTGAGCTCATCGATCTCGCAGCTCGAAGCGTCAATTCCTCTCGCGTAGGCACAATGCTAATGGAATCATCAAAGATAAAGTCCTCATGAAATATATCAAATCGTGGCGTGAGAATACAACATTTAGTGGTAGATCAATTTTAGTGATACGGAAGATAACGGTGCATATTTTACAGCAGTATTTAATGCAGCCGTGATGCAATTATTATAAATATATATATATATATATATATATATATATATATATATATATATATATATATATATATATATATATATATATATATATACATATATATATATATATATATATATATATATATATATATATACATATATATATATATATATATATATATATATATATATATATATATATACATATATATATATATATATATATATATATATATATATATATATATATATATATATATATATATATATTTATAATAATTGCATCACGGCTGCATTAAATACTGCAGTAAAATATGCACCGTTATCTTCCGTATCACTAAAATTGATAAGGGCGTGCTTCGATGGTTTGGGCTACATTGAGCTTGGTTAACGAATGAGGGAAGACCGAATGGTGAAGAAATATATATCGCGAAAGTTAATATTAAAAGGGGTCAAGGTAGGCCGAGACTAACTTTCGACCATGTGAGTTAAATGTTCGAAAAGGGGAGGATCAAGATTACAAAGAAAATGATGAATCTGAAAGAAGCAGTATATAGGAATGGTGACTCTTGGCGATCTGTTTTCTCTGGCTACCCCGTCAGGGAGTATGCATGAAGATAAATAAATAAAAGACAAAACATAAATAAATAATTTATATGTAATGCACCTAAAATGTACTTTAATGTACCTACATTTCTTCAAATCGATACAAAAACTAGCTTTTATATTGTACAGTATAGACTATGATAACAGACCAATTCGAGTGATAACGCCTTACGATGCACCTAGCTCCCTCTAATTGTACATTCATTCAGTACAAGGACAATTAACAAATGTCACGGAATAAGAGATAATGGATTCGCTCGACAGAGGTCTTTCTGTCTCCTACATAACAGAGTTGAATAATTAAAAAATAATTAGATCAATTAGTCAACTTGCCATTTGGTGTCCATGCAAGATTTTTAGAAAGTTCTTCTATGACTAAAAAGTTTTTTTTATAAAACTAAAACTTAGAGACATTACTTTTCATTATATGTAAATGTAACAAAATATCTTCATGTCATTCCCAATATTCCCACTGAAGACATCTTTTAGGACAATGTGACAGGTGGTGACTACACCTACAATGAACAAAGTTGTAGAAAAAAAACCATTGGCATTAGCCTATCATTTGAGGTTCGAACTCAGGTCTATTGACTCAAATTCAAATCACCTAGCCACTATCGGCACTAACCTGCTATTGCGACATTAATAATATGGAAAGTATATGTTTTTAAATTCACACAGCAGTATTTTAATGTTAAATGTAACCCAAATTATTATCTACAAAATTGTGTAGTAAAAAGCACGTCATTGAAGTAAAATTACAACATTTAATTGAATTATGTGGTGCTGCTTGAAGAATTATAATGAATTGTAATTATAAGGATTATATATTCATAATTATTAACTTAATTAACCTTCATTGATAGTTTTCTAATGAGATCATTTATTCTTTGAAATAAGATACATGTTTCAACTATTGACAGTATTATTTCAAATTAAATCATTTATTTATCGACATAAGAATGAATATTACATGCATACATACATTACACATAATACATTTGTTTATTTATAGTCATTTTTAATCTACCACCGTTTCGTAATGAGGTTCCTTTAACAGAGAAGAAACAGGTGAAAGAAACTCCCTAGGTATCCTCTTTTTTTGGTCAATATTTTTTTACAATGTACTGCACAAAATTATGTATGTATTACACAAAAGTGATGTGATATTTTCTAGAAATAGCTTGGGAACAATCACCTCATTCCCAGGGGTTACTGTCATTAATATATTCATTTATATTATAATAACCCTTTTTATGAAGTTTTTCTTTAATAAATTTCTTAAACCTGTTAATTTAAAAATTTTATACATTTAGTCTTATTGGAATTTTAGTCCATCTCATTTACATATGGATCTTTTATGGACATAGACAAACTTTATTCAACATACAATATATAAAAATCATACAACATTCACATGCGGAACATAAGAACAGGAATAAGAGCAATAAAAAAAGTTTGGTGATGCTGTATTTTGGAGATGAAGAGGACTCCACTCAGAATAGTATACTACGGAAATACCATTGTGCTGGTTTTCTGGGGGCCATTTAATTTGATGAAGAAGAAATTGACAAAAGAACCTCCATATCTATCCATAAATGTCACCAAACCATGCAAAGTTATTCAGAGAGAGTTTTAGACAGTCTTCCAACTGCAGAATAAGCTCAGTTTAAAGAATTTAAACAAATTTTCACAAAGGATAGAAATCCTATGAGTGTCAAATAACAGTGAGAGAGAAGGAGTATAGATTACCTGTCTCTTAAACACGTCGCGCTGCACGGCGGGCTCGGAGAAGTCCTTGGTGTAGTTGAGGCCACACTCGCCCACCGCCACGCACTCGGGCGCGCTGGCCAGCTCGTGCAGCTCGCTCCATTGTTGCGGCTCCAACATTGACTTTGCATCATGTGGGTGCACTCCTGCCATACACGTACACATTAAGTGGGGCTTCATTAACTATCTGAAGCCTCTGATGGACAACGGCATAAATGAGACAGACTATCCTAAATTTATTCCAATATGGTCATTGAGTTTGCTTTAGGAAATAGACAGCAATTATTACCCATCAATTTAAACGCATATAAATGTAAAATAAAAATCTTCACACAATTCCTTCCCAATACAGGGGTAGACAGTCTAGACAATTAAGTCCCTTTGACCCACCTTCCAACCACCAAAGATATTTTCAGGACAACATGACAGGTGGTGAGCCCGTCACCGTCACTATGTCCAAGCCAATGATGTAATTCATAGATAAGTTTTTGAAAAACCCATTGGTACGAGCCTGCCACTTGGGGATCGAACTCAGGTCTCGTGACTCAAAATTATGACCACCTAACCACTTGGCTATCGTGACTTCCTATTATAAATGTAACATTGTTATTAAAAAAATCATGCCTCCGTCCAAGTTGTGTCTTATTTCAAGTTGTACTAAAAATCAGTACCAGTATTTAGATGTAGAATCCTGGCTTATTAATGATTCCAGTCCATTTTGCAGTCCAATGCTGCAGCACATTTGTACTTAACTGTCTATCATTTCAAAATTATATTTAAATTTGAAAGAAATGTTTTTTCATACTATATGATGTCAGTTCTCAGACCATGACATAGTGTCAACAATGTAGTAAATATTGTACTAAACCACTCCAAAAATAAATACTTGGAATTGGAATCATTAACAGAATCATTAGTAATTTTACTACCATTCTCATAAACTTAAATTATTTGAAGAAAGAATTAAAAAATTACGTCAAATTTTTCAATGTCTATGTCAGCAAACAAGATATACAAAGAATAAATAACTTTTATAAATGTGAATAATCTTATTTACCTGCTGTGGAATAAATTGTTCCAGGATAAAGGCGAGTCAGTCGGAGGGCTTCCTTGCTATTCCTCACTGATGTACCAGTCACCATAATTTTTTGAACGCCTGCACAAATAAAACTAATGTAATAATCTAATAAGTAAGTATCACAAAAAGCTGTTAGTTTGTAACAGTACAGTAGTAAAGTGTGAAATCTAGGGCAAATAGACAGTATCTGTATAATTTATTTAGACAGCGCATAACATGTAGAATTTATCAATTCCGACACATAGTGAACGTTTATGCACGCGATAATCAAAGAAATTATTCTGTAATGCTCTTAAGACACGCACCTGCATCTTTTGCCCTTTGAATAACCGAATCAAGATCACGGCTGTACTTTTTGTTCGTCAGGTTCGCGCCTACGTCGATTACAATAAGATTCTCGTAGCAATTTTTAAGTTCTTCCGAAATTTGCGTTTCTTCAGACGTCATCCTAATTTAGTTTGAAGCTTATTGGTATGGTGTTTACCTGTAATAAAAGAGAGATGGGTAACTTCTTTCTTTTAGTTATATCTACATTAAGTACCAAAATATACTTACAAATTGTATCAAACACTCCTGCTTAATAAGCTTCCAAAATTTTTAATGACTAGTTAAAAAGTACACCCTCCTTACTGAGCTGCCACCATGTTTTGAAGTGTTGGTGAGTGATGACTTTTCTTAAATTTGGCACTTCGTTCTCATCTACAATTTCAACATAATCATTAGTATTTAATGTCAAATGTTTCTATTCGATAAGTAATACAGAGCCTGCAGTTTCATTGGTTGAAATAAAAATTTCTGCGATGATGAAAACGGAGTAGTCACCGTTCCGTTTAACGGTACCGTATAAAACGGGGTAAATAGAAATAACAAAAAAACTTGATATAAATTCAAAAGTGTATTATGGCATACTTATCAATCTTTAAATTAATCAGGAATGTTGACAAACTGGTTATACTTTGACTTAAATCTATTGCAACGATGCCAAAAAATTATAATACTGCACGTCAAAGTTACCTGCTTTGTTCAATAATCGAATATTCGTTTTTAAAATTTATTAATTATCAATGAAGCTAAAGAAGTTTTATTTCAATCATTTGATTAATGCACATTCGTTTTTACTTCAATATCTTTATTTTAAAGTGTGCAGTTTAGATTTAGTAACACATCGGTGCGCCATCACCCGGCAGTACTGAAGTGGGCGCTTTCCTTTGTTTGTTAATAGTATCGGGACTTCGAATTTATGGTACAAATACCGATGATGATTCTAATTTTTTTATTTATTTGGAAAACCATACAGATAACATAGCGAGTAAAATTCTTTGACATAAGTTTTTATAATTCTTTGACTTAAGTAAAACTTAAAAATAAGAAGTAAGGGAAGACTAAACAATATAGAAATTAACATTTACAAAAAAAAACAATCATTAATTTTGTGAAAAATTAGTTCAACTCATCCATGTATTAGTTCAACTCATGGTATGTAGCTTTTAATGTAATGAAGAAGATGACTACATGTCAGTTTACAATAATTTCAAGCCGATCTTTTTCAGATTTCTTTATTTACAGAAACAAAAGTGTCAATATTTTCAATACTTATTAACTAAAAACTACTGTAATCGTAGAGCCCTAATCCTCGTGGCGTGGTACCAAGAACGCTGGCTGCATTTCTACGTTGAATGGATAGATTTAACCGTTGAGCGAGAAAATAAACCAGCCCTCTTGTCACCGGCGGCTACGACCAGTCGCGGATCCAATTCCTTTAGAAACTGCATCAAACGGGGACCCTACGGACCGAGCTTTTGTACGGCAAATGGATAGTCCCCTTTCAAAGACTCATATTTACCCCACTTACGCTATTCAACTGCCTCTGATTCCACCCCGGCCCTTATCGAAGTACCATTCATGTGAGAGGCCGCTAATGTATAGACGCAAGTAGCGTTCCACACAAGAGCTTTGCCTCTCTCTCAATCGTATTTCTACAGCTATGCGTAAACTTTCGCTATCCAGTAATATACCAAGGTTACTTGATGGTAAAGCATGTAGCCATTAACTGGATTCCTAAGTCGAAACACCTAGAAAGCGGGCGCGATCTCTGGCACAGTGAAAATTGTTCACTAAGCATTTCTGCACATTCTGAACCAACGGGAGATCCCACCTTTTTTGTCAGTTAGGTTCCAGTGGAATATCCTCACCGGGACAGAAACTTATCCATGCTTCTCTTGTCTCGGTAGCAAAGGTCAAATCCCAATCATTCTTAAGAATTTTACGAGACAAATTGTGAACACTGTGTACGGAGGCAAGGAAAACCGGCAAAGCAATACATATTTGAAACCTCTTACTGACCTCTTTTGGCGATACCTCCAAATCCAATAGTTAAAGCAGCTTGAGTCCAGCTAGATGAGACTAAAGATAAATTTAGAATTTTTTCCAAAGCTATTTTGAGATTAAGGTCAATTGGTTTTTAAAAATCAGAACATTTCCATGCTGGACTTGAGCGAAGTAAATAAGTAAATAAAACTCGATCTTCATCTGAATCGATAATAATCGGAAACCTTTGCTAATTACAACGACATTGCACTAGTATCTCTACTGGATCTGTGTAATGACATTTGTTTTGACATTGATTACTCGAGTTCTTGAAAATACAGAAAAAAAATAGAAAAAATAATACAACAAAAGTATACTTCTCTTTTCTTTTAAATTGCATTCAATAACAATATAGAATACAGAGTTAATATATTGGTTTGTTATTTCATAACAGTATAAACCTCATATCGAAAAATGAATGTTAAAAAGTTTTTATCGAAAAACATAGTTCTAATAGTATTCGTACCGGGTCTTATCGGAGCTCATTATGGCTGGGCTAAGTTGCAAGGAATTGACTATCTGGTCAGTCCCGAAGAACGCAATAAGTTACCTTTTTCATCGGTAAGTAATCAAACTTCATCATTGAGTATTAAGATGGATAACCTTATACTTCATTATTGGCTTTTGGCAGTAGAAATGGGTAAGAATGTTGTAATGTTCTAGAAGACTCCTAGACAGAGCTTAACTAACTGTAGGTCTTAACTTGAGCAGTTATTTACTCAATATTTAAAGGATTCTACGCAGCTTAACTGTTTGTGGTTTCCATTTAGGTTATAATTCCATTCCAATAAATATAAAATAAAAATAAATAAATAAATATCATCACGCAATTCCCAATACAGGGGTAGACAGAAGTCTAGTCTAGACAATTAAGTCCCTTTGACTCACCTTCCACTGAAGATATTTTCAGGACTTTGTGACAGGTGGTGAGCCTGTCGCCGTCTTTATGTCCAAGTCAACAATAATATTCATACATAAGTTTTTGAAAAACCCATTGGTACAAGCCACGGGTCTCTTGACTCAAAATTACGACCACCCAACCACTTGGCTATTGTGACTTCAAAGATATAATTGCTGAAATAAAATCTAGTTTGGTTTTCTACTGTGTAGTTACATCATAAGTCTAACAATTCCTACATCATAAGTGTAACAATTCCCTACTTCTACGCATAGTTATTACAAAGAGCAGTGTACCTTTATATAGTAGAACAATCATCCCAACTTTCTTTTAGAGAGTCCATGTCCTATATTTGTTTATTCAACTTGATTGGATTTGATGATTTGGTTTTAATTATGCCCATATGTTTATGATAGATAAACCAAATAAGAAGAGTAATTGTAGTAATATTTTCTTATTTATTCTTTCAGCTCTTCAAAAAGGAGTAAAAACTATTGTAGTAATGGCAGCATAAAAAATGTAAATATTTAATGTAGACATAATATCACTTAAAAGTAAGATAGATGTGACATCTAAAAGAAACTGAAGATTTTTATTTTTAGAAATGTGGTTAACATTGTAAATATGTGTATATAGACCAGGTAGGTCTATAATAATATTTTTTCAAATATAGTATCAAGAACATAATACACAGATGTGTGTTCACATCTTTGTTATGTAGAATAAATAAAGAGGTAATATTCTTAAAGGTTTTTAAGTCTAGACCCCACCCAATAAAAATATATTTATGATACTGGCTATGGAAAAACAGAGAAAAGTTGGTCTGCTAATGCTATAAATGAATATCAAAGTACTTTTCAAAGTGCTTCCAGCAACAAGCAGACAGAAAGCAGATAGATCTAAAAATATCTTTAATTTGTTGTTTTTATTGAAAACAAATATGCAGTTTAATAAATAATGTAATTAAAAATAGTTGTTTTTGATTTCTATTTTGTTGTTTCAATTAACAGCTTATTTTCTTTACAGCCTATTATTGTTCACTGCTGAACATAGACCCCTAAAAAGTCCACAAAGAATGGTCTCAAGCCTGCACCCATCAATTCATTGCAATGTTGTGCTGGTTGTCACCATGGGGGGCCAACCTACACTGTGAGATGTGTGACCAAGGCTCACTCAAGAAGAAATAATATATAAATTTTAAATTTTTTTAAGTGTTATAAAGTTGTTATATAATCAAGAGTAGGCACTTATAGTATACACTAGTCATATATAGCAACATATAAAAGAGAGTTTGATGACGCAGCTATCATAATAGAAAATATATTTTCTTTGATGGGTTAAGTAAAAAATTCACTTGAAAACAAATGTTTCTTTTTTAAATAAATAAATATTTTCACGTCATTCCCAATACACAGACAGGTGGTGAGCCCGTCATCGTCTCAATGTCCAAGCCAACAATAAATTCGTGCATACGTTTTTGAAAAAACTCCAGTGTCTTGACTCAAAATTCCGACCACACAACCTCTTGGCTATTGTGACCCTATACTTATAGAATAGACTAGTCAAATATAGTCACATATAAAAGAGAGTGATAATAGTTATCCCAATATGTTAGTAGCCATTGTCAATTCTCTTAGTCACTTTTACAACACTACGAAGTAAGAGTGTGGCATATTCTTTAAAAAAATAAATTAATCTTCACGCAATTCCCAAAATTTTCTGCCACCTGGGGATCGAACTTGGGTCTCTTGACTCGAAATTCCACCCACCCACTCGCCTATCGTGTTTTTTTTAAAGAATGTGAATGTGTTTAAGTGAATGTTATTTTTTTGCCACGCTTTTGCTTTAGACATCTAGGACTTCGATTTGTCTAGAGAGTGACTCAGTCAGAGGCTCTTTATTGTATAAATGTATTTGTACAATAAATTATGTGTATTTAAACTCTTATTTTCCTCTTTTCCTCTTCTCTATTCCCATTCTTAATTCTTTTACAAAAGTTTGACAGCATTTTTATAGTTTTTGATTTCACCGTCACCGTTAGATGTTTTATTATTGTTATATATATATATATATATATATATATATATATATATATATATATATATATATATATATATATATATATATATATAATATAACTAAGCTGTGTTTGTCTTTGGAGTACCTAGTTCTCAACATAATTTGGACCGTTAGGATTTTGTCGCTTGCAGCCATAAAAAGAGCGAGGAATCGCCATATATAGTTGTAACATTAGTTAAGTAACAGCCTGAATCACCGCTGCTAGGCAAAGGATTATCTCAAAATTTTTTTGAGATAAATTGCAACATGGTCTTTACAATAACTTGGATTTTTTTAAATGATTTCTCAGATAGGCAGTTTTACTCACTATAATTTGCTTATACGCCGAGCTCGTAAATTCCGTTCAATAAATTTAGTAGTGCCGGCTCGTCGATCGAACCTGGACCTTTAGGTTACGGCCAAGAGTTGGGTTAGGTACGGGAGTGGGTATATGAGAAGAGGTAGAGTATAGTATAGAGAACCAACGTCGTCGGAACTGCGCTAGTATGCGAAAGCGTACCCGTGGTCCTGACATTGGGACGTTGAGAAGAGTTGAGTTTTCGCCGTATTTGTGTAAGGGAATCCATGAGGATACCCCGCAATTAAAAAAAAAGGAAAGGGAGTGGGTGTGGGTAGAAATGAAAGTCGTTAGCGGCGGCGTGCGTTTATTGTGCGTGGCCGCGGCGACGTCAGATGGTGGGCAGGTGCGCGCGCACGGCGGCCGCGTTTAGTGTGCGTGGCCGCGGCGACGTCAGATGGTGGGCAGGTGCGCGCGCTCGGCGGCCGCGTTTAGTGTGCGTGGCCGCGGCGACGTCAGATGGTGGGCAGGTGCGCGCGCGCTCGGCGGCCGCGTTTAGTGTGCGTGGCCGCGGCGACGTCAGATGGTGGGCAGGTGCGCGCTCGGCGGCCGCGTTTAGTGTGCGTGGCCGCGGCGACGTCAGATGGTGGACAGGTGCGCGCGCACGGCGGCCGCGTTTAGTGTGCGTGGCCGCGGCGACGTCAGATGGTGGGCAGGTGCGCGCGCTCGGCGGCGCGCAGCCGCGGCGCCGCGCGCCCGCACGCCAGCGCCGGCAGCCGCGGCGACCGCGCCTGCGCACCCGGGCGTTACATTAAATTTTATTGATTTTTAAAGCATATTTGTAATGCTAAACTTTTCCTTTTTTTTGAAGTTTATCGTATGCTGAACTTTTATTTGATTAAATTAAAGAGAAAAAATGTTTTTAAAATTTCAAATGATCCCCATTGTAGAAGCGTGCTCGTCGCGACCCCTGCCAGCCCTTTTCAGGGCTGCAATTCTACACAGCTGCGCACCCATGCCAACGAGGGTTAGGGCGTCCCACCAAGGCGACGCACACCAGTTCGTCCCCGTTGGTGTGGAATGCAGCGCGCAAAGCGGCCATGGGGACCGCCACCCGTCACGCACGTTGAGTTGGCACGTGGAATGTTAGAGGAGGAATGAGAGATAAGACGAATGAGTTGATTGAAATAATGAAAGAAAGAGAATTAGTCGTCGTGTACTGAAGAGCTCCCTGGCGAGGCGTTAGCTCTATGGTTTGGAGTCCCGGAGAGCGAGAGCGCCTGCCAGGGAGTAGGGGTGCTGCTGTCGTCTCGGTTGGTCGATGTTATGACTGAATATAAGGTTGTGAACGCGAGACTTCTCTGGGTTCGCTTTAAATTGGGACTGACGAAGTTATTCCTTTTGGCTGTTTATGCGCCGGTAGCTTCGTCGTCCAGAGCTGAGCTGGAGGAGTTTTGGGAGAATGTAAGAGAAGTTCTAGATTTGGTTAGAGGAAACGAAAGAATTGTTGTATGTGGTGATTTAAATGGATGGGTTGGTACCGCTCGGCCAGGGTAAGAGTCGGTGCTTGGAATGTTTGGTGATAAAAGGGTTAACGATGCTGGCAAGCTTTTACTGGCTGTAAGCAAGGAAAAGGGTCTTCTTGTGACAAGCACTATGTTTAGTCACAAGAAAATCCATATGTATACTAGAACAAGAGAGAATGAGAGAAGTATGATCGATTTATTCCTGGTGGATGACCGACTGCGAAAACAGGTGATGGATACGCGGGTGTTCCGAGGTGCTGACCTGGGAACGGATCACTATCTAGTGATTACTAGATTTAGGGGTCTATTCGCGGGTTGGCGCCACCGGACGGCGATACCAGAACCACAGTCGGTCGGTAGCATCCGAAGCTGGAAGCTTCCGGAAGCGGACACTAGGGATAAATATCAAGCAAGGGTAGCCGAAAAGCTGGACATCATCGATGTCAGGAAAGAATGCGTGGAAGAAATATGGCAGAGCCTTCGAGATGGAATGGTTAGTACAGCGGAAGACGTGTGTGGAACTGTGAAAAGAGGTAGTAGTAAAAAGAGTGATGCATGGTGGAATGACGAAGTGAAAGAAGCAGTAAATAAGAAGAAGAAAGCATGGTTAGACTACTTGGCCTCTAGTAATGATAAGGATATGAGAGAGAAGAGGAAAGAAGGATATAAGCTCCAGAAAGTTCACACGAAAGCATTGTTTGAGGAAGTGCGTGAAAGGAGTAGAATGGAAGCGGACGAAAGGTTGTCGCACAACTTCAAGGAGAACTCCAAACTCTTCTGGAATGAGGTTGGAAGGACCCGGAGTGGTGCGACAGCCTTAAGAATGAACAAAGTGCTTTCGAGAACAAATGACGTCCTCTCAGAAAAATCGGACGTCATGCAGCGATGGAGCGAATTTTATAGAGAAATGTATGCGTGTGATGATCTTAGTGAGGGATCCGGGGGTGACGCCGTGACTGGTACGCCAGACTCGGACCTCGATGACACTGAGGTCATCAGTATGAAAGAGATTGAATGTGCGATTCGAAGTTTGAAATGTGGTAAGGCTGCGGGACTAGACAGAGTTACTGCTGAAATAGTCAAGTATGGAGGGCCTCGCGTCTGGGACAGCTTTCATCTGCTGTGCAAATTGTGCTGGCGGACGGGGGCTGTGCCGGATGATTGGCGATTCGCAATCATTGTGCCTTTATATAAAGGTAAAGGTTCACATTATGACTGCGGGTTTGCTATCGGGCGATCAGCTTGACCAATTAAGCAAGTAAAGTTAACTTGAAGGTTTTACCACGTAGGATGCAAGAGAAGGAAGAGGCCTCTAGTATTGCGGGATGAACCCCGGGGC
This sequence comes from Sericinus montela, assembly GCA_029286605.1. Classification (NCBI taxonomy): domain Eukaryota; kingdom Metazoa; phylum Arthropoda; class Insecta; order Lepidoptera; family Papilionidae; genus Sericinus; species Sericinus montela. The sequence goes on along the minus strand of JAGSMR010000088.1, from coordinate 1,286,018 downwards.
GGCGGGAATCACTTACCATCACGTGAGCCACCTGCTCGTTTGCCTCCCTTTTCCATTAAAAAAAATCTGTTCTTTTGTGGATCTTGAGAAAGCATTTGATAAGGTTGTAAGGAAGAAATTGTGGGAACTGTTGCCGGGGTATGGTGTGGATGGTAGATTGCTAAGGGCTGTGCAGTCACTTTACTGTGACTGTAAAGCCTATGTGCGGGTTGGGCATGACCTGTCACTCATGTTTAGCTTCCAAACAGGAGTAAAACAGGGTTGTGTCATGTCTTCCTGGCTGTTCATACTATATCTCGACAGCTGTTTACAGAAGCTGAAAGATAGCTGTTTGGGTGTAAAATTGGGTGACATTAAAGTAAATTGTCTGCTTTTTGCCGATGATGCAGTGCTTATTGCACTAATATGGGTAAATCAGAAATGTCTAGAACAGGTGAATGAAATTGTATACTTGGGGAGTGCGTTTAGCCGGGACGGAAGATGTGATTTAGATGTGGACCGGCGTGTCGCTGCCGGGAACAAAGTCAATGGTGTCCTGACTGCGTTAGTTAAAAGGTTGGAACCGAGACGACAGCAGCACCCCCACTCCCTGGCAGGCGCTCTCGCTCTCCAGGACTCCGGACCATAGAGCTAACGCCTCGCCAGGGAGCTCTTCAGTACCGCTGCCCTTGCGTTTGGTCTCCGACAAACACACGACATCTAGTTCTCTTTCTTTCATTATTTCGATCAACTCATTCGTCTTATCTCTCATGCCTCCTCTAACATTCCACGTGCCAACTCTGCACTCCGTCCTCCACCTTCCGCCGTGTCGGGCTGTGCGTGACGGGTGGCGGTCCCCATCGCCGCTTTGCGCGCTGCACTCCAGACCAACGGGGACGAACTGGTGTGCGTCGCCTTGGGGGGACGCCCTCGTTGGCATGGGTGCGCAGCTGTGTAGAATTGCAGCCCTGAAAAGGGCTGGCAGGGGTCGCGACGAGCACGCTTCTACTATGACCCCCATCGATCGATTTTTTTGATTAGTGTATATAACATATACACTATACATAATATAATACATATACAATATACCTGTCATACATGACATAACAAGTCTTTTCGACCCACTTTCCATCGAAGGATTCTTTTAGGACAACGTGACAGATGGTGTAACTGTAGCAAATCGTACATATATTTTTTGAAAAGACCCATTGGTACAAGCCTACCTGGGGATCGGAACAATTAAGTCCCTTCGACCCACTTTCCACCGAAGATATTTTCGGGACAACGTGACAGATGGTGAGCCCGTCGCCGTCTCAATGTCAAAGCCAACGATAAATTCGTACATAAGTTTTTGAAAAAACTCATCGGCACGAGCCTGCCATCTGGGGGAACTCGGGTCTCTACTAGAGGTTGACTAGAAAGTCCAATCACCCAACCACTTGGCTATCGCGACTATATCGCTTTTCTTGAATGGCAAAATATTTCACAACTAACCTACCTTATTCACTAAAATCAACTTTCTACATTAAAATACATCAGTTTAAATAGCTAACCAAACAACTGCAAAGAGTAACCGATACTCAAAACTCGATATTTGAACTTAAGGCCATCACTTCCTCTTGCTCCTCTTTGAGCTGACAGACTCAGTGTCACGCGAGTCCGGCTGAGCGGAGGAAGACTCGGAGCGACGCTTCATGAAGGCTTGCTAGTAGAAGAGAAGGGATTAAGGATAGGTTTAGGATATAGGGAAAATTATATATCTTATGTACACCTTAATAAATGGGGCCAGTTACGACGAAAAATAAAATTCCAGATTAGTGACGTGAAACGGAATATGTCTTGTGCTGTGGTTCTCTGCTATTTTCATGGGTTTTCACTTATTCGTCTCTTACGAAACTCTGGGACAACATATTAAGTTAAATTTTACGCATATTTCCCCCGTGAGTGTATCCTACCATCTATCGGAATTGCCACCCATCTCGAGCAATAGTAGACCAAAATTAAACTGACTGGCAACGGGATACATCGTCTGCATGTCGTGGTCATGGATAGGGTCGATTATGGCCAATCCTTTTATGAAAGATAGAGAGAGAAACTTCTCTTACCGATCCGAATGGCCCTATTGCTGAGTATGGGCACACCATTCAAGAATTATATATGATTTTTATATGGTACCTTAGTTAATACGCATACGTTTGTTTAATGCATTTATGTGATGAGGCGTAATATAAAATAGAATGGAGGGCTGTCACGAGACGCGTCAAAATCACTTCGTTCAGAGTCTAATGATTTAGTCGACCTTTGTGGACGAGTGGCGTACACACTGGATTTCACTTATCCCGGTCTATTTAGATTAAGTATTATTCCCTATATAGTCTATTTAGATTTAATATTATTTTACATAGAAAAGAAAACAGCTGTAAGATTTATGTCGTATAAACTTAAGTGAAGCGCATTAGGTATCATTTGATGATCGTCATTTCAGCCGGTTAAAAATCCGCTGCCCAACAAAGGTCTTTCCAAACATTATCTTAGAGAACCTACATCCAACGATCTCCCGCAATATTGGACTGCGTGTGCATGTACAAGGTTGCTACTCGAGAAGGTTTCTTCCTAGCGTATTTAAGTTCTACTTCCTTTGTGGCCGACCCATTGACAGTCTTTCGATCCTAGCGGCTATCTGGGTTATCCCAGTTCTGTTATGGATGTCATTGTAGCAGATTCTATGCCGCAGAGGACCACAATAGGAATCGCGAACCCCAATATAAAATGAGGTGAAATACTAGCAGTGAGATTGCGAGTTCGATTCCCGGACGGTTCAATCTAGAAAACCACTTTTTTGTCTCACTCTGATTGTTTTGGAAGCCACGTGTGTTTTTTGATTCCATAACACTAGTTCTTTAGCTACTTTCTTAGGGATCGAAGCAATGTATGTGGTGTTGTCCCAGTATTTATATTGGAATGGAAAGCAAGTAAACAGTCGTGCGGCTCATCTGGCTGATTCGCAACGACGAAAATACTTTAGGAATTGAAATGCTGGTCCGTACTAAAGGGAATGGGAGGGGAAAGGAATTGTGAGTCGCCTTCGCTTTAAACTAAACGCAAAACTACAAAATGTTCGAACATCACGCCGGTGCTCCTTGGGGCACGTCCACACTGCTTTTTCAACAGCAAATGACACTTGGCACTTCTCATTGTATGAATACTAAACCCTTCATACTGGAGGAACAATCTAAATTTTAATACATTAAAATTGAAAATCAATGCATCATTAACGAAGACAAAGATGGAATATTTCATGTTACAATTATGCCTTTCACACCTTCCTACATGTGTTCCGTCCAGCTTACTTCCCATCCAGCTTACCTGCCCCCTTTTCGCCTTCTCGTAGTCGTCGTGGTCGGAGTGCGGCAGGGTGAAGAGGAAGTTCTCGAAGATGGCGTGCCGCAGCAGCTGCTCGCAGCTCCAGCGCGCCGTCGGGTCCTTGTCCAGGCATTTCTGTTCACGGGGCAATGTCGCCGGCACAAGCGGAGAAACGATTTATGATATTTACACGAGAAATTTAACTTAAACTTTTATAATTTAAGCAGAATGCTATGCCTTGTCGACTCAAATATGTCAGCAAGGCCAATATTAAGACGTGATTTCTGTTCTACGTTTTTATTATTTACTTTTTCAATTGTTTTTTGCTCTAAAGAAAACTCTTATAAAGTTATCAGAGTTTTCTTTTTGCCTTAATCCTATGTAATTTTATTTAATATGTAAAGCATATCTTTCATTGTTGTTACTTTATAATTATTGTTTTAAATTGTAATAATTTTTAAACAACGAAACGAGAGCGTCGCTTTAGTAATCAAGCCAATAAAATTTATTATATATTATTTACATTTATCTTCACGCACAATCCCTGAAGGGGTAGCCAGAGAGAACAGATCGCCAAGTGTCACGATCCCTACATTTCTCTACATCACTTCTTTCGCTTCTTTCAGATTCATCATCTTCTTCATACATGCACGTCTAGGTATCCGAGTACTCTTGACCCTCCTCTCTTCGAGCAATTTGCTCACATGGTCTTCGAAAGTTAGTCTCGATCTATCTCGACACCTTTTAATATTAACTTTCGCGCTATATATTTTCTTCACCATTCGGTCTTCACTCATTCGCTCAACCTGCCCAAACCATCTAAGCACGCCCTTATCCATTTTTGAGACAAGGTCATCTTTCAAACCTGCCATATTGCGAATCTCTTCGTTTCGCTTTCGGTCGGCCATGGTAAGGCCGCACGTTTTACGAAGAGATCGCATCTCCTCTGCATTCAACCTGCTTTTATGCTTCTTCTGGCATACCCAGGTTTCGCTGCCATATAACAAAATCGGTATCAACACTGCGTTATGTATTGCAAGGCGTGCACTTTTCACAACGCTTTGCCTTTTGATTAACGCAGTCAGGGCACCATTGACTTTGTTCCCGGCAGCGACACGCCTGTCCACATCTCAATCACATCTTCCATCCCGGCTAAACGCACTCCCCAAGTATACAATTTCATTCACCTGTTCTAGACATTCCTGATTTACCCAAATTTCGCACTTCGTTCTTTCTTCGTCCCTTTCAAATACCAGAACCTTAGTTTTATTAGCATTCAAACGGAGACCTTTAATTTCACATTCTTCCCTCATATACGTGACTTATACCTGCAGTTCTACCTCTGACAGTGCAATAAGCACTGCATCATCGGCATATAGCAGACAATTTACTTTTACTACTACTACAATTTTACACCCAAACAGCTATCTTTCAGCTTCTGTAAACAGCTTTCGAGATACAGTATGAACAGCCAGGAAGACATGACACAACCCTGTATTACGCCCGTTTGGACGCTAAACATGGGTGACAGGTCATGCCCTACCCGCATACAGGCTTTACAGTCACAGTAAAGTGACTGCACAGCCCTTAGCAATCGACCATCCACACCATACCCCGGCAACAGTTCCCACATTTTCTTCCTTACAACCTTATCAAATGCTTTCTCAAGATCCACAAAAGCACAGAAAATCTTCTGGTTAGCAGCCAGAAGCCTCTCCGTGATCATGCGGAGAGAAAACATTTGATCCGTGCATCCTCTTCCAGGTCTAAATCCGCATTGTGCCTCCCATAGAAATCTTTCCGATTTCTTTTGCATAAATTAAATTTATATAAATAATATTTATTATCAATGTGTATTTTTCGAACAGAGCAAGGGTTAAGCATATAACATAAGAAATTCATTTAAAAATTGAAGTGTACACAAATGCACTCACCTTCAGGAAGTCAATGACGAGTTCATTGTTGGCGTATCGTTGCGGTATCTTTTTCTCCAGGGGTTGCAGGTGCGTCGGCTCCGGCAGCGCCATGCCCTGGAACACGGGACTAATGGAATGAATGCGTGGGGTATAACGTAGTTTACGTGGCCATCGATCTTTGGAACAGAGAACAAATGAAAATATCTTCGGTGGAAGGTGGGTCTAGACTAGTGGTACTAGACCTCTGTCTACCCCTGTATTGGGAATTGCATGAAAATCCCAGACAATGTTAATATTTGTATGAAATGTATAAAAAAATTGCTATTTCAAAAATATTTCTTCACGCCATTCCTAATACTATCTTCCCAATATATAGAAAGATATAAATAGTCTAGGTCAGTTAAGCCCTTACGACCCACCTTTCACCAAAGACTTTTTTTTGGACAGCGTGACAGGTGGTGAGCCTGTCGCTATCTTTATGTCCAAGCCAACGATATAAATCGTGGTAAGTTTTTTGAAAAAAACTCATTGGTACGAACCAACCATCTGGAGATCGAACTCGGGTCTCTTGACTCGAATTGCGAACACCCAACCTATCGTGGCTAATTATTATTATATTAACATGAAAAAATTTCAATTTAACATAAATCTATTAATAATTTGACACTGGGCAATGTCTAAGTTTTTACTGACACATCGGGTATCGAAAGCAGCGTTAAAACTCTCGAAAACATTATTAACGGTCCTTTTTATAGCGAGTTTCGTAAGAGGCTAATGTCGAAAAGCTTCAAAGTCACAATCAGTACCGACAGACGGCATGATAACCATATCGATAAATCACATCCACCAGCCACCATCACAGTAGACCAGTCATGAGTACGATAGAGAGCTATGTCTTGTAGCTTGTAGTGAACCTTTGCTGGCCCATACATAGGCATCTGTCTCCGTATTATATTTAAAAACGGTTGTATAATGTTATAAATATCTTCGTTGCTTTTTTGGCTTAACATGCCAAAGTTCATTAAATGAATTCTTATATAAAAATTGAATTGCTTGCAAAAACTTATACGACATAAAAATACAGTATAACATTTGGTAATTGATAGCTCGACAGCCTAGTGGGTAGTGACCATGTCATAGAAAGTTAGAAGTATTTAAGTATATTTAAATATATGTTAAATAAATGGATGTTATTCAAAACAGTTACCGAGACACAGGGAACCTTCGTTGAACTTTTTGTAATTTGGTAATATCTTAAAAAATATTACAACAACAAAAAAGCTCACGACCGTATTCCTAATGCTGGTTTTATGACATAAAGAGTGAGTCGATTCAACTCCCATTTTACCGGAGCTTATTAGGAACTATATGATAGTGCTCAGCCTATTACCGTCCTACTGTCTAAGCCAATACTAATCGTTAATAGATAGCGACAAAATCACGTTCATTTCTCACAACGAATATACCACAAACGCTCAGACCCGAGACAATGTAGAAAAAGTTGTTTTCTAATTTGACCCGCCTGGAAATAGACTGGACCCCAGAGCTGGCGATATCATTAACACCACCAGTGTTACGCGTACGCTATTCGTCTACGGAGATCGCCAAGAGAAGTTTCTATAAAAATCATTGGTGCAAGCAAAACTCCCGCAGTTCTACTCAATATCCCGTTACTTACCCCTTGGCCACCGTAGAAATCTATGTATTTTTTTTTATAGAAAAGGGAGGCATCATCTTCCTTACAACCTTATCAAATGCTTTCTCAAGATCTATAAAAGAACAGATTTTTTTATAGAAAAGGGAGGCAAACGAGCAGGTGGCTCACGTGATGGTAAGTGATTACCGCCGCCCATGAACACCCGCAATACCAGAGGCATAGCAGAAGCGTTGCCGCCCTTAGAGTGCCCCCATAATTGGGGGAGGAGTGTGTGTGTGGGCCTCCGGTTACCTGCACTCATCAAAACGCAGAAGTTAGTTAGACTTCTACTTCACGCCGGTATTCTGTGAGGTCGTGGTACTTCCCCGGTCGAGCTGGCCCATTCATGCAACAACAAAAGCTGATGCGTGGCTCTACCACTGTATACCTGAAAGAACGTGTTCTGTGAGAATATGGTCATGTGCCGAGGCAGCAGGTCGCCGAGGGTGCAGCGGATGAGGTGCAGCTGGTCCAGGTCGCTCTTGCCCGGCCACAGCGCCTCGCCCGACAGCAGCTCCGCGAACACGCAGCCTGCAGCACGTCACCTGCCTCTAAACACTGCCTCCAATCACTTGCCACCAACCACGCGGCATGCCGAGGTGTATGTCACTAATACAAGTCTCTCTCGCCTGTTGCTTCTCCGTTACAGAAACCTCATTACTAAGCGGTGCTAGATTAAAAAATGTCTATCGATAAACGTATACATTGTGTTTTCACTAAATATACTTTATATTTATACAAATGATTTGATTTGACTGTAGGCGCAGATGTTCATATTAGAGTGACAGTAAAGTTTTTGAGACCTTTTACGCATATCCATTTATATTCAAAATAAATGGATCAGGCTCAGATGGCTCAGTATCTTAAACGGCATAATGGATTTCAGTATTTTCATTCGGGGTTATACATGTTCAATATTGATACATACTCGTAATAGCTGTCGTATAAAAAAATTCGTCCTACATTTTACTGCCATATCACAACTACGGCCTGTAAAATCCCACTGCACGAAATAACTCTCTAGCGTACGGGGAGGATTTGCCACAATCGCTTCGATTGATTGCCACGCAAGTGGATTGGTGATCGCATCAACACTTTGCACCTTAGACGCTGCTGCCCGTCACCTGCCCAATGAATTTTGATCTGGTCTTTTCAAGACGGTTATCCCGCCATATGTCGGTAGCCAATTGTATTTTCAACGTTTCTCCCACAGTCGCCTCACCCAAGACATGAGAGGGAAATTGATCCATGTCCATTAAAATTTTGGCAGTACCTCCGTGGACGAGTGGCGTATACAACCTTATCAAATGCTTTCTCAAGATCTATAAAAGAACAGATTTTTTATAGAAAAGGGAGGCATCATCTTCCTTACAACCTTATCAAATGCTTTCTCAAGATCTATAAAAGAACAGATTTTTTATAGAAAAGGGAGGCATCATCTTCCTTACAACCTTATCAAATGCTTTCTCAAGATCTATAAAAGAACAGATTTTTTATAGAAAAGGGAGGCATCATCTTCCTTACAACCTTATCAAATGCTTTCTCAAGATCTATAAAAGAACAGATTTTTTATAGAAAAGGGAGGCATCATCTTCCTTACAACCTTATCAAATGCTTTCTCAAGATCTATAAAAGAACAGATTTTTTATAGAAAAGGGAGGCATCATCTTCCTTACAACCTTATCAAATGCTTTCTCAAGATCTATAAAAGAACAGATTTTTTATAGAAAAGGGAGGCATCATCTTCCTTACAACCTTATCAAATGCTTTCTCAAGATCTATAAAAGAACAGATTTTTTATAGAAAAGGGAGGCATCATCTTCCTTACAACCTTATCAAATGCTTTCTCAAGATCTATAAAAGAACAGATTTTTTATAGAAAAGGGAGGCATCATCTTCCTTACAACCTTATCAAATGCTTTCTCAAGATCTATAAAAGAACAGATTTTTTATAGAAAAGGGAGGCATCATCTTCCTTACAACCTTATCAAATGCTTTCTCAAGATCTATAAAAGAACAGATTTTTTATAGAAAAGGGAGGCATCATCTTCCTTACAACCTTATCAAATGCTTTCTCAAGATCTATAAAAGAACAGATTTTTTATAGAAAAGGGAGGCATCATCTTCCTTACAACCTTATCAAATGCTTTCTCAAGATCTATAAAAGAACAGATTTTTTATAGAAAAGGGAGGCATCATCTTCCTTACAACCTTATCAAATGCTTTCTCAAGATCTATAAAAGAACAGATTTTTTATAGAAAAGGGAGGCATCATCTTCCTTACAACCTTATCAAATGCTTTCTCAAGATCTATAAAAGAACAGATTTTTTATAGAAAAGGGAGGCATCATCTTCCTTACAACCTTATCAAATGCTTTCTCAAGATCTATAAAAGAACAGATTTTTTATAGAAAAGGGAGGCATCATCTTCCTTACAACCTTATCAAATGCTTTCTCAAGATCTATAAAAGAACAGATTTTTTATAGAAAAGGGAGGCATCATCTTCCTTACAACCTTATCAAATGCTTTCTCAAGATCTATAAAAGAACAGATTTTTTTATAGAAAAGGGAGGCAAACGAGCAGGTGGCTCACGTGATGGTAAGTGATTACCGCCGCCCATGAACACCCGTAATACCAGAGGCATAGCAGAAGCGTTGCCGCCCTTAGAGTGCCCCCATAATTGGGGAGGAGTGTGTGTGTGGGCCTCCGGTTACCTGCACTCATCAAAACGCAGAAGTTAGTTAGACTTCTACCACGCCGGTATTCTGTGAGGTCGTGGTACTTCCCGGTCGAGCTGGCCCATTCATGCAACAACAAAAGCTTTATGCGTGGCTCTACCACTGTATACCTGAAAGAACGTGTTCTGTGAGAATATGGTCATGTGCCGAGGCAGCAGGTCGCCGAGGGTGCAGCGGATGAGGTGCAGCTGGTCCAGGTCGCTCTTGCCCGGCCACAGCGCCTCGCCCGACAGCAGCTCCGCGAACACGCAGCCTGCAGCACGTCACCTGCCTCTAAACACTGCCTCCAATCACTTGCCACCAACCACGCGGCATGCCGAGGTGTATGTCACTAATACAAGTCTCTCTCGCCTGTTGCTTCTCCGTTACAGAAACCTCATTACTAAGCGGTGCTAGATTAAAAAATGTCTATCGATAAACGTATACATTGTGTTTTCACTAAATATACTTGTATATTTATACAAATGATTTGATTTGACTGTAGGCGCAGATGTTCATATTAGAGTGACAGTAAAGTTTTTGAGACCTTTTACGCATATCCATTTATATTCAAAATAAATGGATCAGGCTCAGATGGCTCAGTATCTTAAACGGCATAATGGATTTCAGTATTTTCATTCGGGGTTATACATGTTCAATATTGATACATACTCGTAATAGCTGTCGTATAAAAAAATTCGTCCTACATTTTACTGCCATATCACAACTACGGCCTGTAAAATCCCACTGCACGAAATAACTCTCTAGCGTACGGGGAGGATTTGCCACAATCGCTTCGATTGGATTGCCACGCAAGTGGATTGGTGATCGCATCAACACTTTGCACCTTAGACGCTGCTGCCCGTCACCTGCCCAATGAATTTTGATCTGGTCTTTTTCAAGACGGTTATCCCGCTATATGTCGGTAGCCAATTGTATTTTCAACGTTTCTCCCACAGTCGCCTCACCCAAGACATGAGAGGGAAATTGATCCATGTCCATTAAAATTTTGGCAGTACCTCCGTGGACGAGTGGCGTATACATCGGTTTTCATGATGTCGCTAACTCTGAGGTCCCGAGCTCGGTTTCCGACCGGTACATTATAGAAAACCAACACCACATTGTCCCGGGCTTGCTCGTTTGTGGTAACTTCGTTGTTTCCGATTCCATAGCACAAGCTTTGACTTACTTTGCGAACAGCAATGTATGTGACGTCGTCCCTATGCATACATGTAAATCTACTATCAATACTCAACAACAAACAGCTATTCGGCACTGGCAGATTATTGACACTGCTGCCAGACTCCACAAAAAAAAAAGATGAATTGAAACGCACCGATGGCCCAAACGTCGACCGGCGTGCCGTACATGGTGTCCCCTACTAGCAACTCGGGCGCACGGTACCAGCGCGTCGCCACGTAGTCCGTGTAGCTCTCGCCGGGGCCTGGGCATGTGGGCGGAAACCAACGTGAGCTACTTGGTGCGGTACCCAAGTAATACTGAACCAGTTGACACCTTCTCCGTATAGGAATATCTAAGTACTTAAAAATAAGTAAATAAAATATACTCAAGACAGAGACAATAAATGGAGCCCTATGTCCTGCAGTGGACTTTAACTTACTGTTATGTATGTATGTATGATATGAATGCTACATTGAGTGATTTTTTGAGTCACCATTCATGCCAGTGAATCAACATATTGTATAGTTTGTTTATTCTCGAATGGTGACTGGGCACCCATAACTATCAAACGGCAAGGAATATGTAGGAGAGGATTATAGGGATAACTTTTATTACGTCTAATATGCACTTTTGACTTAAAGCTAATTAAAACAGAAGGACAAATAATTTTATTATTACATGCAAAATTATTTATTATTATTAATTAAGATATTTATTAATTAAGGTGTCAAAGGAGGCGTTTTTGAGCTGGCTCGATCCTAACAGCGAGGTCGCCAGACTAAAATATATAGTATACTCGTAACATTCTATATTACTTGCGATTGTTGTCACTTTGTGAAACTGTTGTATTAATTGCATTAAAATTCATTGTTATACACTTGTACACAATTCATTTTATTTAATTATTTCTTAATATAATATTATGGTATGTATATATAGTATGTAGATTAATAAACTATGTGTCAATACCCTGATGATGCCATTAGGCGAAACCGGTCGGTTAATTAATAAATAATTAAATAAAGTGAATTGATACCACTGATTTTAATGTCGTTGCTACGATGAATAGGTTTTGTTTTCGTGAACCGGTGTAGTTTTCAATAGCTTTAAACAAGCCGGAATTGAAAAAAAAAATTGTTTTGACTTTAGGAGTCGTCTGGATCATTGCAGCGTCATTCCGTCTGAGTCATCTAAAATTCTTCGTTGCACGTTGATCCCAAGTGCAAGCAAATTGTGGATTCTTTTTCATTTTTTTTTTATTTATCAACTAGTAATAGTAATAGTTTATGTTGGTTTTGACTTGTTATGTTAAATAGATATCTATTACCGCATTTTTTTTCAATACTTTTTAATACGATATTATGGTAATATTTCAATACTTATTAACTAAAACTACAATATTTGTGGAGTCCTACTTCTCGTGCCATGGTGTCAAGAACGCTGGCTGCATTTCTCCGTTAAATGCTAGCCTTAATTGTTGAGCAAGAAAAGAACCAGCTCTCTAGTCACCAGCGGCTACAACCAGTCGCGGATACAATTTCTTTAGAAACTGCATCGCTCGAGGGCCCCGCGGCATACACACCGGTTTTCAAGGCGCCGCCTGTTCTGAGATCCCGGGTTCGATGCCCGATCGGATTATTGTAGAAAATACCTTTTCTACATTATCTCGTGTCTGGGTATTTGTAGTACTTTCATTGTTTTCGATTTCATAACACAAGTACTTAAGCTGCTTACTTTGGGATCAGAGTAATGTATGTGATGTTGTCCCTATCTATGTAAGTATTTATTTATGTGTTTAAAAGTATCTCCACGCAATTCCCAATACAGGGGTAGACAGAGGTCTAGTCTAGATATTTAAGTCCCTTCGAACCACCTTCCACCGAAGATATTTTCGGGACGACTTGACAGGTGGTGAGCCCGTCGCCGTCTTTATGTCCAAGCCAATGATATCATTCGTACGTAAGTTTTTGAAAAACCCATTGGTACGAGCCTTCCACCTGGTTATCGAACTCGGGTCTCTTGACTCGAAATTCCGACCACCCAACCACTCGGCTATCGTGACTTTACATGATTTTTAAAATTCGACGATTAAACGATTTTTAAAGTCACAATTTATGTGTTTAGATCCCGCAATGTCGATGTTTAAAGCCCCATAGGTAAGTAAAGTGTTGTCGTATCAATCGTAGTCCGCCCACGCATCAACTTCCACCACAAGGCCGTGAACTTTCGACTTGCATGGAAACGAGAGAGGCCAGCCCGCTAATGTCGTAGCTGCACGAAATGCTACACGATGCAAATTAATGAAGCTTCCGCGCCTCTAAAAATACCGCCTGTGTATCGTGACTTCGATTCTATTTTTGTTCGAGACGGCTCTGATTTGGTGTGATAAAATTTACGACCTAGCTTACTTGACGATCCGATCAATATGTGATCTCTAGTCAATATGTGCAGTATATTCCTGAATGATTATTCTCTACATCCTGGTACTCGGTGGCTCCGAGATATAGCCTTGCCACGGTTCGGCAGACGTAGTTCGAATGTGGCCCGTGTCGGATGATTTTCTTAAATTTATCATTAATTAAAAAAATATCTGAATACTGGGGTAGAGAGAGGTCTAGACAATTAAGTCCAACTTACACCGAAGAAATTTTTGGGGCAACGTGACTGGTGGTGAGCCCTTTACCTTCTTTATGTGCAAGCCAACGATATATTAATCATACATAAATTTTGTGAAAGAACCCGGTATTGGTACGAGCCTGCCACCTGGGGATCAAACACACACTTGATTCGAATTTCGAACACCACAACCACTCGGCGATTGCGATTTATTATTACTTAAAATTTAATACAAATTGACATATCTCTAGCGACTCCCAAAGCACGGAAGTACAAAATATGCTTTGACTTCGTTATCTTTCAGCGTCCCTCAGTCCCTGAGGGACGCTGGTTTGGTGCAGACAGACCATCCTAACGCTCTGTGCGTTACTTTGCACTGTAGACTCAGTTAATATTTAATAGATTCAGACATTCTTTGCGGAAATTCATTACCATACGAGATGCTCTGCGTCTAGACTAGACTAGCATCTAGACTCTACAGTGAGCGACCGCAGAGTCGCTCACTGTAGAGTCTAGATGCTTGTTTAAGCTTTGTTTGAGCCGAAACAACTGTCGTAGTTATCGGTGGAAGTGTGTCTTATTATGTCGAGTGTAGAGCATGTGTAGTGGTGGTGGTGCGGGAATTTGTGGGTTTTGGGGTACTCGTACTTAGTAACATATGCCATTTATATATTCTGAAATGCTAAATCGCGCATCATATATAAAATATCTTTACGCCATTTCCAATACAGGGGTAGAAAAGGGTCTAGACAATATAGTACTTTCGAACAACCTTCTACCGAAGAAATATTTTTGGGACAATGGGATGAGCCCGTCATTGTCTTTATGTCCAAGCCAACGTTGTAAATCCTTTTGAATACGAGTGTCTTGACTCTAATTCCGATCACCCAGCCACTCCGCTATTGTGACTTCTAAAACGGCTTGGAGCCAACTACTATAAATCGTAAATAAGGTTTTGAAATAACCCATTGGTTCGAGCCTTGGAAATTGAACACGGGTGTCTTGACTCGAATTCCGATCAACCAACCACTGGCTATCGTGACTTTACATGATTTTTAAAATTCGACGATTAAACGATTTTAAAGTCACAATTTATGTGTTTAGATCCCGCAATGTCGATGTTTAAAGCCCCATAGGTAAGTAAAGTGTTGTCGTATCAATCGTAGTCCGCCCACGCATCAACTTCCACCACAAGGCCGTGAACTTTCGACTTGCATGGAAACGAGAGAGGCCAGCCCGCTAATGTCGTAGCTGCACGAAATGCTACACGATGCAAATTAATGAAGCTTCCGCGCCTCTAAAAATACCGCCTGTGTATCGTGACTTCGATTCTATTTTTGTTCGAGACGGCTCTGATTTGGTGTGATAAAATTTACGACCTAGCTTACTTGACGATCCGATCAATATGTGATCTCTAGTCAATATGTGCAGTATATTCCTGAATGATTATTCTCTACATCCTGGTACTCGGTGGCTCCGAGATATAGCCTTGCCACGGTTCGGCAGACGTAGTTCGAATGTGGCCCGTGTCGGATGATTTTCTTAAATTTATCATTAATTAAAAAAATATCTGAATACTGGGGTAGAGAGAGGTCTAGACAATTAAGTCCAACTTACACCGAAGAAATTTTTGGGGCAACGTGACTGGTGGTGAGCCCTTTACCTTCTTTATGTGCAAGCCAACGATATATTAATCATACATAAATTTTGTGAAAGAACCCGGTATTGGTACGAGCCTGCCACCTGGGGATCAAACACACACTTGATTCGAATTTCGAACACCACAACCACTCGGCGATTGCGATTTATTATTACTTAAAATTTAATACAAATTGACATATCTCTAGCGACTCCCAAAGCACGGAAGTACAAAATATGCTTTGACTTCGTTATCTTTCAGCGTCCCTCAGTCCCTGAGGGACGCTGGTTTGGTGCAGACAGACCGTCCTAACGCTCTGTGCGTTACTTTGCACTGTAGACTCAGTTAATATTTAATAGATTCAGACATTCTTTGCGGAAATTCATTACCATACGAGATGCTCTGCGTCTAGACTAGACTAGCATCTAGACTCTACAGTGAGCGACCGCAGAGTCGCTCACTGTAGAGTCTAGATGCTTGTTTAAGCTTTGTTTGAGCCGAAACAACTGTCGTAGTTATCGGTGGAAGTGTGTCTTATTATGTCGAGTGTAGAGCATGTGTAGTGGTGGTGGTGCGGGAATTTGTGGGTTTTGGGGTACTCGTACTTAGTAACATATGCCATTTATATATTCTGAAATGCTAAATCGCGCATCATATATAAAATATCTTTACGCCATTTCCAATACAGGGGTAGAAAAGGGTCTAGACAATATAGTACTTTCGAACAACCTTCTACCGAAGAAATATTTTTGGGACAATGGGATGAGCCCGTCATTGTCTTTATGTCCAAGCCAACGTTGTAAATCCTTTTGAATACGAGTGTCTTGACTCTAATTCCGATCACCCAGCCACTCCGCTATTGTGACTTCTAAAACGGCTTGGAGCCAACTACTATAAATCGTAAATAAGGTTTTGAAATAACCCATTGGTTCGAGCCTTGGAAATTGAACACGGGTGTCTTGACTCGAATTCCGATCAACCAACCACTCGGCTATCGTGACTTTTTTTCAATATAATTTTATAATAACATCTCTATGATCGAAGTGTTGCAATCATCAAGTACACGTGGTGGCGGCGCTCCGTCGACAGTAAACCAGTTTATGGATGTGGCTGCTATTTAGCAACCGATACATCATTGACACCAATAAAATGCACACTCGCTGCCTGTCTTAATTGCGTGAAGGGCAAACTATCGAAAGCTGGCAAAGAGCATTAGCAAGTATAAATAGGTGTAGGTACTAGATAAAAAGTAGGTAACAGTGTAAAATTCTTATAGGTATTACACCTAATATACACTGTTAGTACACGGTTACCTATTTTTTATCTTCAAGCATATTCTCATACCGGGGTAGGCAGGGGTCTAGACAATGAAGGCTTTTTATCCGAAGCTTGTTTCGGGCAATAGGCGGTGAACAGATGGTCGTCTTATGGTCCAAGCTAAGAGTAATATACATATATCACTCTTAGCTTGGAATATATATGTATATATGTATGTAATAATATAGTAATATTATTACATACGAGTACATATATATTTATTTATATAAATTTTCTATGCATACTTGAGTACAAACAGTCATGTTCTTCACACATAATGTTTACCCCTAGCGGTATTCGAACCCGCAACACTGAGGTCCGAAGGTTACTAGCCACTCGGCTATCGAGTCACCTCGTTCGTCTCTCAAATAATTAACAGAGCTTTAGAAAGCTGTTAAAAAACTAATTTTATCTTGTTTACCTCAAGTGAGAGACTTGAGTAGGAGGCTGTTTGTGACAGTTGGATCTCTTCGCAGATTACGCAATTTTCTACCCATAGCGTCTAAAATTACACTTGCGTAAACACTCCTATTACCGATTCTCGATAATGCAGATACATGCTATCTGAACCTAAATGAAGAACTGCTTAATAAACTTGAGCGCATTCAGAATCTCTGTATACGGTTCATATTTTGACTCCGAAAATATGACCATGATTCCGAACATCGCGAAAAACTCAAGTCAGCCACTTGCCAATTCGCTTTTGCAGGAATATTCACATTCTGTCTCTTTTATACTGTGTTCTATTCAATATTGCTTTCCCTCCCTATCTCATAGAGCGGTTTGAGTTCCTCCGTGATACTCACGACCACTTTCTTCGTTGGGGTCACAACCTAACCTTAAAATTCCTTTCCACAATAATTCTAAATCCCTCTCTGTTGAAGCGGTTAGGCTCCGGAATTCCTTACCGCTTCAGATTCGGCGGGCGCAATCACTAGATCAATTTAAATCACTCCTCCATGTCCACTTCAATGCTCCCTAAGCATTTATTACATTTCTGTTTATGTGGCTTTTGTCTATTATTTTATTTGTCTATCTTTTCGTAATATCTTCGGTGGAAGGAGGGTCAAAGGGACTTAATTGTCTAGACTAGACCTCTGTCTTACCCCTTGTTTTGGGAATTGCGTGAAGATATTTATTTATTTATCTTTTCGTATATTTATTTCTGAAAATGCTATTTAGCGTACACCTCACCCTCTTCTCACAGGTCAATGTATCCTGTCCAACGTGGTTGCCTGGAAGATATAGCTTTTAAGCGATAAGTTTGTAACTTAATTAATTTCTATATTTTGTTTGTTTATTTAACATTGTGATGTACAATAAAACATATTTCATTCATTCATTCAAAGCTGGAAGAAGAACTGTCTAGACTTAATATTGCCACCAGCAGAAAAGAGTAGCTGGGAGACGGAGCTTCGCTTGATGAAATAAAAAATGGCGCTGTTATACATTCTTAATAAAATAATAAATAAAAACATTCTTAAAAAAAGATAAAATGGAGAGACTTAAAGGTCTGTGACTTAGATAAATAGTGATTCATATTAAAAGTAACTACATATTTGTAGGTGCAATTAGAGCGATTTACTGCTATATTTCACGTCAAGCGTATGCAGAATTAAAATCTTCAGGTCAATCTCAATACGAAGGTAGTCTAGATAATTAAGTCCCTTCGACCCACTTTCCACCGAAGATATTTTCGGGACAACGTAACAGGTGGTGAGCCCGTCATTGTATTTATGTCCAAGCTCGTTAGCTTACATATAAATCGTACATAAATTTTTGAAAAACCCATTGGTACGAGCCAGCTACCTGGGGATCGAACTCGGGTCTCTTGAATCGAAATTCCAACCACCCAACCACACGGCTATCTTGTTGTAGTGGTTGCTTCTTATTAACTATTATTGTAAATATAAACAATATTTTGTTTGTATGGGTATATATGGTAGCTTTGTTGTTTCTGATTTCATAATTCAAGTGGTTAAGCTACTTACTTTGGGAGCAATATATGTGATTTTGACCCTGTCTATCTATTTATTTTATTTATTTATACTTGAGTAGTAACATTCTCAGTCTCGTTTGAAGTTGCGTAAGAAAACATTTTGACACTCCGTCGGTGCATAATTTCGCATGCAAATATGCCACGGACAAGAGAAATATACGCGAAAATAAACTAAATTGTTTTATAGAGTCGCTCGTACAATTTGCATACACAAATATATAAGCAGATGAACATAAACGAATATTGATTGCATTGTTTATTTGTAATTTTATTGAAATAGCTTTACTATTCACACCGAGTTCCGCTTTGGCGAAGATCTTCAATAGATAGATATGGACATCACATACATTGCTCTGATCCCAAAGTAAGCAGCTGCTTAAGCTTAACCACGCGTGTTATGGAATCGGAAATGTCGAACGCACCACAAATGCCCAGACCCGAGAAAATGAAGAAAGTGTATTTCTACATTGACCCGAACAGGAATCAAGCCCGGGACCTCAGAGCTGGTGACACCATGAAAACTAAGTCTACGGCGATCGCCAAATAAAATATCATAATAGAAATATTCGACTAAAATAAAATATATATATATATATATATATATATATATATATATATATATATATATATATATATATATATATATATATATATATATATATATATATATATATATATATATATATATATATATATATATATATATATATATATATATATATATATATATATATGTTGTCCTGAAAATATCTTCGGTGGAAGGTGGGTCAAAGGACTTAATTGTCTAGACTTGACCTCTGTCTACCCCTGTATTGGGAATTGCGTGAAGATATATTTATGTATATTTATTTATTTATTTATTTATACTTGAGTAGTAACATTCTCAGTCTCGTTTGAAGTTGCGTAAGAAAACATTTTGACACTCCGTCGGTGCATAATTTCGCATGCAAATATGCCACGGACAAGAGAAATATACGCGAAAATAAACTAAATTGTTTTATAGAGTCGCTCGTACAATTTGCATACACAAATATATAAGCAGATGAACATAAACGAATATTGATTGCATTGTTTATTTGTAATTTTATTGAAATAGCTTTACTATTCACACTTTGGCGAAGATCTTCAATAGATAGATATGGACATCACATACATTGCTCTGATCCCAAAGTAAGCAGCTGCTTAAGCTTAACCACGCGTGTTATGGAATCGAAAATGTCGAACGCACCACAAATGCCCAGACCCGAGAAAATGAAGAAAGTGTATTTCTACATTGACCCGAACAGGAATCAAGCCTGGACCTCAGAGCTGGTGACACCATGAAAACTAAGTCTACGGCGATCGCCAAATAAAATATATATATATATATATATATATATATATATATATATATATATATATATATATATATATATATATATATATATATATATATATATATATATATATATATATATATATATATATATATATATATATATATATATATATATATATATATATATATATATATATATATATATATATATATATATATGTTGTCCTGAAAATATCTTCGGTGGAAGGTGGGTCAAAGGGACTTAATTGTCTAGACTTGACCTCTGTCTACCCCTGTATTGGGAATTGCGTGAAGATATATTTATGTATATTTATTTATTTATTCTCGAATCTGGATATTTGTGGTACCTTCGTTGTTTCTGATAGCATAAAAAAGTGCTTTAGCTACTTTATGAGGTCCCTATGTGTGAAATAAAAATAACGCATTTCTCAATACAGGGGTAGACAGAAGTCCCCAGACAATTAAGTCCTTTCGAAGATATTTTTGGGATAACGTGACCGGCGGCGAGCTAGTCGCCGTCTTTATGTCAGAGCCAACGATATAAATCGTACATAAGTTTTTGAAAAACTCCTTTGTTATAGGCCTCGGGGATCGAACTCGGGTCTCTTGTCTCGAAATTCCGACCACCCTACCTCTCGGCTATCGTGACTATTTTTCACCTTAAAGATTTCCACATTATGTATACATGTAAGAATTTTCTTGAAAGTATTTTCAAATTGAAATATCCTTCTTACGAGATAAGTGAATGTAATTATCCAAGTAAAGTGGAATGAGATTCGTCGAAAAAAAACACATTAATCAATATTATACCCCTTCTTCGCGTAAGTAAGTTCATAGCTACGAAACGCTTGAAATTTCCCGACAAATATACACATGCGGACATACAACCATAAGGTCATGTTAACAGGCTTTAACCCGTAAGGGAGGATTTGCTGTAATCGCCAGTGAGCATTCCGCCACGTGGCGGTTGGCGTTCGCAGACCCCTTGCGCCCTAGGCACTGCTGCCCGTCACCGGTTCGCTGAATTTTAGTCCAGTATTTTTCGAGATGGTTATTCCGCCATCTGTCGGTAGCCAATGGTTTTCTCAAGGTTTATCCTTGCCGAGTGGTTGGGTTATCGGAATTCGGGTCAAGAGAACCGAGTTCGATCCCAACAATTTCAACCCAAAAACGTATGTACGATATTATCGTTGGCATGGACATAAAGACGGCGACGGGCTCACCACCTGTCTCGTTGTCCCAAAAAATGTCTTCAAAGGAAGGAGGGTCGAATGGACTTAATTGTCTAGACCTCCGTCTATCCCTGTATTGGGAATGGCGTGAAGATTTTTATTATAACAATTTTAAAGTTTACATATACATGAGATCCGATAGCCTGGCCCTTCCTGGCTCGGCAAAAATTTCTGACATAAATATCAATGTTTGTACTCGAAACAAGGATGTATATGTGTAAGTATAATTACATAGATTCATCTTTACTATGTATCTATCTATGTAAGTACTGTTGGCTTAGACCGCAAGACGGCTATAAGCTCACTTGTCACGTTGTCCCAAATAGGAATCGGTGAAAGGTGGGTCGAAACGGCTCAATTGTCTAGACCTCCATCTTCCTCAATATTGGAAAAGAAAGATATGAAATGTTCAAGATTAGCTCATTTTTAATAACAAGTTTTGAATTTTGATACATTCCTTGAAATTATCTGAAATTTTAGGTGTGCTTTGTACCCAACTGTTGTCATGTAAAAAATTTATATAACGTATCAATGTCGCTGGAAAGAAATGTGAACCAGAACAGAGGGACGAGGGTAGGGGGCAGGCTGGCATTTTGTTTCACTTTACTAAAGGCAATAGAGCAGGACGGGGCCGATCGCCGATAAGGCAACCCAGAAAGGCTAAAGACGCCAAACTTGTGACCCTAAAATAACCTAATGATTCGATTTAACCTAAACTGTATAAAACATTCGTGGATTCTTTACCAAGTGATTCTGTAGAGCCATTGTGCCTTACAAATGGACTCCATTAGATGGGTATAAGGCCACACCTTCATGCCGTTCACAATACACAGGTAGAAAGAAGTCTAGACAATTAAGTCCTTTCGACCCACCTTCCTCCAAAGACATTTTAGGGACAACCTGACAGGTGGTGAGCCCGTTGCCCTCTTTATGTCCAAGGCAACGATACAAATCGTAAGTAAGTTTTAAAAAGTAAGTTAGTTTAAAAGTTAAGTTTTTGAAAAACCCATTGGTACGAGCCTGCCACCTGGGGATCGAACTCGGGTCTCTCGACTCGAAATTCCGACCACCCAACCATTCGTCTATGGCGACGAAGAATAATATTAAATTAATCATTAAAAATATGAATGTAACGAGATCACTAACTAACTAGGTATTAAACATAACTGTAGTTGTTAACGAGTGACTAATAATCTTCAAATGGAAGAATAATTTTTTTAAACTCTCGATGAATCAATCTTCACGCATTTCCCAATTATGCGTGATTCAGAAGTCTTCCTCCTCTTGGTGACTACAAGTGGAGAGCCTGTCGCCTTCTAAGTGGCCAAGCCAATTGTACAAATCGCCAAATGGTACAGTCATAAGTTTCGGAAAAAACCTGATCATTACGTGCCTTACTTTTGTGAATCGAACACGAATCGGATTTGAACTCCGACCAACGTAACTACTCGGCAATCGTGATTAAGTCCCTTTGACAGTTAAAAAAATTAATCAACAAATTTTCGACCTGTAGAAATTGAATCCCATTGTCGTTATTATTCCCATGGCTTTCGTGATTCTCATATAAAGAGGTAAAAAGCCGCGTGGTAACGGTGAAAGAATATTGCCACTCCCTTTCTTCCCGTGGGGTATTAAAAGACGACTAAGAGAAAGAGCCTAGAATATCTTAATAGCAATAGATAAATTGCGGGATAACCATCTCTAAAAATGTCAGACCAAAATAATCAGACCGAAGATGGGCAGCAGCGTTTGAGATTCGAGTGGTCTGGTATGGCAAAACCTCCCCTTGGGCGAGCCCTTTGTTTTTGACTTTAACATGCCGTTATGTATGTTATGTATGGATGTATGTATGTTATGTATGTATGTATGTATGTATGAGGTAATAAGATCGATGTCAATTGTTTCAAAGTTTCACAAACATTTATCTAAAAAAAGGCATTTACAAATGTCAAAGTGGTTCCGAAAGTTCGGGAACTCTGTGCGCAGGCAGATCTCACGCCACGACGGAATAATGTTAATTTTTTGTCATTCTTCGGGCATGCAGGTTTCAATAATATATGTGTACTAACTGCCCCTCGCGGCTTTGCCCGCCGTTTAACTCTTAATCGGAACCATAATTATATTTCTAAAATAAATGTAGCCTAAGTCACTCCTTATAATATCTGCTATCTGCCAGTGAAAGTCCCATTAAATTCGATCCAGCTAATTCAGAGGTTAGCCGAAACAAACACACAGACAGACAGGCAAAAATTTAAAAAAAAATTATTTTAATGCATGTTCCGTATATTCATACATTTTTACTACATACATGTAGTAAAAAACGATTATTTCAATATTACAAACAGACACTCCAATTTTATTTATATGTATGTATGTATATATTGTCATTAATCTCCGAGAATGTGGGCGAAATGTCAAATTTCGCAAAAACAAAAAACAAACGGTCGACGTGACCTTTGATGTTAGTATTGACATTCTTTTATTTACCGATCGAATTGCAGATAGTGTCAAAATAAATAATGTTAATAACATGTATATACCTAAGTATTTGACCTACCAGTTGGGGGCATTTGTCAGCACCTAATTTTTTTGTCTGGATAGCCGAGGGGTTAGGTGATCGGAATTGGAGTCGAGAGACCCGAGTTCGATCTCCGGCAGGCCCGTACCAATGGGTTTTTTTTTTCAAAAACGTAGGTACGATTTATATAGTTGGCTTTTATATAAAGAGGGCGACGGGTTAACCACCAGTCGCGTTGCCCCAAAAATGTCTTCGGTGGAAGGTAGGTCGAAAGGACTTAGCTGTTTTAGTATTAGGATTGGCATATAATATATCTATTTATTAGATACATAATTATTGAAAAAACTTACTTATTTTCTATTACTTGATGTCGTACCGTAAGCGTGGTGAGATGGATTTTGAACGATACTACATTGTAATTTATCTTTACATATAATTACTCAAAACGTTAATGAGACTAATTCTACTGATATTAATTGATTTATCTACAAAACTATAGATGCATTATCAAGATTTAATTACTTAATATTTAATTATCTAATTACTTCTCATTTTCTTGGTAAATTACAAGAACTACTTAGTATAAACATTATTAACTATCACAATAAATAATCGGCAATAGCCTAATGGTTTAGGGTGCGGACTGCGAAACAACGTCACAGGTTCGGTTCCATTCGACTATTGTCGTGACCCATTTCAGAAACAAGCATTGCAGCTTAGTAGGAGTGGTTAACAGGTATACTAGTAATGTTATTTGGTATTACTAGCATTCTTAAAAAAAATAATAAATATTTACTAGCTCTCTTCCTCACGTCCACTCCGAACGGTATCATTGTATGCACGGAGTACTCTGAAGAGCAGCTCCCACCTGGAGACAGGAATAAAAGGAATTGGACAAGGGATCAAGGAAAGGAAGGGTTAAAGCCTATTTGTTTCGTAAAATAGATACGACAATATAATTTCTACAAAATCAAATCTATAACAGTTTTAGGATTTGTGACAGAAGAAGATGAAAGAATTTGAATGCATAATCATATTCTTTCATCTTCTTTGGGACTAATGTCAGAGGTATCTTTTTACGAAACGGTTGTTAATTTATAAATCGCAAGTGAAATTTATGACCCTATGTTGAAAAATAAATATTTTGATTCTTATTCGCACATTTATAAGCCACTCTTGCAATAAATTATTGGTTTATTAAATTTATTTAAAAAAAATTAATTTGGATAGATATGAAAAGAAATAATAGTATTAAATGAAATCATTTTTCTTCTAATTTAAATATGGTCTATATTGTATTTAAAAATTATTTCACTCTTTACAGAATTTTTTCAATGTTATATGAGAAAAGTTTATTCCGCCACGTAAGAAACTTTGACACATTAGCTCTTTTTAAACTACTACAGTTGCGTAATAAGGTTCGAATTAGGACTTTACGTTTCACAAGTCTGAAGTTAATAGTAGGCGTGGTGGAATAAAACACGTGTGGGGATTATCAATATTTCTAAACACATATATACCATCATGATACTGTTACATTACTTCATCGATATACATTATCGATGTTCATTTATCGCAATTTCACATCAAAATACATCACTAACGTAAAGACTTGATAAGCAGGTAACAATATATAATAATCAGGAGCTACTGTACGTTGCATTCTTCTAATGCCGAGGTTAGTTCTGAGGATTTCCGTACATAATAGGAGTGTAGTCTATTTCCGTGTCAGAGTTACACTCAGAGTGTGTACAAAATAATAATTTTTATTGTTATTGACAAAGAGCCGGATGGTAAGCCTGTCGCCATCTTCGTGTCCAAGTCATCGATACGTATACTAACATATATATGCACTTAAAATAAATATCTTCAATGCTGGTGTAGACAAAGTTCCGAATTTCCGAAAAAACTCTTTTCTTTGTGTAGAGGCTATCGCTGTCTTAGTGTCCAAGTCAAGTCCAGTCTATACAGTAACAGTCCAAACAGAACGTTTTGCTCAATGCTGCTTAGAAGAGAGGGTTGCTTTTGGTTGTGGGTCATGGACAGTCTGGGGAGGAATTTCGGCAAATGCGAAAACCGAACTTCAGGTCGTTAGTGGACCACGACTTTCATCATTAGATGGCACAGGCACATACCACAGTGCTTTGATCCTCATGTGATGCCATTCGCTATATGTGTCGGCCCAAATTTGACTTTGATGCACGATAATGCGAGACCCATTCCCAATACCCCCTGTATTATACAGAGTAAATATATATCTTCACGCAATTCCCTATACAGGGGTAGACAGAGGTCTAGTCTAGACATTCAAGTCCCTTCGACCCACCTTCCACCGAAGATATTTTCGGGACAACGTGACAGGTGGTGAGCCCGTCGCCGTCTTTATGTCTAAGCCAACGATATAATTCGTACATAAGTTTTTAGAAAAACCCATTGGTACGGCCACGTGAAGATATTTTATACTTTTTTTATTTTATGATTCAATATTAATGACCTGATGATTTTAAAAGCAGGATTCGGTATCAAATCAAACCACCGTTTCTAATCTACCACCGTTTTTACCAAACGGATAATACATAGAATTCGGATTAAGATCTCAAGACCAAACATACCTAACCACTGCGGAAATGGAACGAGGGACAGTTTTTATAATCTGAAGCGGCAGGAAGTTTAAACTTGCTGGATATGAGAAGCAACCTAGACCGGACCAAAAGCTCTACAGGAGGCATTTGTGCAGCAATTCACCTAACGACAAATAAATTGTGATCGGTCGAAGAACAAACGGACGGGGTGAGCGAACTCTCACCTTGAAAGCCGTAGCTCCGATACGCCACACTTACTTTATCAGATCGGCTCACAGCATAGCCCTTGCGCGAAACAACATTTATAATAATTACGAGATTAAAGTAAAAATGTCATACTTAAAATCAATAGCTGTATTAACAAAGTGAAATTTATATCTTAAACACTTTTTAATTTCTTAAGAGGTTAAAAAATATAACGATATATATTTATAGATATCAGCCATTAGGTATGAGTTTATGAACTTACCACCACATTTCTCCAAGCGCGCAGTAAGTGCTTTTAGAATAGTAGTGGTAACCGATACATTGCAGGATTATAATCATCATTACGGCTTGTAAAAGCTTGAGATGTACTTTAGACATCAAGTTCGTCATTTTGTACATTTTTTATGCTAATAGAGTTAAAATAAACCCAACGGTTGGATGATAAATTGATCTACGCAATTTGTGACATTTGAGACATGGCGGAAGACACACCCAACCACTCAAAATTAGTATAAAAAGTATATTTATAGTAAAAAATTTCGAAATAAACACAGGAACAGCTTAGGTTAATTTATAACACCTGAATAATTATTTACCACCGGAAATTTATTAATGTTAAATAAATAAAAGATTATTTCAAGTATGGAAGTGTGACCACAAGTATTTGTATACTGAGTCAGTATTTGAATTTAATATTTCCTGACCTTGCACCTTAAAGTTTATAGCTGTTAGCTCGCTAGCACTTAGCATATTATTAACTAATTTTATTTAACTATTCAAACGATTATTACAATAAAAATTAAATAAACATGAAAGATTGACAAACTTGCGATCTCCTTTAGATGTAGATAATTGTTTTGAAATAGAATGACGACATGGGTGAATTTACTAAGTCTCTCGGGGTGCCAAATCAAAGATAACGGAAATAGAAAATTTTCGATTTTCTGTATAATTAACTGGTTTTTATACACAGTTTATTTTTTATGTAAATGAAATAATATTCTTATTTAGATCTAGTAGTAAGAGGAAAAGTTAGTGCAAAGGTACGGCTTATTTCTTAGGAAATTTCTACGAGCAAATCTGAGACTGAAGTATGGCTAAACAAAGAGGTAGAGTTGCGGACACAAGGCCCTTTGATGTGGAAGGACTCGAGCTAGTGATTATAGATGGGAGGAAAGGATGGACGAGCGAAGGAAAAGCGCTCGCGAAAGTAAGATATTTTTTTATTATTTCCTGTAAAATATGCTTTATATAGGGCGGATTTAATTAGTCATTCTCTGCTAGACAACCCTGGACAAAGAAAAAAAAATAAAGTTGTCAAGTGCAAATTCGAAATATATAAATTAATACATACATAGCTGTGTGCGTGTCACGTGTACTGAGTCAGTGAGCAATACGCACTGATCATCCTGGCGAATCCAAAGTCGCAGAGCTTCACGACGCCGTCCGCGGTGAGAAGGATGTTCTCAGGCTTCACGTCGCGGTGGATGCAGTTGTGCCGGTGGCAGTACGCGACGCCCTGCAGCGTCTGCCAGATTATCTGCTTCGACAGCAGCTCGGGACAACCCTGAAAAAGAACCGCTAGATAAACATGAAGGTATCGATAGGATCAAGCGTCGGTGTGTAATTCGTCTTTGTGTCATTCTGTCTCTTGGTTAAATTTACGAAATACATATTTATATAGCTATACATACATAGACGAATGTACTCGACGACGAAAATACTCCATGGAAGAGTAATGTATGCATGCATGCACCGGTTTTCAAACTATCGCTTGCTCTGAGGTACCGGGTTCGATTCCAGGATGGGTCAAAGAACAAACCTATTTTTTTTCATTTTATCGGCCTGAAATTGTCCACTGATTATATATTTCTCTTGTGTGGGAGAGTTTGCTATAATTGCCGCTCGACAAGCGCAGTGATCTTTATTTTTTTCAAGGTAGTTACCCCTATTTAATATGTTCGAAGACATATATATTATATCTGATTATTGTACTGAACTAACCTACAACTTTGAAAAGTTCCCCGTACTCTCAGTCGTGCTTTCATCCAAACTATATCATAGAAGCGACTAAGTCCGAGCATTAGAAAGAAATTTCCGTGGGACGTAAATTTTCCCGAACTAAGAGGTAGCCAAGTTCCTCACCGGACCCGACCCAATGCTCAAAATCAATCAACATGATCATACCAACCTGTAAACGTCTACTGCAGAACATCCAAGCTATGTTAAATTCTATGGTAATTTCCTGAGCGGTTATATAACTCCTATTATGTCTATCCTATTTTAATCACCGTGCTTGGCAAGCGGATTGGTGATCGCAGTACCAGATACCTCGCACCTTAGACGCTGTTGCCCCTCAACAGTTTGTTGAATTTTGTACTGGTATTTATCGAAATGGTTATCCCACCACCTTTGTTTGCGAGCCTCTAAAAATGCGTGTGGTATATTCCTGTCCCGTAACCACACGAAAATATTAAGTGTCTTAAGTAAATTGACAACGAGGCATTAGCATTTATACTAACTTTAAGCATAGTCTACTTACGAAAATGTAATTCCGATATGAATTGATAGATGTATCCCCGGCATTGTTTAACAATCGGTTACAAGCCGGGGACTAAAAAAATTATGCGGCTGGCTGACGTATGTTGCGCTTGATAAATTGGGAGTGGGCATGCGATCCCAGCCTGCGTGGGTGGGACACAGCGGTGTAGTCGTGACTGTATCTTGAAGGGCAAATTATGAAATTGTCTGGTGGAGAAAGAAAGCTTTGTGAAACGAAATTTCGTTTTTAATATAAATATAGGCAATGCATTTCAATAAAAATTGCATCATAAAGTTATGGATAATGTTATCGTTTTAATGTTTCCTAGCTGTAAAGTAATGGACATTGAGTTGCAGAGGTTGCGGGTGCGCTAATTTAAGAATGTAGGCAAATATATAAAAATATTGATTGCTGTGGCATGGGCATTTACGGGCATAGGAATTTACACCTTCTCCCCGTTGTCGGTAGTTAAGATTAAAAGAAAAGCTTTGGAAAGGACAATGCCACCATCAGAATGTAAAATTATGTACCATTTTGATGGCTATAAACACGTAACTGAAAAAAAGTATATAAATTATATAAACATACATCCACTTACATTGCTATCTGATTCCAAACTAAATAGCTAGCATTTGTGTTATGGAATCGGAAACAACGAAAGTACCTTAAACACCCAGACCCGAGACAACGTTGGAAAAGTGGTGTTCTACATTAACGCGGTCGGTAATTAAATCAATGAGTGAAAACCGATGAGTACGTCACTCGTTCACGGTGGTTGTTAAATATAATATTTGATTCTATATTTCTACTATATGTTCTGTGTACACGCACAATAGAAATATCTGTTACAGGATTAAAAATTTACTCTGCTGAACGAAAGAAAAAAAATACAAAAAACAAACTTAATTAGCCAAGCAATGAGTGCAAATTAAAAGCGTATTTCCAAGCTTTCATAAGCTCCGTGTGGTTGCGGATCGAGCTTTCACCTAGAGCCGCGAGCTTCGTTAATTAAATTTGCTACTCCTGAAAAGATTCCGTAGACGTAAACATAGAAAGTACATTTCACGACGTAAGCTTTCTCAAATTCAGTTTGCAAAAAAATATTTTCTTTTTATTAGCGTATTTTAAATGGGGTTATATTTAACAGGGGTAGACAGGTCTAGACAATTAAGTCCTTTCGACCCGTCTTCCACCGAAGACAATTTTGGGGGCATTGTGACAAATGGTGAGCCCGTCGCCGTCTTTATGTCCGAGCCAACGTTATAAATCGTACATAAGTTTTTGAAAAAAAAAACATTGGTACGAGGCTTGGAGAACGTACTCGGGTCTCTTGACTCGAATTCCGATCACCCAACTTTTAATTCTTATATTGTTACTCTTTTTATGTAATTAATCAGATATGTATATAGTTAAATTCTGTTTAAGATAGTTAACAGACCGTCGTTACTTTGCAGAAATCCAATATAATAAAGGTCCAGGTAACATATGCGGTTTTATTTTTGCAAGCGGAATGGTGCAATGTAATTGTTTAACAACAACTTTGTATCTTCTATTTTTTACTTTCTATAATCATAACATTACAAAGGGAGTTTGCTTGTTTGTTTGTTACGCTCTTAGGTCTAAACCACTAAACCGATTTAATAAAATTCTCTCACTACACGTAAGCTACATTATCAACGTGTAATATAGGCTGTATTTTTAGAACTAGAGAATCCTACGAAATTTACAATAACGTATCTCAAGGCGTCATAACATTATTTGACGTGTGTCGCCATTTTGTTAATTGTTAGAAAATTTAGGTTCCTATTGGGATCACTCAGACGCTTCACTTTATAACTATGTACAGTGTAAATCATTAAGGCGAAACTAAGTTAAAATTAATTAACTTTACTAGATGCACACATACATAGTCACGATAGCCAAGTTGTTGGGTGGTCGGAATTTCGAGTCGAGAGACCCGAGTTCGATCCCCATGTGGCAGTACCAATGAGTTTTTCAAAAATTTATGTACGAATTTCATCGTTGGCTTGGACATAAAGACGGCGACGGGCTCATCACCTATTACGTTGTCCCGAAAATATCTTCGGTGGAAGGTGGGTCAAAGAGACTTAATTTGTCTAGACTTGACCTACCCCTGTATTGGGAATTGCGTGAAGATATTTATTTATTTATTTATATTTATTTATTTATCACACATACATAAATAGGGACAATATCACATACATTGCTCTGATCCGAAAGTAAACAGCTTAAGCACTTGTACTCGTAATATGGAATCAGAAACAATGAAGGTACCACAAACACAGAAACAGTTGAGACGCAAGATAATTTAGAAAAAGTCAATTCTACATTGACCCGACCGGGAATCGAACCCGGTACCTCGAGGTGATACCATGAAAACCGGTGTGTACGCCACTCGTTCACGGAGGTTGAAATAAGTAAAAATCGGCGGTCAGCTAAATGTACCATGAAGTATATATATAGTATATATAAGATATTATATTATTACTGTTACACATCGGCACAAGCGAATACGACGTTCGATCGCTGGTGATATACATCAACCTTATAACTATAAGACGGACGGATATTTTTTTAATATGTAACTGTCGGATATTTAGAGGCGGACGAACCTACGGTTAAAGCTGATATAACAATAAAAATTATTTAAAAACAACTCCAAGGATATTTTTTTAGATGATATAAAGGTTAAACACTTTAAAAGATACGACAAAAAAAGAAGTTAGATTTTATCTTTAAATATTATTAATACATGACTCAACTATCCGTGTCTAACTAGCTATCTCAAATTAACTATAATTATGTACGTTTACACATCCGTGCTTTACCTGTTCCGTATATTTTACATATATAACTAAGAGAGTTAAGAGTCACGATAGCTAAGTGGTTGGGTGGTCGGAATTAAGAGTCAAGAGACCCGAGTACTATCCTCAGGTGGCAGGCTCATACCGGTAGGTTTTTCAAAAACTTGTGTACGAATTATATCGCTGGCTTGGACATAAAAACGACGACGGGCTCACCACCTATCACGTTGTCCCGAAAATATCTTCGGTGGAAGGTGGGTCAAAGGGACTTAATTGTCTAGACTAGACCTCTGTCTACCCAGGGGTATTGGGAATTGCGAAGATATTTATTTAATTTATTTACTGTTAACCATAGTTGAATGGTGAGCACGAACGTAGTTCGTCATGTTTTTCGCAGTCCGCACCCTAAACCATTAGGCTATTGCCGCTTAAGACAGGTGGTGAGTCGAGTGGTGGTGCCGCTTAAGACAGTGGGTGGTATATTCTTATGCCGTAACTACTCTGATATAGATACTGTCCTAGAACATACACACTCATAACTTTACGATTTGCTCGTAAGTACAGCACTACCGCATACTACGTCATTCGTTCTTCGCGTGTAGAAAAATTTCTCCGACAATTTCGTTTGCTGTGAAGGTCTCGGCGATTGTAATCTGCTAACATTATCCCGATATATCTAGATTCACAGCAACGCAGCCGTGACCCGGCCTGACCTTCTGATGTTCAGAACATGATTAACTACTATATATGGATACATACATAGATAGGGACAACAACACATACATCGCTCTGATCCTAATTGCTAGCTGATGCACGCGCGGTCTTTCACTGCAGTCCATATGAGGAAGCTCAAAGTTGCTCAGCGTGCCATAGACAGGGCTGTGCTCGATGTTTCTCTGCGTGATAGAATCCGTAACGAAGACATCCGCAGCAGAACCAGGGTAACCGACATTGCCGTAAGGATCAGCACGTTGAAGTGGCAATGGGCCGGCCACATAGCTCGTAGAACTGACAACGGTTGGGGAAGAAAGGTTCTCGAGAGGCAACGTCGTGCAGGCAAACGCAGTGTTGGACGTCCCCCCACGAGATGGAGGGACGACTTGCAAAATGTTGCGGGAAATGTTGATAGGCTGTAAAGAAGAAGAAGAGAAGAGTACGCGTCTTATGGAATAGGACACAACGAAGGTACCGCAAGCACCCAGACTCGAGACAAATGTGCTTATCTATATGGACCGAGTATCGAACCCGCGACCTCAAAACCGTGTGTTTACTCGTCCATGGTGGTCGTCAAGTGTAAATGTATTTGAAAGATTAAAGTTGACAAATACCGCTAGGAGTGGATAAATGCAGATACCACTGAACCCTTTCATGTTGCAGTGCTTGGGGGAGGTCTACGTTCAGCAGTGGACTTTAGATAGGCTGTAATGATGATGATGCTGAAGAGTGATACATGATCTTACAGTTCACCTAATAGTAAATGGGAACTTAAGGAAACTCCTTTCTTCAATTATGAAGCTACCTATATATATAATTTAATTTAAGTCACGATAGCCGAGTGGGTGGTCGGAATTCCGAGTCAAGAGACCCGAGTTCGATCCCCAAGTGGCAATACCAATGAGTTTTTCAAAAACTTATGTACCAATAACATCGTAGGCTTGGACATAAAGACGGCGACGGGCTCACCACCTGTCACGTTGTCCCGAAAATATCTTCGGTGGAAGTTGGGCCAAAGAGACTTAATTGTTTAGACTAGACCTCTGTCTACCCCTGTATAAGGAATTGCGTGAAGATATTTATATTTATTTATTTATATTTATACCTACATATTATTTACGTATATAACCAGTTTATGTATGCGGTTAAACTGTTGAAACGCGTCTCGGTTGAACGTAATGGGTAATGTAACGTTTTTAATTAGTTTTATTTTAGCAGCGTAAACGGTGAAGCGGTATACCGCTCTGCAATCAGCCGGTGCAGTGTACCGGAACACAGACTTACGTCTCAACGTACTTGGCTTACGTGGCCCCTCGCCGTCTACCGTCCTAGGTTAGCGCTAAGGTAAATACACCGCTGTCAGTAATTACTTTTGCAAAGTAAGTAAAATTACGGACTCAATGAGACATGTTATGTTTATCTATGAGTAATCTTTTATAGACAGACTGCATACACACAATTACGATTCTGAAAAGAGTTAGAATTAGGATTAATCTTAGAAATAATAGAAAAAAAACATAAGGAGACAAAATAAAAAGAAAAAAATTTGCGTTTGATAAAAAATATCATAGTTTAATATATTGAAAAGGATTTACTTGTCAAAAATCCGATCAATAACGTAATATCATGTTACATGTCGACAACAATGATTCATAAACATTATTTCCAGTTACAAAGAGAAAATTGATATAAATAAGGAAAACAGTGATCTAAAGATGCGTCCTCGCGTTACCTAGACATTCATTCAAAGGAAAATTTTAAACAGTGTTCACGCAATTCCCAATACAGGGGTAGACAGAGGTCTAGTCTAGACAATTAAATCCCTTCGACCCACCTTCTACCAAAGATATTTTCGAAAACCCATTGATTCGAGCCTGCCACCTGGGGATCGAACTCGGGTCTCTTGACTGACTCGAAATTCCGACCACCCGGCTATCGTCACTTCAAAGTGTTCGTATTAACATATTTAACGTATTAAAGAAATTACATAAAATATAAAGTAAACGGTCTGACCGTAACCTGATTTTTGCAATAGCTGGTGTATTTTCAAGGTCCCGTCAAGTGTTCGCAAAAACATAACAATAAACTTAACGGTGCAAGGTCTTATGTACCAAGTACCAATCGAGTAATAGTTACTTTCTTACAACTTGTTTGGAGCTACATGTCTGCCTAAAAGCTCTCACAGGCTGGTGGCACAAGATACCGTCCGAAGGGAATATTGAACAATGTACCTCACACTAAGACCATGACCTAAGAGATATTCTGGTCGTCGTGTGTGTTTTTAAATCTATGAAGCAATATTCAGTACTCTTGTAGCGACATCTATGTCTCCACATAAGAAGCTCGCCCCGACGTGATCTCACCGCCAAACCGACGGTGACCACTGAAGAACAACGCAGCGAGCTTTGACAACATCATCGACGTCATCCACGCAGCCACAGCACCGGACTACTGTCGGCACAACGCGTGCTTCCTAGTCATGTTAGCCACTGAGGATCATTAACGGCGGGCCCCTTCTCCTCAGGCTGACACTGCGGCATCGGCACTGTGACCATACATCTCGACTCACCGTAGATCTGGTCACAGCCTCTCACCGCAACGCCAGATTGCTCAACGTTAAGCTCTCTGCACTTCCGACCTCCAGTCTCAGCGGGGGAGTGATGTAGCGACATCTATGTCTCCACATGAGAAGCTCGCTAGTGGCGGATTCAGGAAACACATCGATGTCCTACATCGCGCTATCGGAGTTCGCACGATAACATGCATATATACGATTACTGACATATGCTTGTGGAGATACACTTGAGAAGGAAACGTCCTCCCCAAGTCACGATCACCCGACCTGGCGGGTAGCTACCCTTTTCCTGCACCACATCATCCGTTACACTCTTCTGTCACTCACAAAAAATTCGATTGAAGAAAAGCAAACTACAAGAAGGATATATATATATATATATATATATATATATATATATATATATATATTTATATATATTACTCTATTTTGGTATCGGGAATTCTTTTCATATCGGATTTATTGTTAAGTAAATATTCGTATAGGTATATATACATTTACGTTTTTTTTTGGCTGAAAATTCGAACATCTGTTCGGCGATTTTCAATGGGCTCAGATTTTTCGCCATCGATTTTGGCGAAAAATCTTAGCCAATCCCTTTTCGGCTCCAAAAATCTTTGCTAAATCACATGCTTTGATAATTCAACGAATTCCGTGGAGGTCTCGGGTTTAAAAATTCAAGTCGATGAGGAAAATCAATTTTCCTACATTTCCTTGAATTTGGATATTTGTGGTACCTTCGTTGTTTCTGATAGCATAGAAAAGTGCTTTAGCTCCTTTATGAGGTCCCCTATTTGTGCAAAAAAAACTAACGCATTTCTCAATACAGGGGTAGACAGAAGTCCCCAGACAATTAAGTCCTTTCGACCCACCTTCCATCGAAGATATTTTTGGGACAACGTGACAGGTGGTGAGCCCGTCGCTGTCTTTATGTCAGAGCCAACGATATAAATCGTACATAAGTTTTTGAAAAAACCTACTTACCCTTCGTATCTTAATCGTGCCTGCGGTCTTCATCTAATTACAAGATGAGTCTCCCGCAACACTTTACCAATTTTGTTGGTCACTCCTTTACCATTCAGGCTACACTGCTCTGGAATTCTTTGCCCGAAGACATCAGAAAAGTTACCAATAAGTCGATATTTAAAAGACTTGTACGTGAACACCTTTTAAC
Organism: Sericinus montela; assembly: GCA_029286605.1. Lineage (NCBI taxonomy): Eukaryota > Metazoa > Arthropoda > Insecta > Lepidoptera > Papilionidae > Sericinus > Sericinus montela. The sequence continues at coordinate 1,249,884 of JAGSMR010000088.1, read as the reverse complement.
TGTCAGTTAGAATTAGTGATTGGTCATTACAGTCATAATAATGTTTTTTAAGTTTTATATATGTATGTATGTATGTATATATATATTTATGTATATATGTGTGTATGTATGTATATGTATATATATTATATTTATTATTTGTATTAGTATTTTATATTGCATCTTTATTTTCGTTAGGTCCTATATTGATTTTCTTTTTCTGTAACCCAGTTTAAAGCACCTTAACAATATTTCTCCACGCCTCGGGTTGACTGGCAGAGAATGCCTAATGGCATTAAGTCCGCCCTTTGTATAACTTTCTTTTTGAGGTTTGCAATAAAGTGTAAATAAATAAATAAATTGTTATAGGCCTCGGGGATCGAACTTGGGTCTCTTGACTGGAATTCCGATCACCCAACCTCTCTGCTATCGTTACTTTTTTTGTTCCAATTTATGTTTTTTTTAAAGAAATCTTCTCATCAGATGTTCTGAATAAATCTCTTTTATAATCTATATCATCTTTAGGCGTTAATTTATTAATTTAATAATGATGATTCATAAAATAACGTTCGCATAGCAATTAAATCGCGATCAAAACCTACTGTATAATTAAATAATAACTTAAACGATTTTATTGACTCTGTTTTAACGATTTTTCGAAAAGGGAAAAACCGCAAAATAATAATTAAATATCAAAGACGAAATAATCACTGAGGCGTTCGTAGACCTACAAGTAACTTTTGAGCCTTGACGGACACGTGAACCGCGTGGCACGTGAGGCATGAAGCCAGGGCGGAGCTCGCAACGGAGCGCGGGCTTGCGATAGTTGCTTGTGCAATATGAACAAGTTCAATAGTTGAGAACGCGTTTTTCAATAGAACTTTAGTCACGATAGCCGAGTGGTTGGGTGATCGGAATTTCGAGTCAATAGACCCGAGTTCGATCCACAGTTGGTAGGCTCTTACCAATGGGTTTTTTCAAAAACTTATGTACGAATATCGTTGGCTTGGACATAAAGACGGCGACGGGCTCACCACCTGTCACGTTGTCCCGCAAATATCTTCGGTAGAATGTGGGTCGAAGGGACTTAATTGTCTAGACTCGACCTCTGTCTACCCCTGTATTGGGAAGTGCGTGAAGATATTTTTTTTAACAAAATGTAAATGTTTTACTGGTAATATTACTGGCAATTTTTTATTGAATCTGTGTATTAAGTATCGATAGCCGAGTGGTTGGGAGATCGGTTTTCCAATCAAAAGACCACCCGAGTTCGATCTCAAGGTGATTGGTTCGTACCAAGGGGTTTTTTCACAACTTATGTAAGATTTTTATCGTTAGCTTGGCCATAAAGATGGCAACGAGCTCACAACTTGTCACGTTGTCCCAAAAATATGTTCATGAAATGATGAAGACTTTGTTGTCTAGACCTCTGTCAACGACAGTATTGAGAATGGGGTGAAGGTATTCTTTAAATTTATTAATCAGTGTATTGATTCCCTACATCGCTGAAGTATCTGTCTTAATGCTTAATTTAGACACAATATAGCTTAAAGGTTTAGGGAACAGTCTAAGAAACATGACAGAGTAAGAGACATTGGTAATCACTTATAATTTACGTGTTACGGCGTATAAATATGCCACTAATTTTTTCCTGGGGTATATTGTAAAAACTAACCAAAGGATTAACTGGAGATTAAGGGAAAGCATGGAAAATGCTATTGTCTCGAAAAATACATACATACATAACGGCCTGTTAAAGTCAAGCAGGGCATAGGCCTTCCCTATTGGGTGGATATGTCACAATCGCCACGCATGGCAGGGAGATTGGCGATCGCAGTATCAAACCACTCGCACCACAGACGCTGCTGCCCATCTTCGGTCTGATTATTTTGGTCTGACATTTTTAGAGATGTTTATCCCGCCACCTATCAGTTGCCATTAGCATATGCCAGGCTCTTTCCCTCAATCGCTTCTTACGATACCCACGGGAAGAAAGGGTGTGGTAAAATCTTAGCCGTGTGGTAACGGCTAAAACTAGATCAAAATTCAGCACTGCTTCAGTGCTGGGCAGCAGTCTAAGGTGCGAGGTGTCTGGTACTGCATCGCCAATCCGCTTGCCAAGCGTAGCGATTATGGCTTCCACCGAAGATATTTTCGGGACAACGTGACAGGTGGTGAGCCCGTCGCCGCCTTTATGTCCAAGCCAACGATGAAATCCGTACATAAGTTTTTGAAAAACTCATTGGTACTCGAAATTCCGACCACCCAACAACTCGGCTATCGTGACTTTCAGAAAAATAAAATAGTTATTAGACAAAATACATTGGTAATGTTATTAGACAAAATACATACTGGTAACATACACAACAACAACAACAAAAAAAAATATGTTCACGCAATTCCCAATACAGGGGTAGACAGAGGTCTAAGTCTAGACATTAAAGCCCCTTCGACCCACCTTCCACCGAAGATATTTTCAGCACAACGTGACAGGTGGTGAGCGCGTCGCCGTCTTTATGTCCAAGCCAGCGATATAATTTGTACATAGGTTTTTAGAAACCCATTGGTACGGCCACTTGAGGATCGAACTCGGGTCTCTTGACTCGAAATTCCGACCACCCAACCACTCGGCTATCGTGACTTCTACACAACAACAACACTTAAACTTAATGATGACGACCTTCGTGGACGAGTGGCGTAAACACCTGTTTTCAAGGTGTCGCCATCTCATAGTCCCGGGTTCATCCCGGTCTGTAGGAAAACTGTAGGAAAACCACTTTTTATATATACGTGCTTTAGTATCTTACATTGGGATTGGAGCAATGTGATGTTATCTCTATCTATATACGTATTTATTTATTATTAATTATTTAACTATTTTTAAAAATAATAATAAATTTCCGCAAAGCAACGCCCGATTCCAAACTCCACCATACTCAAAAAATACTTCTTGTTCTTTACAGCCGATCAAGAGTCCACTGCCGAACATAGGTTTGAGTGGCAACTACGGCAAAACCCGTCGAAAATACTTACGGAAGGATATTTCTCGAGCTCGTGCAGCACCGTGTGATCGCAGTACTCGAAAACGAGGTGCAGCTTGCGCTTACGCCTGAACACCTCGATGAGGTTAACCAGGTTCGGATGTTTCAGGTTCTGAGACAGAAAAATGTATTGTGACAAAGAATTGTACAATCACAATCCTATACGAAGAAGTGTAATTGTGCCACCCATGATTTTATGTTTGTCTCTGTGTTATATTTTGGTTGTGTCTCCTTATCTTTATTGCGCCTAACACAAATTTTACCATACCATAGTTTGGGAAAACTATATATATATATATATATATATATATATATATATATATATATATATATATATATATATATATATATATATATATATATATATATATATATATATATATATATATATATATATATATATATATATATATATATATATATATATATATATATATATATATATATTTTTATAATAAATCTCTAATATAAATCTTCTTAGATCGACTTACATTTTCTGATTCGAATTCCGATCATCTATCCCACCGACTGTCGCGTAACCAAATCAACCGCTCATTAATTACACATACTGGTATTTACATATTCCTTGTAGTATGCGAACAAAAATTTACAAATGTATGTTAAATTTCCAAATTATCATTAGCTCAGTCATTAACAAAGCGAAAGGCTGTAAGCACGCCATCGTATTGGGTGTCAAGCTGTCTGGTGTGATGGGATAGGTCATGGATACCACGCCGCGCACACCAATCGATCCGTCCGCGTCACCAGCTCGCACCCACGCACGTTACCGTCCGCACGCAACCCACGCCCCTGACGCTGACGAGGTAATGATGGTTTGACACCATTTTATGAACCATCCAAATAAATGAATACTCTGATCCTAAAGCAAACGGCTAGAGTACTTGTGTTATGGAATCGGAAACAATGAAGCCACCACATACAACCCACATACACCTTGAAAATCGGTGTGTATGCCACTCGTCCACGGAGGTCGTTATCGTATCATTTTCTATCAGGTAATCCCGTCAAAACATGTCTTTCATTGAAAAAAATACCTTCAGTGAAGGTGAGTCGCGACGACTTAATTGTCTAGACCTCTGTCTACCCTTTTGGGAATGGCGTGAAGATATTTATTTATTTTTTATTTATTTATTTATTTATTATATTGAATCAGGGAATCCCGTCCAAACATGTCTTTCATTGAAAAAAATATTTGTACCTAAATAAATATACTTGTCAAACATTTATTACTTGTTAAACTAATTACCTATTTTTAATAGTAGTTCAGATGCGTACTGAATATTCAAGTATTTCAACACACTTCAATCCAAAAATAAAGTAACACGAAAAAGAATTGAATGTGAAAATGCCTTTGTTCGTAAATTTTTTTTACTTACACTCATTTTTCTGGTAGACAGAGGTCTAGACGTTACAGGTGAACCTTTTCCTCTTTTAGAGTTCAAGCTAACAGTTCAATACGAGTATACTTAAATATGCATACATATAAACAACCACGACACGAGCACAAACATTTATATTCATCACCCAAAAGTTTGCCCCTAACAGGAATAGAACCCGCAACCCTTTGCTTCGAAAGCAGGGTAAGTACCAAACAGACTATCGGGTCATTTTACTTTAAACGTGTAGTGAATATTCAAGTGTTTACATTTGAATTTCAAAAATATTGTAAGACCAATAGGAATTATAATAATTGAATGTGAAAACGTCTTTGTTCGCCTTTTTTTGTTGACATTCTGAACGAATTGTGAACGGGCTGAATGACCTGCATTTATTATATCACACTAGTATCAATTCGCGGCTCCGCTTGCGTTGAATCCAGGTAGCAATTTTACTTTAACGGTTCTTATAAACAAAACTCGTTACAACCGCTATACATAAATATCGAAAATAATTTTATTGTCTTCGATATTTATATCATGTGGTGTTGTACTTTATACTAGAAAAATATAATAAATAAATAAAATATCTCCACACCGTTTCCAATACAGGGGTAGACAGAAGTCTAGACAATTAAGTCCTATCGACCCACCTTCCACCGAAGACATTTTCGAGACAACGTGACAGGTTGTGAGCCCGTCGCCGTCTTTATGTCCAAGCCAACGTACTTCGTACATAAGTTTTGAAAAAACCCTTTGGTACGAGTCTTGGTGATTGAACTCGGATCTCTTCACTCGAATTCCGATCGCCAAACCACTTGGCTATCGTGACTGTTCTCTGTTCACACACAAAATTATTTTAGAGAATCGGAAAAGCATTTCCGCAAACAAAATTAAACTTAACCTCTTTGTAATAGTATTAGCTTTTTGCCCTGGCTTTGTACGCATAATCCACATCAACATACATTCATACATACATAATGGTCTATGTAACGGTCCAAGTCCTATTCACTGCAGGGCATAGTCCCATCCTGGAAACTATTTGTAGTGCCGCCTACCGAGTCCAAATGTAAATTTAAGCCATGCTCGAATCCACTTGCATTCGAAAACAATATAGATATCATACTAATATAGATATTCAATTAATTAATATATAATTAAATACCGTTGTTTCCAATTCCATAAGACGAGTGCTTTAGCTCCTTACTTTGGGAACAGAGTGCGTGTACGAAATGTAGGAGTATATGACATCCCTATCTATATATTTATTTACTTATTATTTATTCAAATCATTAAAAACAACATTAACAAAAAGAGGAAAGTTCGTGGTGAGTGTTATGAAACTTTTGTTACTTATTTCGTAGGCTTGGTCAATTAGGCGGCGACAGCCTCACCATCTCTGCGTTGTCCTAAAAGTCCTGGCGAAACCTGAATGAACTGGTCAAAAGAACCAATTTAGTCCTGATAGTTCTCTTATCGTACTCCAGTAGGAATTAGTTTATTAGCTTGTTGTTTTTTGTCTTTATACTCTAAATATTACCTTAAATACAAACGTACAAATTTAGTATCTTTATAATAACAGTACGGCGACGGGCTCACCACCTGTCACGTTCTCCCAAAACTATCTTCGGTGAAAGGTTGTTAGGTCAAAGGGACTTAATTGTCTAGACTAGACCTCTGTCTAGATTTATACATTGATTGCGTTGTTGTGTTAGAATTAGTCATTTATATAAATCTGTCCAGATTTATATAAATGACCAATTCTAACACAACAACGCAATCAATGACCTACAAATTATTTATATGGGCATAGCATAATGCCTGTGCGCGTCTGATCCCTGAACTTCATTGTCTGTATGTCCGGATTTTACAACGCACCTATTACAAACTAAGCGAAGATTTAGTGAGTGTAACGACCTCTAAAAATATAAGACTACGATAGTTCTTTTGTATTAATAACAAACAAGTCTCGTGTATAGTTAGCGAAAATCTAATTCACGTTGAGTTCTTTTTATGATTCTTTTCTTTACGCAATTTTCCATACTGGGGTAGGTAGAGGTCTTGACAATATCGCCCTTTGTACTTACGTTAGCCTTAAGTAACTTATTTACGTTACTTGAAGCTGCTGCGTTAAGCTGCTGTGGATTGTGAGGAAACATAACTAATCGTACTTTAAGAACTTTCCTCCTCGTTTATGAAATTGACTACCGACAGATAGCGGAATAGGAAAAATGTCTGACCAAAACTTAAAAGTTCGGTGATGGCCAGCACCGTCTAAGTTGCGAGGTGTCTGGTACTGTGATCGCCAATCCGCTTACCAATCGTGGCGATTATGGCCTATGTTCAGCAGTGGAGTTTATTAGGCCGTTATGATGATGATAATGATATAAAAAAGAGCCTTATTTTTTTAAATATAATAAATAAATTCATACATAGATAGGGACGACAACACACATATAAACATTACTCTGATCCCAAAGTCAGCAGCCTAAGCACTTGTATAATGTAGTCAAAAACAATAAAGGCACCACAAATACCCAGACCCGAGAAAAGTCAGAAAAGTTGTTTCCACATTACCCGACCAGGAATCCCAGAGGAAACCCAGAACCTCCGAAATGGCGTACACCTAGAAAACCGTTTTGCACGCCACTCGTCCACGGAGGTCGTCAACTTGTCAATTAGTAACCTTGAGCATTCGGATCTCCCGTAGCGCGATCTTCCTGATGAGCGGGTCGTCGTCGTTCTCGAGGAACTTCTTCACCGCGACCAGGGCGCCGGTGTCGCGGTCCCGGCACTTGTACACCAGCCCGTAGGAGCCCTCGCCCAGCTTCGCCAGCTTCTCGTAGCGCTCCATCGCGCGGCTGCTGGCCCGCGACCTGCGCACAACAAGCTGTTTATCAGATCAAATATCTCGTCACAAATTAAAACTCCACGTGTCTTGGTATTCAGACAGTGATACGAATAAAATACATTATACCTTACATATTTTGTAGAGTAGTTCAAGTAAAATAAAACAAATATTTTATAAATTAATTAATGTGACAGTGGTAGAGCCACGCATCAGCTTCTGTTGTTGCATGAACGGGCCGGCTCGACCGGGGAAGTATCACGACCTCACAGAACACCGGCGTGAAGTAGAAGTCTTACAAACTTCTGCGTTTCGTCTGGTGAGTGCAGGTAACCGGAGGCCCACACGTCCCCTCCCCCAATTCTGGGCACTCTAAGGCCGGCAACGCATCTGCTATGCCTCTGGTATTTCGGGTGTTCATGGGCGGCGGTAATCACTTACCATCACGTGAGCCACCTGCTCGTTTGCCTCCCTTTGCTATAAAAAAAATTTATAAATCGTAGACAGGAGCGACATCACATACGTTTCTCTGATCCTAAAGTAAGTAGCTAAAAGCAAGTGCTACTGAAACGGAAAGAATAAAGATACCACGAACACCTAGATCCAATGTAGAAAAAGAAAATGGAGGAAGCGCAAATACCCTGACCCGGGGCAATGTAGAAAAAGCGGTTTTCTACATTGACCTGTCCGAAAATAGAACTCCCTCTGAGCTGGCGATATTTTGAGTACTGATGCGTACGCCACTCGTCCACGAGTCGTCAGTTTAAACTGTAAACGATCATCTTTCACGCATTGCCCAATATGGGGTAGTTAAAAGCTTAGAATTCATTCCTTTCGAATCATATTTCACTGGAGCTTAGTTAGGACAACGTGACAGGTGAGCCTGTCATCGTCTTTATATCCATGGCAACAATACAAATAAAACATAAGTTTTACATCGAAAATACTTATTGGTACGAGCCTTCCTGGAGATCGAACTCGCGTCTCCTGATTCATCCAACCACTCGGCTATCGTGACTTCAGAGAGTTCAATTGTTTAACATCTAATTGGAAAATGATGCAATTGAAAAACTATTACTCAAAACATTTAGGGACTTAATTGTCTAAACTACGCCTCAGTATTGGGAGTGGCGTGAAGATATTTTTTATATACATATAAACACTTTATGTCTTAATATTCATTTCACCTTTCTACACTTTGATAAAGTTTTTTCCAGCATTTTTATCATTGTACCAAAGATAAAAATGCTGGAAAATAAACAGTTTCATAAGTTTTTTTTCTAAACAACAATTATTACTTTGAAGCCGAAACACGTGCCGCATAGTTGAGTAGTGGTGGTGGTGCATTCACACATATCTGTGTGGGAGGGAGGTTGGAGTTTATCTTTTCTTCGGACCAGGTCATATATGCCATTTATTATTGCATGGGGAATTGTGTAATATACTTTTATACTAATATCTCTATAATCCGATTGGTTGGGTAATCGGAATTCGTGTGAAGAGACTCGATTTCGATCCCCAGGTGATAAGCTCGAATCAATGGATTATTTAAAAACTTATGTACAATTTATATCCTTGGTTCCTTGTTCACGTTGTCCCCATAGTCTTCAGTGGAAGTTAGGTCGAAAGCACTAAATTTTCTAGGCCTCTGTCTACCCGCTGTACTGGAAATAGTGTAAAGATATTTTTACATCTCTATAATAATGAATATCTGCAAAGTAACGTCCGAGTCTATTAACAAGTTTTTTTTAAATCGTTATAAGTATAATTTCCTGGTACATCATTAATCTAATTATCCGAATCTTCTAATCTTCTCTTAGATTTATGGACATGTTCCTTGTAGATAAGCCGACTAAACCGGTTGCACAGGATTACAAAAATATATTTTTCCGGTCTCATAAAATTGAATTTGATTTCCTATAACGTAATTATAACACGTAATTATTAGCCGCGAAAATGTTTTTGTTTACGCACATTTCAATTAGGAATGATCCGGTTTATATAAATCACATTTCCTACTATCATAAGTGGCATTTGTAAACGAGATAATCAGAAACTATAAAAATCACCAACTACAAATGTGTATATTTGGAGTTGGTTGTTATATATCCAGCGTTAAACATAACGATAAACGATTAAAAAGTCATGATAGCCGTGGTTGGGTGGTCGGAATTTCGAGTCAAGAGACCCGAGTTCGATCCCCAGGTGGCAGGCTCGTACCAATGGGACATCGTGACAGGTAGTGAGCCCGTCGCCATCTTTATGTCCAAGCCAGGGATATAATTCGTACATAAATTTTTGAAAAAACCCATTGGTTCGAGCCTGCCACCTGGAAATCGAACTCGGATCTCTCGAATCGAAATCCTAACTACTCGGCTATCGTAACTTTAATAGAATGTTACGATAATAATATTATGCAATCAAGCATGAAGAAGCAATACCTTGCAGTTGCGACCTCCCGCGACACAAGAGACCGGTTGATAGCCTCTGACATCTTAGGTCTAAGGTCACTATAATTTCAACCACATATTTGATAATTTTACAAGTTTCAATTCAAATATTCAAGCATAATTTGCTTGATTTATAAAACCGCTAGGTTAACATTGAGTACCCTATCTGATATCAAATGACAGATGTTTTTTTGACTCATAATTCTTCTTTTACCATAGATCAAAGCAGTAAAGAAATTTCATGAAAAAGCTGTATACACATACCAGTCAATAAAGAGTTAGTAAAATGACCCAGTTTTATCTATATCTTTCACATTCCAGTACGATACTAATTTTTGTAATGTAGCAGTAATTCTAACGCATTGCAAAATGATTAGCTTTACACAAATTTACAAGATTTTTTCCTCTACTCCTAGTAAACATAATGTTATTTATTAAATAAAATTTTGGTCACGTAATATCCCATATATTACGTGTAACTCGGGTAGGCAGAGGTCTAGATAGTCCTTTCGAACCACTTTTTACCGAAGCTTATTTTGAACAACGTGACAGGCGCCGATCCTACCGTCGTCTTAACGTCTAAGTTAACGGTACAAATTTTATTTCATATATTTAGATTTATAATTATAATAAATATCCTCATGCAATATCAATACAGGGGTAGACAGAGGGTTTGTCTAGACAATTAAGGCCCTTCGACCCACCTTCCACAGAAGATATTTTCGGGATTTCATATTATTTACTTAGATATTTACTTAGATAAATATCCATATACAAATATAAACATCCGTGACTCGAGTACAAAATCATATTCGTCACGCAAATTGTTGTCCTTAGTGGGATTCGAACTAGATTGTACGAAAAGTGGGATTAGAATCGACCAAAATTTCTCGGGTCTGGGTGTTTGTGGTACCTTCGTTGTATCCGATTCCACAATAAGATACAAGTGCTTAAGCTGCTTACTTTGCGATCAGAACAATGTATGTGATGTTGCCTCTATCTATGTATTTTTTATTTATGTATCTCAGCGTCATTAGGTAGTTAATGAATTCAAACATTGCAATCGTTAATTAGTTTGTTATTGCGTCGATCCCCGTTATCGAGAACCTCTATCTCGTCATTACAGAGCAGGTACCGTTTGATAGTCACGTACCTGTGATGCCACTTATTACTCTATAGTTTCGCAATGCATAGATATGAATATACTATAGATACAATATACTTGATACAATATACTTCTATTGTTTATTTATTTTAATGTAATGTGTATTTATGGTTGATTGTTTTAATAATTATTATTTTATCTAAATCTAAATTTAGACCTTGTCATGCTTAAATCGAGGACTTATTAATAAATATCTTCACGCAATTCCCAATACAGGGGTACCCTTCGACTCACCAACCACCGAAGATATTTTAGGGACAACGTGATACTCGTACACATGTTTTTATCGACAAAAATGTATTCTTTTGCATTCACAGCAAATTTTATTAGTAAAATCAATGTGTGGGAGTGAGTTACATTTCAAATATAATACAAGTGGAGTATGTATAATAAAACTTTTATGGATTACAATAGTGTTTGTGTAGTGCATGTTGCCATAATACTATGGAAATACAAGATCAATTTCAAAAGAACCAGTCTTAAAACCTAAACACAGTAGTTGTTACACAGCCTTTTGGCAGGGAAATAAGTCAGACTCTATTGCTGACGCAGACGACTGTTCCTAGGCTGGAAACAAAATTGTCTAATACTCCTGTAAAAAGAAAACAAATGTAATAAAAATATATTAAGAAAAAATTAATAGAGCACTGATCTCCGTAACTCTGGCTGGACTCATTGAAAATCATCGCTGTGGCGAAATAAATGTCATGGCATTATGCTGAGTGAGCACTTCCCAAAGCAACAATTTCACACATACAGATATAGGAGTAAAAGAACAGTGCAATTTTATAAATACTGTTATGAATGTAATTGTCATAATAATAATAACCGCCCGCATCGTCCGCCGGTTTCTGTCACTTTCGCCTTAACCATCGCGTATCTGGTATCCCCTGCCGAAGGTATTCGTCTGTTTGGGTCTTATTTATTTCTGTGTCTATTTTCAAGTATTTATTATGTAATCTTTTAGTATCTTATGTAATATATTTTTCTTTATGTTAATTTTATATATTATATATTTCTTCACGCAATTCCCAATACAGGGGTAGACAGAGGTTTAGTCTAGACAATTAATTCCCTTCTACCGAACCACCTTCCACGACCACCTTCCACGACCACCTTCCACGACCACCTTCCACCGAAGATATTTTCGGGATTTCATATTATTTACTTAGATATTTACTTAGATAAATATCCATATACAAATATAAACATCCGTGACTCGAGTACAAAATCATATTCGTCACGCAAATTGTTGTCCTTAGTGGGATTCGAACTAGATTGTACGAAAAGTGGGATTAGAATCGACCAAAATTTCTCGGGTCTGGGTGTTTGTGGTACCTTCGTTGTATCCGATTCCACAATAAGATACAAGTGCTTAAGCTGCTTACTTTGCGATCAGAACAATGTATGTGATGTTGCCTCTATCTATGTATTTTTTATTTATGTATCTCAGCGTCATTGGGTAGTTAATGAATTCAAACATTGCAATCGTTAATTAGCCTGTTATTGCGTCGATCTCCGTTATCGAGAACCTCTATCTCGTCATTACAGAGCAGGTACCGTTTGATAGTCACGTACCTGTGATGCTACTTATTACTCTATAGTTTCGCAATGCATAGATATGAATGTACTATAGATACAATATACTTGATACAATATACCTCTATTGTTTATTTATTTTAATGTAATGTGTATTTATGGTTGATTGTTTTTAATAATTATTATTTTATCTAAATCTAAATTTAGACCTTGTCATGCTTAAATCGCAGACTTATTAATAAATATCTTCACGCAATTCCCAATACAGGGGTACCCTTCGACTCACCAACCACCGAAGATATTTTAGGGACAACGTGATACTCGTACACATGTTTTTATCGACAAAAATGTATTCTTTTGCATTCACAGCAAATTTTATTAGTAAAATCAATGTGTGGGAGTGAGTTACATTTCAAATATAATACAAGTGGAGTATGTATAATAAAACTTTTATGGATTACAATAGTGTTTGTGTAGTGCATGTTGCCATAATACTATGGAAATACAAGATCAATTTCAAAAGAACCAGTCTTAAAACCTAAACACAGTAGTTGTTACACAGCCTTTTGGCAGGAAATAAGTCAGACTCTATTGCTGACGCAGACGACTGTTCCTAGGCTGGAAACAAAATTGTCTAATACTCCTGTAAAAAGAAAACAAATGTAATAAAAATATATTAAGAAAAAATTAATAGAGTACTGATCTCCGTAACTCTGGCTGGACTCTTTGAAAATCATCGCTGTGGCGAAATAAATGTCATGGCATTATGCTGAGTGAGCACTTCCCAAAGCAACAATTTCACACATACAGATATAGGAGTAAAAGAACAGTGCAATTTTATAAATACTGTTATGAATGTAATTGTCATAATAATAATAACCGCCCGCATCGTCCGCCGGTTTCTGTCACTTTCGCCTTAACCATCGCGTATCTGGTATCCCCTGCCGAAGGTATTCGTCTGTTTGGGTCTTATTTATTTCTGTGTCAATTTTCAAGTATTTATTATGTAATCTTTTAGTATCTTATGTAATACATTTTTCTTTATGTTAATTTTATATATTATATATTTCTTCACGCAATTCCCAATACAGGGGTAGACAGAGGTTTAGTCTAGACAATTAATTCCTTTCTACCGAACCACCTTCCACGACCACCTTCCACCGAAGATATTTTCGGGACAACATGACAGGTGGTGAGCCCGTCGCCGTCTTTATGTCCAAACCGACGATATAATTCGTACATAAGTTTCTGAAAACCCCATTGGTACGAGCCTGCCACATTGGTACGAGTCTCTCGACTCGAAATTCCGACCAGCCAACCACTGGGCTATCGTGATCGTCGTATTTTAGTTTATATATGTATATATATTTATAATCCATTAATATAATAATAATAATTTGCTTAAATATATATGATACAATGTTGGTACATCAATGAAATCCTTGGGATCTAACACATTTACCATAATCGGATCATTCATCCAAGAATTCGTTAGACTGTTACAAGTCAAAGGTCTCCTCCAAAGAATAACACATAGAATGATTCTAAGCCATCTTGCAACCGTCGATTTCCCGATTTACTGTACATATAAAATCTTCTGATTTTACAGACTATATTAAAATAATTTATACACGTTGGCCTTATCTTAGCGGAAATTAATTATTATAGATATGGTTTATAAAATTATACTGCACAATTCGAATGCAAAAATAAATTACATGTGTTACCTAATCCGAAGAGAAGAAAAGCACTTCCCTCCCTCCCACAGATGCGTGAACTAACCTTACTAAATGCACTCAGTAATTGGTTTTAATAAGAGTTAGTGCAAATTTAAACTTAAACTATGCTTAAGTAAGCTTTGTGGCTAGTATTGGGAGAATTAAACTGAATTAGTTAACCCTTTCTTTCTCACATAACCCATTTACAAAATATATGTTAAAGCCGTGTAAAAGTTATTTTTAATAATTTATTTATATCTTAGTCTATATATTATCTCTAGTTCCGTCGTTGTATCTAAAGTTATTCGATAATAGTCATAACTAAAGGTAACATAAAATCTAAAAGAAATAAGCCGAAGAATTTTATTTTTAATTATATATTCTTTATTGAAACCTACCTAAAAGGCAACAATGAGCGAACTATAGCATCCTCTACCTGTCAACCCTGGGCGAAACCGAGAATAAACGGCAGGTGTATTAAAATAATATTTAATAGATATATACTTACACGTATGTACATATATTTACACACACACATACATACATATACAGATACATACCTACACAAATAACAACTATACTATAAATAAATAAAAGTACATAACGTTCAGATAATAAAAAATTTTAATTTGTCAGACTGTATCATTTTTCCGAAGATACTCTCGAACTATTTTTTTTAAGAATGTTTATCACAATCTTTATTGCAAATACAAAGCATCCTACCTTCTTGGTAGCAGCGGCAGGTTGTTCCCGAATAACCAGAGCCGTTTATCACCGAACCATTTCTCCATGCAGGATGTCACGTTTTTCCACACTTTTACGGCTGGAAACTCTTTATGCTCAACTGTATTCTTCATTCGCGCTCCCAAACGCAAGAGGAATTTCGCGTTCCCGCCAAAATCAATGTCAAATGATCACAATGGAATTTCGTAAACAATTTTTTAATTTTTTTTTATTCGAGTTAATGGCCGATGTGGCAGTCAGGAAAGTTGCAAGTCTACTGCGTAGGTCTGGAAATAATATCGATCTATGTTTTGTTTACACGTTCGAGTCCGCCTGTGTACATGACAACCGCTAGGGTTGAACGTACGTCGAAATATTAAAGCGTTTCATTTGCTCGAATGTTTCACTGAAAATCTTATGATTAACATAATGTTTTAATGCTCAATGGCGTATTGGTTCAGGGTGCAGACTAGGAAACACCGTCGCAGGTTCGGGCCCGTCATTCGACTATTACCACTGAAGCATTGTAGGATAGTTGGAATGGTTAACATGAATACTAGTAACTTTAGGCATTGCTTGTATTTAAAAAAATTAGAGCCTCTTGGGTCAGTACCACACTCTCTTCCATTGCTGATGTCAAATAGCATGGTAACTGCTGCTGTACCGTGCTCTATCATAATCTTTAGGGCAGATAATGCATCAACTTCCTTCGTTTGAAGATATTTGCAATGCTGCATTAAGTAAGCGGGGCCCGAAGCATATTTGAGCCTCAATTGGGATAAATTTTGCTAAAGTTTAATTCAATACTAAATACGTATATTTATCTTCTTTAAATTATATATGAAACGGCCGAAAGCGAAACGAAGAGATTCGCAATATGGCAGGTTTGAAAGATGACCTTGTCTCAAAAATGGATAAGGGCGTGCTTCGATGGTTTGGGCACGTTGAGCGAATGAGTGAAGACCGAATGGTGAAGAAAATATATAGCGCGAAAGTTAATATTAAAAGGTGTCGAGGTAGACCGAGATTACCTTTCGAAGACCATGTGAGCAAATTGCTCGAAGAGAGGAGGGTCAAGAGTACTCGGATACCTGGACGTGCATGTATGAAAAGATAATGAATCTGAAAGAAGCGAAAGAAGTATGTAGGGATCGTGACACTTGGCGATCTGTTCTCTCTGGCTACCCCGTCAGGGATTGTGCGTGAAGATAAATAAATAAATATATATATAAATGAAACGGTATACGCGTAGCCTCATTTGGCGCAAGTTCTTCAGCAATCGCTACTCTTGCTACTTGGTTGATCCGGCAGCGGATGTTTGCGAGTGTCCATGGGCAGAAGTTGCAACTTTCCATCAAGTGGATTGTAAATATATTATTCAACCAATTCTATACAAAACCTACGCATTATAAAGACACAGTGTAGAACACCGCCGCACAAGATGGAGTGACGCACAAAATGTTGCGGGGAGTAGATGGATTCTGTGTGTACCTAGGTTTCTAGGTTAGAAGGTTCCTAGGTTAGGTTAGGTAGGTTCTAGGTTAAATCTATGTACAAGTTTGACATAAAATATAACGTAATTACTTATTTCTGAGTCTGAAGACGCTCTTGACAAACGGATTTTACCAACATAGTCATTTCTGAAGTTGTACATATGAGAGAGAGAGTTTGCGTTAGAACCTCACTACCAACTAGTGAGGTTTGAATCCCGCCAGGGGCATACATTTGTGTGATGAATATGATGTGTAAATTATATATAATATATACAATTTACACATCATACACATTAAATTACATTACATTACATATAATATATATATAATTTACACATCATATTCATCACACAAATGTATGATGAATATAAAATTACGGTAAAATATCATTAAAAAAAATACATAGTATGTATTTGTTTAATGATATTTTACCGTAATGTTTAACTATATTGTACCGTAAGCTTGGACACCTTTATAGTTTAGCGTCATCGGCAAGTTGTCCCAAATAACTTTCTATGGTCTTAATTGGTATTTATCTATCTCATTTCTGGGAAAAGCATGAAGATAAAAAATGTGTGAGTTAGTAATTAGGCTTCAGATATTTATAGTAGTGTACAACAGCGACGCCGCAGGTCTTAAGCTACTTTATTTAATAATGTAATAGAAATACTCGATAGAAAAAAACATTTGTGTGGTTGGGCATCATACGATAGACCAGTCACGTTGTCCCAAATAAGCTTCGAGTCAAGACAATTAACTTCCGATCAACATATAGATCGGAAGTTAATTGTCTTGACTCAGTGTTAGGAAAGTGGGTAATATCGTAGAAGTGAGGTGACATAGAAATCGACGCATCACTTTTACAAAGTCCTTGGTGTATTTTAAATAAAAAAGTTCTAGCAATGTCCAACAACACCACTGTAGTCCAGCATTGCTTGTGTCTGGAGTTGGTTTACGTTAATAGTTGAATGGCGGGCCCAAACCTGCGTCGTTACGTTTCGTAGCCCGCACCCAAAACTATTGGAGTATTGCCTATTAAAGTATTATTTAATAGTCACGATAGCCGAGTGAATTCGGGTCAAGAGACCCGATTTTGATCCCCAGTTGGCAAGCTTGGATATAAAGACCGCGACTGGTCCACCACCTATTACGTTGTCTCAAAGAATGCCCTCGGCGAAAGGTGGATGGAAAGGACTATCTTGAACTACCTAGACCACTGTCTACCCCAGTATTGGGAATAACGTGGAGTTATTTCTTTTAATTTTTGAAGCAGTATTTATATTGTTGTCAATAGTTTTGATTCTATAAATCCTCTAACAGCCCTAATTCCACTGTAAATAAATATAAACCTTGGCTCAGTCAAGGCTCCAATCATGGATTTTTATATAAAACACAGGCAAGTGAGTAAATCACTGCCTAATTCTAACCAATTCCATGTCATGACCTTCAAAGTTAACGTATAATATCTACGACGAATACAAACATACACACATACACACATACATACATACATAGATTAATGACCTCTGTGAACGAGTGGCGTGCACACAAATTTTCAGAACAAGGTACCGGTTCATTTCCTGAATGGGTCAATGTAGAAAAACCACTTTTTCTACATTTTAACAGGTCTGATTGTATGCTTTCGTTGTACTTCAAGTTGTTGACATAAACTCACCATCTGTCACGATATCCAATAAAAAGACTTCGGTGAAAGGTGGGTCGAAAGGACTTAATTATCTGGACTTCCTTGAGAATGGATTGAAGATATTTATTTTTTTATACAAAAAGAACCCTTTTTCAGAAAGCAGAAAATGATAGAACGTCGTTATTTTGAAGTCGTTTAAAGAAACACTGTTTTCTCACTCTCACCCGAATCACGGTCATAAATAGATAATAGGTCAATATTTAAAACAATACTTAAAAATACTTAAAGAATTGACGTCATCAATAAGCTGTATTAAGGTCACGAGCCGGCGATGGATTCCGTAAGGTCGTAAATCATGCAAATAAAACTTATTTGACGCAGAACCAATGCTGGGGGTGAACTTTGTCAACCACCCACAACCGCACGGAAAATTATTTGGCCAGTCATCGAAACGCTATAGAACAAAGTAATGCAGCAAAATCATTGAAACATAATAAGGAAAAACGATAACCATGTTGGTAGTATATAGTAGTATATGGTAGTGTATAGTAGTAGCCTTCGAAGCCGAGCATTGCGGGTTCGAGTCCCGCTGGAGACAAACATTAGTGTGATGGATATGAATGTTTGTACTCGTGTCATAAATGTTTAAATAATAAATAAATACATAGATAGGGACAACATCATACATTGCTCTGATCCCGAAGTAAGCAGATAAAACATGCGTATTATGGAATCAGAAATAACGAACGTACCACAATCACGCAGACCCGAGAAAATGTAGAAAAGGTGTTTTTTACATTAATCCGACCGGCAATCGAACCCGGGCCCTCAGAGCTGACGACACCATGAAAACCGGGGTTTACTCCACTCGACCACGGAGATCGACGAACCCATTGTTGTAAAAAGTTATGGAAGGCAGTAAAGGTCTACCACATACTTCGACTCGGATGGTAGAATACCGTAATGGTGATTGCGCAAACACAATAAGACGAGTGGTATACCCAATGACAAAAATTAAAGATAATGATATGAAGGTCACGATAGCCAAGTGGTTGGGTGATCGGACTTCGAGTCAGGAGACCCGTGTTCGATCCCCTGTTTGGAGGCTCGTACCAATGGGTTTTGCTATAAAATTATGTACGATTCAAATCCTTGGCTTGGACATGAAGACGGCGACCACCTGGCACGGTGTCCCAAAAAAAATTTATTCGTTGGAAGGCGGGTCGAAAGGACTTAATTGTCTAGACCTCTCTGTGTGTCTTGAAATGACGTAAAGATATATTTATTTATTTCATTAAAGATCAAATCGCAGTCTTTTTTGTTTATAATAGTTAATAATTGTTAAGAATGTTGGAAAATAATTATTCATATATAGATAGGGACAACATCACATACATTGCTCCGATCCCAATGTAAGAAGCTAAAGCACCTGAGGTATGGGAATCGGAAACAACGAAGGCAGCACAAACACCCATACCCGAGAAAACGTAGAAAAAGTGGTTTTTCCTACATTGACCTGTCCGGGAATCGAACGCAGGACCTCGAGATGGCGACACCTTGAAAACCGGGGTTTACTCCACTCGTCCACGGAGATCGTCAAAATAAGTTAGTAGTAGTCAGTTCTGAGGCAGATTTTGTATTATAATATGGGAAAAATTGTCCAAAAAAAAGAGGATACCTACGGAGTTTCTTTCGCTTGTTTCTTTTCCGTTAGAGGAATCTCATTACGAAACGGTGGTAGATTAAAAAAATTACTAGCGATAAGCGACTGTACATTATAATTTCGATAATAAATGATTTGAGGCCCCGGGTTCGATTCTAGGACGGGTCAATGTGGAAAACAATCTTTTCCGAACTGTCTCGAGTTGTGTTTGCGGTACAGAGAAATGTGAGAGGTTTTGTCCCTATCTATTTGTTTATTTATCATTATTATTCAATATTTTATTGCTAATATTTAAAATTAATTTGATGTGGTATCAGTAAGTGGGATAGAATTATTTAGAAGTAAAATTTTAGGTATTATGAAAAAAAAAAATCTGGGGGCCTATTACGAAAACTGAAAAATTATATTTCGTATTCGAAAAGCTTTTTGGTAAGTATTCTTGTTGGTAAGTATTGTTGAAAGACGTGTATGAGCCGGCCATTTTTCATCCACACGCACACATTTATTCCGAACAAAATGATGTAATGTAACTCAAAATTATGACAAGCATCACTTAAATTTTTATGTCGCGTTACTTTAATGCTAATAAAGTTATAGCCAACGCTTCCTCACTCTGAACTTAATGACCAACCGGTTAACTCCAATGTATTTCTGACATTTAAAGTACTACACCTAACAGTAGTGAAGGCGCCCATGGCTTTCGGATCTAGGACCATTGCTAAAAAGTGTTTTTTATTATTAAAATTCTTCTTCTTCTATTTATATTTTTCTCTTTTATTTCTATTTCTATTTTGTCTTTCATTTCTATTTGTTTGTCCATTTATTTAATTTTATTAAGAGTTTAAAAATGTATTATTATTAATTTTTAATAAAACAATATATTCTGCCCTATATTCAAAATAGCTATGTAGCTAATGGATTAATGATCTTACGTAGGAAAATAATAATTTAAAACTTTTACTTGTTGGCCACATAAAATGTAAGCCATTGTGCAAAATATTACATGATACATAAAATGATTCTATATTAAACCATTTATTTACTCTCTCAAAGGGATGTTAATACTATTATAAGGAATAAATTACATATTAGTATTATTCTACGTCAGGAATTTTTATCAAGGTCTCAATTTACTATTAAATCTATATTATACGAAAATTCCTTTCTATATTAGTTTTTGAACGAAGATTATTTTTTCCTTGTAGAAATTAACTGTGTCATATTTGATTATAAAACTAAATTATTTTAACCAAACGAATGCGTTAATTTACGAACAAACAATTGTGATAACTGAAAAGTCAAACAAAAGAAAAAAAGTATGATAATAAGGTCACCTAAAAGCAAAACGTCAAATCGTAAACAATAAATCAAACTTCGTATCCGAAGGACTTTCAGTACAGGAAAATCGAAATCCACGTTCCGAAATTTCGGATTTGGTTTTTCGTAATAGACGCCTCGTCTCTCATTCCGCATGTTGTTGTCTCGCTTGCACACTAACAGATGATCCGCTCCGCTTCGAACTAGTATATTTGTGTCTATCATTCGTTCGTCTGAAAGTTTCCTTACAGTGTACGTTTAGTCTTGCCCCATTCTGTCAAATTACGTGGTACGGTCGTAACGTATGTGCAGTCGTCAGATATTCGGATCAATGATAAAATTGTATTTGTTGTGATAAGTGATCACAACATCCTTTTAAAACAACCCACTGAATATTAGTGAGGGCAAGGTTATTGTGAACAGTAACTTGTGTTATTGCGTAAATAATTGAGCAATCGCCGGTGCCTTTATTTACGACAAAATGTACTGTTTTTCTTCGCGAATAAATCGAGATTGAATCAAGTGTTGTGAAACAGTGTTTGGTTTGGACCGATGCGTATTACAATTCATTGTTTTGTTTTGTGGTGATCGACAAAACAATTATTATGGGGTCCACGGGGCTTACTTTGGCAGATCTGCCGAACATCTTTATTATGATTGGTGCCCTTGTGGCTTTGTTCGTGATGCTTGTCATACTCCTCAGGTGAGTTTGATATCAAAGAGTGTTATCAATGTAATATTGAATTAGATATTGGCTATAGATTGGCTTCATGATAATTTTCACACAAGGCCATGGATCTTTTGTTTATGTGGAAAGTGTATACTACTGTGTTTATCTAGATTACACTGGGCTTAGTAGGACATTACATAAATTCACATTTTATAAGATCAAGAATAATTATATTTAATTGCACTTACACAGATATAAAAACAGTTAAATTTTCAATGGCTAGAGGACTGGTTAATAGAATGATAAAGATCAGATGGTACTATTTCTAGATGATTCAGCAGTTACAATAGTAGTTGGTTACTTACATTCATACACATAAATAATGGCCTGTAAGAGCTAACTGCAGGTAATAGGATTTTTGTAGAAGAGTATGTTACAATCTCCTTGCTTGACAAGGGTGTTGGTTACCATAGTGCCTGACACCTCAACCAAAACCATTGACACTGCTGCCCTTCACAGGTCTGCAATATTGTCTGCTGTTTCAGATGGTCATCATGCCATTTGTCAGTATTAATTTTCAAGACTCCCATAGTCACTTCTTCCGACACAAATAAGAAGGAGGACAAATAGGAGATTGGCAAATTCTTTTACTCATAGAAGGCATCAATATATGGATACTTACAATGAAATTAATGCAAAATGTGTTCTGCTTGTACATAAAATACTAAATTGTTATCTCAATTAAAGTGATGCAACAAAATATGACTACATCTTAAGTGAAATATGCAAAAGTTGTTAGTTTTTGTCTAGTTCTAAGTTGGCTAGATAAAAAAAAATTAAAATGTAGGGAAGCTACATTATAGATTTTTTTTTTTTTGATTTTGCATTAATTTAATAACAAAAAGTCCAACATTACTTATACAATTTAAAATTCAATGAAAAAAATCCATCATTAGGATGAGTTAAGAATTGTTGCTTATTATTTGTATAATGAGAGTATATAGTTTGATATAAAAATTACATAAGATATAATAATATATTTTTGTGAATGATCTAACAAATCTCAGAAATCATCATATTTGATTGCATTTACATATCACACCAGTTACTAGGACTACTATGTTATTAACTTAGCAGTTGTTATTATTCATATTGCTCAATTTGTTGTAATTTACCTGTTAGCTAAAGACAGAACTGCTGTTCTTATGGAGGAAGTCAACATGTCAATTTGTTTAGGCTTTACAAAAAATTATTCATTATAATTAACCATAGTAGCTTTTTTAAATTATGCTATCATTAATTAATTTGGGATTGAATAGTTCTAGAAAAAGAATGCTAGGAATTAATTCCATATCTCACAAGGTAAATGAACTCTCTGTACTGAAATCTCTTCAATTGGTATGTGTTATAAATTGCTGAAAGTCAGCTAATGATTACTTTGTTAAAGCAATTTTTTATGACATAGAACATACAAATTTTAAACTCTGATTATGTTTTTTAAATCCACACTGGAGAAAAATATTAGACCGTCCCCATTTCCAGAAATCTTATGAAGTAACCATGTACTGGGTTTTCATAACTCCACTGTTTTTCGATTCTTTATGATAATCACTATCCGGAATATTTGAAATGTAGACTCCAATTTCTGCGCGACACTCATAAAAGACAGCTACGATGCTCTGAGTCTCTGACACTTTTTATCATCGTTTGCTGTTCAAGCCGCACAACTCTGGAATGGGCTACCTGAAAACTGAGACAACCCACAAGCACACATTCAAATATAAAATTCGGAATCATCTCCTGAAATTGTCACACTCAGTCGCATCATTTTGTGTTATATTTCCTGTATTATATTTTTTGTAATATATTTTTATTGTAATAATTATGTTCTAATATAATTTATGTATGAGTATATGTATATATGTGTGTGTGTTTGTGTATATGTATAAATATATATTTATAATAATTCTTGTTACATATATCAAATTTTTTTTGCAACTGCCTTCAATGTTTTCCCACTTCCTTGAGGTTGACTGGCAGAGAATGCTTTTAGTATTCTCTGCCAGTTGTCTGCCAATTGTTCCATTACTGTTTTGTAAGGTTCATTAAGAATAAATAAATAAATAAATAAAACTCCAGTATTAATTATACTGCTGAGAAACACATATGGCATGTAATATCCACTGCATGTTGCTACCATGAGGGTTACCATGTTCTCCATGCTTTGGGTAGGATTGGTGACCTCACACCTTAGATTGCCTGACACTGGCCTGGTGATGGTCTGTCTGTCTATAGTTAAGGGTATTTTCAAGGCTTTGCCCTTTGTTGATTCTTACAACCCTAATGAAAAGTAAGGGCGTTATAAATAATGTATGAGTGCCGGACACCAAACTGATTAATAATAAGCAGCTTGTAATTAATGTAAATATGTAATTATAAATTAAAAAAAAGTAAATTTGTTATTGTAATTA
Organism: Sericinus montela; assembly: GCA_029286605.1. Lineage (NCBI taxonomy): Eukaryota > Metazoa > Arthropoda > Insecta > Lepidoptera > Papilionidae > Sericinus > Sericinus montela. The sequence goes on along the minus strand of JAGSMR010000088.1, from coordinate 1,225,765 downwards.
CTTAGGGATAATGCATGTGGACTATATTAAAAAAATATCTTATATTATATTATATATATAATATATATATATATATATATATATATATATATATATATATATATATATATATATATATATATATATATATATATATATATATATATATATATTGGTTAATCATTTTAATGACCAAACTGATTAATAATAAGCAGCTTGTAATTAATGTAAATATGTAATTATAAATTAAAAAGTAAATTTGTTATTATAATTACTTAGGGATAATGCATGTGGAAAAAAAATATCTTTTATTATATAATATATATATATATATATATATATATATATATATATATATATATATATATATATATATATATATATATATATATATATATATATATATACATATATATATATATATATATATATATATATATATATATATATATATATATATATATATATATATATATATATATATATATATTGGTTAATCATTTTAATGAAGCCATGTTTTTAATTAGGTTTTTTATTAGATTTCCAGCTTCGCTTGTTGTTATAAAATATAGATATATTATTTAATATTTTCCTGTTGTATTCAAGTTCAAATCTGCTAAATTACTATAATTAAAAGAGTATTAACATTATAGTTTTAATTTTATAATAAAGCTCAAGAATCGGTATTTGCGAACTATATGTACATACTTTTGTGTGATAAGTAGTTATTGATTTAAAAGTTTGTCAGATCTTTATCTTACTTAAGCGTTTTCATGGAGAATCTTCATGACAATCCCAAGACTGGGCTAAACAGAAGTCTAGACATTTAATTCCTTTTAATACACCTTCCACGAACAAAGTAGTTTGGTGATAGGGATTCGGGTCAAGAGCCATGAGGTCGATCCACAGACGGCAGGCTCGATTTCAAAAAACTTATATACGATTTATATCGCTGGCCTGGCAGTAAGAACGGCGACGGGCTCACCACCGGTCACGTTGTCCCCGAAGTATTCATTGAAAGAAAGATCGAAAGAACTTAATTGTCTAGACCTCTGTCTACCCTTGTATTGGAATGTTTCCAACGTGATTATATTTTTACCATTTGTTTTACCAGTCTAGTTGATAGTGACTCTGCCATCGAAGTTTAGGAGGGTATGTATGGTCATGTGGTTACGACATTAGAATACTATTTTCTCGTGGTTGGCGTTAGGGTCGATTAAGATAAAGTCTTATAAATAATATTGGCTACCGACAGACGGAGGGAAAACCATCTCAATATATAACAGACTAAAATTCAGCAGACATGTGACTGGCCTCGGTTTCTAAAGTACAAAGAGTCTGGTACGGCGATCGTCAATCCGCTTGACAAGCGTGGCGATTATAGCAACTCTTCAAAAGGAAACGCATAAAAGCCAAATGCGAGAAAACGGAACATTTTTTAATACGGCAGTTTTGGATAAAATCTTACCAATATATTAGATAAGTGTGTACCTCGATTGTTCGGGCGAGTTTGACAAATGAGTGAAGAACGAATGGTCAAGAAAATACGCAGAGAAAATAATAATAACAATAATCTTTATTTTTCATTCGAAATAAACATATTACCAAAAAAAGTTTATTACAAACTAGGGAAAAGTCCCGTGACGTGGATGACCTGTCTCTACATCTCGGATTAGTGGCAAGCCAGGTAAAGTCACAGTATTTATTTGAATTGTAGAGCCTGCCACCTGGGGATCGAACTTGGTTCTCTTGACTCGAAATTCTGACCACCCAACCACTCGGCTATCATGACTTAGAAGTTACATTTTTTTTTATCTTATCGTAGATTCCCAGTATTGAAGTAGACAGAGGTCTAGACAATAAAGTCCTGTCCCGCCCTTCCCTAAAGCATATTCGGGACAACGAGATGGGTAGTGAGCCTATCGGCTTCTTAGCGTCCCAGATTACAGAAAATAAAAAAATACAGGCATTTCAACACACAAGGTCCTTGGTATAATGCTGAGAGTTGTCGCTGTCAATCATAAATAAAAACTTATGATTGGTAGCGATACGCTGGCTCGTGGCTTCATTGTCTCAAACATTGGGCTCAAACAAGAAGGGCTTTATTGAAGACGCTTTATGAAAATGATTACGGTAATTAGCGACAAGTCTAGACTGCAATGCGGGACACAGGATGTCTCAATTAAGTCGCCTCGTCTGGGCCGAGATGAGTCACAGGGCTTCCCACGCCAACGCAATTGAGGATTCAAAGTTTTTAAATGAAACAACATTAGTACCGTGACTATAAATAATACTAATACTGTTGTATCGCCAGATCTAAGGTTTCGGGTTCGATTGCCTGTCGGGTGAATATAGAAAACCACTTTATCTACATAGTCTCGGGTCTGGTCTGGTCTTCGTTGTTTCCGATACTATAACACGCGTGCTTTAACTGCTTACTTTAGGATGGAACTTATGTGATGTTGTGCCTGTATGTATTTGTTTATTTTATTTACAAAAACGAAGAGATTCGCAATATGGCAGGTTTGAAAGATGATCTTATCACTAACATTGATAAGGGCGAGATTCCATGGTTTGGACACGTTGAGCGAATGAATGAAGACCGAATGGTGAAGAAAATATATAGCGCGAAAGTTAACATCAAAAGGTGACGAGGTAGGCCGAGATTACCTTTCGAAGAGGGGACGGTCAAGAGTACTCGAATACCTAGACGTGCATGTATGAAGAAGATGATGAATCTGAAAGAAGCGAAAGAGTTATGTAAGGATTGACACTTGGCGATCTGTTGTCTCTGGCAACCCCGTAAGAGATTGTGCGTGAAGATAGGAAAGTTTAAGTTTCGCCATGTTTTCCATGCTTACAATGTAATAAACAATACAGAAATTGTAACGAAGGCTATAAGTGCTAGTGCTGTAAAGTTACAGGTTAATGGCTGTCTGTTTGTACACCATTAAAAAGGTGGCTCATGTTCCAGACTGTCGGCAAATAATAGAGTCACTACAATTTATTAGAGTCACTTTATTTGAAGTTATGATGCAACGAGCGAAAATTAAGTGTTCTTTGTTATTACTGGGCGTGAACCTAGTAACAAAGAATACTTAATTCACGTCTAATGACAAACGTCTATATATATAACGTAATTTACAACTAAGTGTTAACTTTTAACAAGCTGCGCTGACACTACTTCTTTGAGATTAACACAATGTTGTTCCTATCGATGTGTGTATGAAAGAAAAAGATTTAGATTTATCTATGGCCTTATCACTAAAATTAATAAGGGCGTGCTTCGATAGTTTGGGTGGGCACGTTGAGCGAATGAGTGAAGAAAATATATAGCGTGAAAGTTTACATTAAAAGGTGTCGAGGTAGGCCGAGACTAACTCCCGAAGACAATGCGAGTAAATTGCTCGAAGGGGTGAGGGTCAAGAGGGCGGATACCTAGACGTGTGTGTATGAAAGAAAAATTATGAATTTGAAAGAAGTTAAAGAGGTAAGGATCGTCGATCTGTACTGTCTGGCTACCCCGTTAGGGATTATACGTGAAGATAAAAAAATATGTAATTAGGCACACGACTCGACGCCAGAGATCAAAGTCACGACAGCCGAGTGGTTGGGTGATCAGAATTCGAGTCAGGAGACCCCAGTTCGAACCCCAAGGCTCGTACCAATAGGTTTGTTCAAGACTTATGTACGACTGCATGTGGTGTGGAGTGATGTGGGTCGAAAAGACATAATTATCTAGACCTCTGTCTACCCCTGTATTGGGAATGGCGTGAAGTTTTTGTTTTTTACTCGTCATCGGCAATTAATTGTGCAAGTGTTACAATTCCAAGGAAATGCGTTCAGTTAGCCAAGCCGGACGGCGTCCGGAGCGCCGGCCGCCGGACCGGCACCGCGCTTCACGCAGCTCTGTCCTCCTTGGGTTTCTCACATTTTATCATCTTTACGCAATTTTCCGTAGGCAGAGGTCTAAATCTGGAAGACCTTGCATCGACGAAGCTTATTTGGTACAACGTCACATGTGGTGAGCCTGTCACCGTCTTCGTGTCCATTCCAATAATAATAATAATAATTTATTGCATAAAACGTACGATATACTTATATACATATTTATTTACTTCGATAAATATTCATATGTATGTACAAATGAATATTATGAATATTTAAACGACCATGACTCGTGTGAAACATTTGTATTCCTCATACTAACGGGATTCAAATCCGCAACCCGCTTCGAAGGCGAGATCACTACCAACCAAACTATCTTACACAGATTATATTACGTAATTATTACTATACTCACATAGATAAATATTCATTTATACGTATAAACATCCATGACTCGATTTCAAATAATTATCTATACATATCAATAAAATTGGAGTGTCTGTTTGTAATATTGAAATAACCGTGATTTACTATATGTATATGAATATGTATACGGTACATACACCAAAATAACATTATTTTACAATGTTTGTGTGTCTGTTTGTTCCCGCTAATTTCTGAAACGGCTCTACCGATTTTAACAGGACTTTCGCTGAAAGGTAGCTAATGTTATAAGGAGTGACGTAGGCTACTTTTATTTTAGAAACATAGTTAATGTTCCACTGCGGGTGAAGCCGCGAGGGGCAGCTAGTTTTCATATTTAATTCATCACACAAATGTTTGACCCTAGCGGTACTCGAACCTGTGACCCTTAGCTTAGAAGGCATGGTCTCTACAAACTAGGCTATCGGGTAGTCAACCGACCGCTACCGTCACTGTCGCTCAACGATCGAAGCCCTCCCTCCACTCCCTCCACCCTCACCCTAACTCCTTAGACACGCCACTAATCAAACTATTTATTTATTCATATTAGAAATGGAGCGACAGGTGACCCGATAGCCTAGTTCCTTATAAAATATATTCTCACGTTTTTCCCAATATAGGGGTAGACACAGAGGTCTAAATAATTAAGTCCTTTCGACCCATCTATCACCGATAACATTTTTAGGACCACCAACGATACTAAATCGTACATAAGGATTGAAAATGCTCATTGTTACGTGTCTTCCAACTGGGGATCGAAATCGGGTCTCTTCTAACTCGAATTCCGATCACCTAACCACTCGGCTATCGTGACTTTAGAAGTTTAGATCTCACGTAATGATTGCCACTGCGTAGTTCTGAGTAGGTGGCTCCTTTATGCGATTAAATTAATGAGATTCGAACCCGCGACCTCTGGTGATCCGTGGCAAGGTGGCTCTAGTCTATCTTAGTACGCTTAGAGGTTTGATTGCTGAAGCTACAAAAAATATTTATTACACTTCAGCTAGGAGGTTCGATCTGATTATTTTGGTCTGACTTTTTAGAGATGGTTATCTCGCCATGTATCGGTTGCCATTAGCATATTATATTTTTACAGTGGTAGAGCCACGCATCAACTTTTGTTGTTGCATGAATGGGCCGGCTCGATCGGGGAAGTATCACGACCTCACAGAATACCGGCGTAAAGTAGAAGTCTAACAAACTTCTGCGTTTCGTCCGGTGAGTGCAGGTAACCGGTGGCCCACACACCCTCCTCCTCCAATTATGGGGGAGGGGGGCACTCTAAGGGAGGCAACGCATCTGCTAAGCTTCTGGTATTGCGGGTGTTCATGGGCGGCGGTAATCACTTACCATCACGTGAGCCACCTGCTCGTTTGCCTGCCTTTTCCTATAAAAAAAAAATTCTAAACTCCCTTAATCGCCTCTTACGACACCCACGCAGAGAAAGGGAGAGGAAATATTCTTACACCGTTACCACACGTAACCGCGAATGTTCAATCTTATGAAGCCTTTTTTTAAAATATTACCGGCCCCTTTTTAAATTTGATTAAGTGTAGGTAAACCTGTTTAGAGCAAATAAATAAATTGACTTGACTTTGACTTTGGATACTGTAAATTATAAATACATAAATTTCATTGTCAGTAACTTATAACAAATAAAAATCGAAGATCTGAAATCAAACTTAGTGTTTATTGCTTTTCTAAATATTGGCATTCGCATTCGAAAATACGCGTTTTAGACATTCGCATCCGAATTTGCATTCTCGAATCTCTGAAACATTCGTAACTTCCCTAGTACATTTGTAGCTTAAATTCGTATTACAAATACTCTTAAATAAAAGGAAAAAAATGCAAATACCTGTCAAATATTCAAGACAATTAATTACTTTTCAAGTTTTGTGATATACGGATGCAGTTTATATTATAATAAGTCATGATAAATGCGTGACGTAAGCATGCAAATAAAATCTCCATGTCGACGACGTGTCTAATAAAGTTTTTTTAAAACAAAACTAGTATCTATAAATGGCATTAGTGCTATTACTGTTAACCACTAAGCAGTCTGTAGTAGTTCGGTTCACAACAATTGTGGAATTGCAGGCTCGAACTTGCGACGTCACTGTCCGCAGATCGTGACATTAACCATTAAGCTATTGGCGCTTTAAGATTTTGTAGTTAAAAGTAATGTCATCTTACCCAGTCCCAATTCGGAATAACTGCTAAATAATAATAATATATTTGTACTATGTCACAGTCATTAGTTCGATTCCGGGGCGGCTCATTCTAGAAAACCACTTCATCTACATTGTCTCGGGTCCGAGTGTTTGTGGGAGCTTCGTTGTTTCTGATTCCATAACAGTGCTTTAGTTACTTTGGGATCTGAGCAATCTATGTGATGTTGCCCCTATCTTTGCATATATTTATTATTTAAAATATCTTCTCGCCACTCCCAATACAGGGGTAGTCAAAGGTCTAGTCTAGACAATTAAGTTCGTTCCTTCGACCCACTTTCCACCGAAGATATTTGGGTTATTTATGATTTAAAAAAATTGTAATTCTAAAAAAAGAGGTAGTGTCTTTCGTGTGTTTCTTCTCCCTTAGAGGAATCTCGTTACGAAAAGGTGGTAGATTAAAAAATTACTAGCACTAAAGGCATGTATTTTCTTATTTCGATAAATAAATGATTTAATTTGATCATTATGTTTAATTTGATGATTTATTTTAGTACCAGGTCTCCCCCACCGGTTCGGAACTTTCCCTCCAGTGTGCGTTTAGAAAGGCCGTCGGCTGGCTCGCTTCTACGGTGGATAACCTTATATCTCTAATCCTTTAGAGAAACCCCGTGCGTTGCTCTCTGAGCCCTTTCCCTTTACCTACTTGTGTCTGCCCGGCCATGAGACAAAGAATTCACATACGGCTGCCTATACTTTTTGTTACCAATGCTCAGGCGTATTGCACAACGATAAAGGCTAAGTTAATCGGTTCGATTTCGCAAACGCTCGGCGGTTCAAGGTTCGATGCAGCACGGGACAATTTTTTGGACTTTCAAAATAGAAATGCAGTCAAACAATTATATTACATGGTAATAACATTAAACTACATGGCAATAAAAAATATTATCAAGATAGCCAAGTGTTAGGGTGATCGTAAATTAAGTTAAGAGACCCAAGTTCGTTCCCCAGGTGGTAGGCTTGTACCAATGGGGTTTTTCATAACTTGTGTACGATTTATTGCGATGCGTTGGACCTAAAGGCGGGGATAGGCTAACAAACTGCCCAGAAAAAATGTTTTCGGAGAAAGGTGGGTCGAAAAGTACGGAATTGTCTGGACCTCTGTCTATCCCAATATTTGGAATTGCGTAAATATATTTTTATATCTTTTTTATTTGTATCTTTTTTAATTTTTAACAAAATAATCAGATTATCAAAATAGCTCTATAATTGTAGCAATTCTTTGTTTGTCTCAATAATTCATAGCACTTAAGCATAAAATAAGCAAAAAAGATAAAATGAGACTTAAAGGTCTGTGACTCAGATAAATGGTGATTCATATTAAAAGTAACTATGTATTTTTTGTTGGTACACTACAATTAGGTCGATTTATTGCTATGTTTCAAGTCAAGCGTACGCAGAATTAAAATAAAAAATCACTTTCCATCGAAGACATTTTCTGAGACAACGTGACAGGTGGTGAGCCTGTCGCCGTCTTCATGTCCAAGACAGTGTAATAATTAAATTGATGAGAAACATAAAAAAATCGCATACGAACCCCATAAACCTCCGCCGTACCGTAACGACTCTCTAACCTCCGAGCCACCGCGTCCCGGAGGTCGCGGGTGCGAAACCCGCCCGGGTCAGTTGACTGTTAAATTTCTCATCAATTTAATAAAAGCCTAGTAAAGTCACAATAGCTGAGTGGTTGGGTGATCATGATTAGAGTCAAGAGACCCGAGTTTGATACCCCGGTCGCAGAATCGTACCAGTGGGGTTTTTTTTTTTTCAAAATATGTACGAATTACATCGTTGGTTTTGACATAAAGCAGGCGACGAGCTAACCTATCACGCTGTCCCAAAAAGGTCTTCGATGGAATGTGGGTCGATAGACTTAATTTTCTAGACCTCTGTCTACCCCTCCCTGTATAAGTTTAAGACGTGAAGATATTTATTCCTTTACTAATATGGTTTGCTTGGACATAAAGCTTAAAACTTGTCACATTGTCCCAAAAAAAGGTCTTCAGTGGATGGTGGGTCGATTGCACTTAATTGTCTAGACCTTTATCTACCCCTGTATTGACAATGTCGTGAAAATATTTTTTTTTTGTTTTAAAGCCTAGGATAGGTAAAGTGCGGTGACCTTTCTAGAATAGTTGAACACACAACATGTCTCCGAGTCCAATTAAAAAGTAAAAAACTCGGGCGAGACAAGTGCAGTTGCGAAACGCGGCGAGGCCGCCGGCTAGTGCGCTACAATGGTTGAACATGTGAGATAGGGACGAAATAGGATGACACGAATAACATATAATATATAATAGTCACGATAGCCGAGTAGTTGGGCGATCGGAATTGGAGGCAAGAGACCCTTGTTCGATCCCTAGGGCTCGTACCAACAGGTTTTTTCAAAACTGGTGTATGATTTATATCGTTGGCTTGGACATAAGGACGGTGACGGGTTCACCACCGGTCACGTTGTCCCGAAAATATCGTCGGTGGAAGGTGGGTCAAAGGGAATTAATTGTCTAGACCTCTGTCTACCCCAGTACTGGTAATAGCGTGAAGATATTAAATTTTTTGAATAATGAGAAAAGTGTAGCGGCCAGTTGGTTTTGAGAAATCTATTTGTTTAAAACATATTTTATTATTATTTTAATGCTATTTTACGTTACTATATATAATTTTTTGTATTATATTTAATTATTTCCTATTTCGTTGCAATCACGTAAACGCGCGAGCCGCGAGCTACAACTGCACCTGGCTGTTGTCTCTGGCACCAACTGAAACTTTTTCAAAGATTCCCACTGTAATTCTAGTTAATTGGCTCCGACATACTTGTGTATCGATTTGTAATTCTTACACACGACCGTGTACGCAATAGTGCGATAATTGAAGGTCTACACAAATTGTTTCGGTCGTTTCGAAGTATTGTCGAAATTGTTTTAGACCCCAAGTTGCGATTTTAATTATGTTTGGTTTTCAAGATTTTGTCACGATAGCCGAGTGGTTGGGCGATCGGAATTTCGAGTCAAGAGACCCGAGTTCGATCCCCAGGCGGCGGCTCGTACCAATGCGTTTTTCAAAAACTTATGTACGAATTATATCGTTGGCTTGGACATAAAGACGGCGACGGGCTCACCACCTGTCACGTTGTCCCGAAATATCTTCGGTGGAAGGTGGATCAAAGGGACTTAATTTTCTTGACTAGACCTCTGTCTACCCCTCCCTGTATAAGTTTAAGACGTGAAGATATTTATTCCTTTACTAATATGGTTTGCTTGGACATAAAGACGGCGACGGGCTCACCACCTGTCACGTTGTCCCAAAAATATCTTCGGTGGAAGGTGGGTCAAAGGGACTTAATTTTCTTGACTAGACCTCTATCTACCCCTGTATTGACAATGTCGTGAAAATATTTTTTTTTGTTTTAAAGCCTAGGATAGGTAAAGTGCGGTGACCTTTCTAGAATAGTTGAACACACAACATGTCTCCGAGTCCAATTAAAAAGTAAAAAACTCGGGCGAGACAAGTGCAGTTGCGAAACGCGGCGAGGCTGCCGGCTAGTGCGCTACAATGGTTGAACATGTGAGATAGGGACGAAATAGGATGACACGAATAACATATAATATATAATAGTCACGATAGCCGAGTGGTTGGGTGATCATGATTAGAGTCAAGAGACCCGAGTTCGATCCCCACGCGGCGGCTCGTACCAATGCGTTTTTCAAAACTGGTGTATGATTTATATCGTTGGCTTGGACATAAAGACGGCGACGGGCTCACCACCTGTCACGTTGTCCCAAAAATATCTTCGGTGGAAGGTGGGTCAAAGGGACTTAATTTTCTTGACTAGACCTCTGTCTATCCCAGTACTGGTAATAGCGTGAAGATATTAAATTTTTTGAATAATGAGAAAAGTGTAGCGGCCAGTTGGTTTTGAGAAATCTATTTGTTTATAACATATTTTATTATTATTTTAATGCTATTTTACGTTACTATATATAATTTTTTGTATTATATTTAATTATTTCCTATTTCGTTGCAATCACGTAAACGCGCGAGCCGCGAGCTACAACTGCACCTGGCTGTTTTCTCTGGCACCAACTGAAACTTTTTCAAAGATTCCCACTGTAATTCTAGTTAATTGGCTCCGACATACTTGTGTATCGATTTGTAATTCTTACACACGACCGTGTACGCAATAGTGCGATAATTGAAGGTCTACACAAATTGTTTCGGTCGTTTCGAAGTATTGTCGAAATTGTTTTAGACCCCAAGTTGCGATTTTAATTATGTTTGGTTTTCAAGATTTTGTCACGATAGCCGAGTGGTTGGGCGATCGGAATTTCGAGTCAAGAGACCCGAGTTCGATCCCCACGCGGCGGCTCGTACCAATGCGTTTTTCAAAAACTTATGTACGAATTATATCGTTGGCTTGGACATAAAGACGGCGACGGGCTCACCACCTGTCACGTTGTCCCGAAATATCTTCGGTGGAAGGTGGATCAAAGGGACTTAATTTTCTTGACTAGACCTCTGTCTACCCCTTTATTGGGAATTCCGTGAAAGTATTTATTTGATTTTCAAGATAATTATCATCTCTGAGGCCTCAGATTCGACTGGTTAGGTCAGTTTAAAAAACACTTTTTCTACATTTTCTCGGGTCTACGTGTTTGTGGTGCCTTCGTTGTTTCTGAATCCATAATACAAGGGCTTAAGCTGTTAACTTTGGGATCGGAGCAATGCATGTGATGTTGTTTGCCCTTGCCCTTTATTTATGTATAAATAACTATACATAAATAAATGATATGTGCCGACATATTTTGTCTTTTTAAATAAAAAAAAACAAAGAAATCACCTACATTTTCTATTTATTCTTAAGAAGAATAACATGCGCTAAATATTGACTCTCCTATTCGTAGCGGTTGTCAGTACCGCCTTTTAACCGACGTCAAAAAGGAGGAGGTGCTCCAGTCAATTGGTATATTTTTTTATGGATTCCAGACAATAACTGAATACTTGTAATAAAACATGAAACATTAAAAATGCTTGCTTGCGACTTTGGATGGAATGCTAAGTACAGAATGTACTAAGGTGCTGATTGTGCGTTAACGTCTTAGTAATGAGTGTTATTATTATAACAGAGGGTCGAAATTTATATTAACTACGTGAAGGACAGTGGTAGGACATAAGTCATGTTAGCCGAGTGTCTGGGTGGTCGGAATTTCGAGTCAAAAGACCCGAGTTCGATCCCCAGGTGGCAGGCTCGTACCAATGGGTGTTTCAAAAACTTATCTACGAATTATATCGTTGCCTTGGACATAAAGACGGCGACGGGCTCACCAACACGTCAAGTTGTCCCTAAAATATCTTCGGTAAAAGGTGGGTCGAAAGGACTTAAGTGACTAGACCTCTATCTACCCCTGTATTTGGAATTGCGTAAAGATATTTATACATCCATCCGATACACCTATAATTTTAAAAATATAACTTATATATCTGGCTGTTTACCTGTTTGTTCCGGCTAATCTCTGAAACGGCTGAACCGATTTCAACGGGACTTTGACTGGCAGATAGCCGATGTTATAAGGAGTAATTTAGGCTACTTTAATATTTGAAAAATAAAATAAACCGTTGGCAAAGTCGCGGGGGGCAAATAGTAGATTAATAAAATAGATGAAACATTTGTGTGTAACCTTCATAGTAAAAAGGTTGTACTAAAATTTATCCGTTCAATATATCTTCAAATTTTTTTTTCCGATTGTTCTTCGTTGTATTGTAAACCATGAATAAATGTTTAGTAGGCAGTTTGTTTAGTACTTCCGATCGTGTAAACGACAACCTCAATAAATTTTAATAATATGATTTTATACATTGTTTTGGTGTACACCGTGACATATATATATATATATATATATATATATATATATATATATATATATATATATATATATATATATATATATATATATATATATATATATATATATATATATATATATATATATAAGAACACATTAATGTTGAATGCTTTATAATCTGTCGAACCATATGTAGGAATGAATGAATGATGAGATGAACTTTATTACTTTATTGTACATTAACGAGAAATGGTATTATAATAGACAAAAAATTAAATGAATAATTGTCGGCCTTATCGCTGAGAAGCGATTTCTTCAAGGCAACCCAGAAAGAAAAAGAAATTAAAAACAGTATAGACATAATAATAGGGTATATATCTAACAGGCAAAAAACCCTATTTTACTTTTTTTGTAAGTGTTACATTGGAGATGAATGAGAAAACATTACATTGAAAATGAATGAAAAAAGTAAGCGACCAAATCTATGAACTGATTATTTCTTTAAAAATAATATTTGTTATCGCCTTTTAGTTCACGAACTTTTAGTTCTCAAAGGTGAAATGCAGTTGTGAACTTCCTCAATTGAATTAGTTTCCATTGGTAGTAGTTTAATGGCCAGAGCTATTAAGAAATAAACAAAGAGTTTCTTCGTCAGTAATTTTTTTTATAAAGCATGAACTGGTATTAGCAATATGCATAATTTTATCATTATTTTGTTATATTTGTAATGTGCTGTTGATTTCATGATAATAAATAAAAAAATACATCACTAATTATTATCACATACATATTATTATTATTACAACAAACACAATATTGAGAAAAAATAATTTACCAATATTTTGACGTCAATTTAGGACTCGATTTCAGCGAACCCATACAATAGTACTGCAGCGCTGATTTTGAAATGGAGCCTACAGTTGACTTTCATTTGTTCTTGAACTCAATTTCAGTTCTCTATTTCAGGAACATGGAAGTGATCGGCATAGTGGGCGAGGGCCGGGAGGAGGCTTGGGCGCGGAGCATGCAGCCGCCGCGCCTGCTGATGCAGCGCGTCCACATCCCCTTCACCTTCAAACTGGTGGAGAACCAGTCAGTGGACTACAGTGGTGAGTAGCGATATATGAAATAAGACGACGAACTGCTCAGCTGCTGAACTGAGAGAACTCCTTACTTAAAGTGATCTGATCTCATAAGTAAGGAGTTCTGACGTTTTCATATACAAACACTGATGCGAGTGTTGTCAAATCAAATCAGTTATTCATCGACCTAAGTAATATACTATAACATTCAAGGACTGTCACGTTTCATCTATCACCGTTTCGTAATGAGGATCTTCTAACGTACAAGAAACTGTTGAAAGAAACTCCGTAGGTATACCCATATGGTCATCTTTTTTTAAAGGAAAAAAGATTGCAAAGATCAAAGATAATAGAATACTTAGATCAGTGTTCCATAGCGGGTGCGGTTGTTTTATATCATTATAAGTAAGGAGTTTGGGTTGGTAAAGATAAAGGGAATTGATCCTCAGGTCTTCGATTTGGAATCACCGGACAAAAGGGAGTAAGGGATATTGCCTTTATTTCACGATGGTATCCTGCGAGGCCGTGGTACTATGCCCAGCCTACTGAGCAGAGTTGTCCGACATTAAAGCATCTAGCAAACACCTCGATACTCGTACCAGAAATATACTCGTAGGTCTGTTCTGAAAAGTGAATTCGCTGTGATAGCTACGTTCGCCAAGGCGATTGGCGATCGCAATCCAAAATGACGCTGACTGCTTAATTTCGTGAGATACGTCCACCATTAGGCTGTAGCGATGCGAGTGTCGGTCCCAATGTGGAGTGGAGCGGGTGGTAGACCAGCTTTATATACATAAATACATACTACTAAATCACATACATAGTTCTGATCCCAAATTAAGCAGCTTAAGTATTTGTGTTATGGAATCGGAAACATCGTTTATTACAAACTCCCAGACCCGAGAAAATGTACACAAAGTTGTTTTCTACCTTGACCTGTCCGGGTATAAAAATTGGAACCTCAGAGCCTGGCTACACCATGAAAACCAGTGTGTACACGACTCGTCCGCTGTGGTCGTCTATAACCACAGCTTACTAATCCGGACGAACTGTTTAATGATAAAACAGCCATAATTACTGGCGCTTTTAAAAATACCTTTGTTCACCAGTTCATTTATTTTAAACAATGCAAACAAAAAAACATCTGGCTCTTTGTTTGGCTGTCGAGTTTTGACAGGTTAACACTGCTCGCATGAAAAACTATGCGGGAATGTCGAATGGAAAGTAAATATTTCCTTTATTGAAGGTCGCGAGCCCAGGTGGTTACATGTATACATACATGTATACTTGTATGTATTTATGTAAAGTTTTAAGTGTATATAAAGCCGTAGGGATCGGCGATTTGAACTTGAAACAGGAGCTAGGACTACAGGCTCCTTCCCTTGTGGAAAACTAATACCAATGAAAGACGAAAGATAGAAAAAAATAATTTATTCGCTACAAACATATCTTCACAGTACTTATTGTAAAAAAAAAAAAAATATCTTCACGCAATTCCCAATAGAGAGGTAGACAGAGGCCGAGTCTAGACAATTAAGTCCCTTCGACCCACCTTTCACCGAAGATATTTTCGGGACAACGTGACAGGTGGTGAGCCCGTCGCCGCCTTTATGTCCAAGCCAACGATATTCGTACATAAGTTTTTGAAAAACCCATTGGTACGAGCCTACCAACTGGGGATCGAACTCGGGTCTATTGACTCGAAATTCCGACCACCCAACCACTCGGCTATCGTGACTTATACTTATTGTAAATAAGAAAAATAATAGTCATGATACAAACGATTATGAATATTATGGAAATAACAACAAAATACACGTTTTCTAATAAGACGAAACGAAAAACAAAATTACGGGATGCACTCCGGGAGTGCCGACATTACTTATTTTACTTTTAGGTAAAAATAAATGTCTTTTTTTTATTTAACCAGACGCGTTCGCGGTCTGCTATATGTACATGCATATATGCACATACAACAGCTGCGTCTTGTAACGGTGTCGCGAGTTCAGATATTATATGATCTTGATATATGCGTAAAAGAAGTTTACACTTCAAATATAAAATAACTATTAAATTAATTCAAGCACAGAAAAGAAAAAATTGTAAATTAAACCTTTTTATAACAAAAAAACGCAAACGATTAATAATGTAATTAAAAGAAAAATACGGTCTTGTTTGTGTGTATTGTGGAACAGCGTTGTCGTGAAAAGGCTCACTCCGCTATGGCCGCGGGTTCGTTTACAGCCTCAGCGCTGATTTTCAGTGCGTCCAGAATTGTTTCAGGACTAGGTTTTTTAGTGCAACTGCTAATTTGACAATACAATAAGCAATAAGAAACATTTTTTTTTTCGTAAATTATATACGATTTAAGTCACGATAGCCTTGTCGTTGGGTGGTCGGATTTCGAGTCAATAGACCCGAGTTCGATCCTCAGTTGGCAGGCGTACCAATGGGTTTTTCAAAAACTGGCTTGGACATAAAGACGGCGACGGGCTCACCTCATATCACTTTTTCTCGAAAATGTCTTCGAAGGAAAGTGGGTAGAAGTCGTATTGATCTAGCCAATATAGGTCTAGCCAATTATACACAGGGCTCGTACCCGTATAGCGATCGAACTCGGGTCTCTTGACTCGAATATCAATCACCCAACCACTCGGCTATCGTGACTGTTATATGCTAGACGTATAGACTAGGGTTTATAGGTCTTAGTATATGAAGTAGGGTTACGTGCATGTTTCTATTAAATTAGAAATATCTAAAGTTGTTATTGAAAAAATTACTTCGCAACCCTCCGCATGCGAATATAAAAAGGTATATGTCACCTGGTCCAAAGAGAAGAAGAGCACCACCCTCCCTCCCACAGATGCGTGCACTAATTCCACTGTATGCACCACCACCACCACTACACTCAAACCAGGTATATATAACATATACCACCACCGAAAACGCGACATGTGTTTCGCCTCAAAACAAGGCATTATCAAGCGAGTAAACTCTACGATGAGCGACCGCAGAGATCTCTGCAATCGCTCATCGTAGATTCGAACCAGGTAACATATACCTTTTTATATTCACATGCGGAGGGTTGCAAAGTAATTTTTTCAATAACAACTTTACAATGAATTTCCGCAAAGTAACGCCTGAGTCAATTAACTATTATAAATATCTTGCACCTTGCTATCCCAATCCTGTCCGCGACATGTTGTTGCTCGACTTCTATGAAGATACCTCCGAAGGTGAACTACGCAGGTGCATTGTACGATGAGGCGCTACCTGTTTTTCCATTGCTCTTTTTGCATGTTATTTTGTTTACAGTTTATTTATTGTTATAAACGTAAAGTTGAGGGTCAAGAGTACTCTTATACCTGGACGTGTATGATGAAAATGATGTGCAGAGTGGTTGCGTGGTCGGAATTTGAGTCAAGAGATCCGAGTTCGATTTCCAATTCGTAGGTTCGTACCGATGAGTTTTTTTTTCTAAACTTTTGTACGATGTATTTTGTTGGCTAGGTCATAAACACGCCGACGGGCTCACCACCTGTCACTTTATCCCAAAAAATTGTCGTCGATGAATGATGGGTAGAAGGAACCTAATTGCCTAGGCCTATGTATACCCCAGTATTTGGAATGGCCTGAAGATATTTTTTTATGAATTTGAAAGAAGTGAAAGGTATGTAGGGATCGTGACATTTTGTGATTTATTCTCTCTGGCTACTCCGTTGGGGATAACGTGTGAAGTTTTTTATTTATAAATAAAGAAGCGGCCTGCTAATGATTCATTGACAGCTCACCAAACCGTCCGTTAATGTCTGTCTGCGAGGGAGGTGCCGAAGATGCTTTGGTGCGCTCCCGGCCCTCACGTTCCAGACGTTATATTGAACTAATTATGATGTTCTCGAATTGTAATTGTTTATACATTCACAAAAACATATCTATGTCAATCAGTAAGAGATACGGTATCAACTTATTCAAATTTTACTATTATTTCTTCACTAAGGCAGCCTTAAGCGTATGAAACATAATTATAGTGTTCTGTACCATTTTATACATAAAACCATGCGAAGTATAGTATTACATACATACATACATACATACATACATACATACATACGTTCATACATTCATACATACATTCATACATACATACATACATACATACATACATACATACACATACATACATACATACATACGTTCATACATTCATACATACATTCATACATACATACATACATACAAACATAACAAAATAGTTAAAGCACGCGTGTTATGAAATCGGAAACAATGAAGGTACCACAAGCACCCAGACCTGAGACAATGTGGAAATAGTATTTTTCTCGATAGACCCGTCCGAAAATCGAACTCCGGACCTCACAACTGACGACACCTTGATAACCGGTACGCGACTCGTACTAGTAGATCGTCAAAATTTATAATAATATAGTTCTTTAGGTTAGAGACGCTCCCATGTTAAATTTAAAACACAGCTACGTAATATAGAGATAAAGCCGGTATATTTCCTCTGATTGCAATTAATTTTGTTTTAATTTTCCGGTTATTTAAATTCCATCGATAGCGCGCAATCATCGCTCACTTATCAGCGACCGCGTCCGGTAGCGCCTCGCGCCTCGCGTGCCGGTGTACGTGCGAGCGTACATGCACCTCGTAACTAGTGTTACGGAGGTAGCCGGGGGGGTTATGACTTTGGGTAATTCTTAAGCTGTAAGTCTACAGCTTAGTACAGTCCTGAAGTCGGCTAAGTAGGGGTAAACATTTGTTTGATGTATATTCATGTTTGTACACGAGTCATGGACGTTTATATGTACATATGAGTATTTACCTGTAATATAAACGTAAATATGTATGTAGATTGTACCCTTAGCGGTGAGACTAAACGGTGGTAACAACCTGTCATGTTGTCCCAAATAAGCTTCGGTAAAAGGTGGGTCGAAAAGACTTGATTGTCTAGACCTCTATCCACCACAGTATTCGGAATTTGCGTGAAGATATAAACAAATCAAACAGAGCTGTAGTAGGCTAGGTCAGAGTGCTTGCTTTATACGCGTGCGACACAGATTCGATCCCCGAGCCGACAAATAAAGTTTTAAGTGTTATGACAATCCGATAGCTTAGTTGGTAGTCTGCCTTCGTTCCGGCGGGTAAGAGGTACAAATACGCCCGCTACGGGCAAACATTTGAATTTATTTAACCATGAATTTGAATTTCGTTCTTGTATCATGGATTTAAATTTTTTTATATTAATACCTATGTATCTAAGTGTACATCTATGTTTATATATTGGCTTGGACATTAAGAGCTTACCGCCTGTTAATTTATCCCAAATAACTCAAGTGAGAAAAAGAGAGGGATTGAAAGCGTTAAATTGTCTCGATAATTCTCCAGTATTGAAAAATGTGTAAAGATAAAAAATATATCACTCAATATCGTAAGATGGGCGCCGTAAGTGTTCAACCTGTAACAATACTTTCGCTTTAGAACAGTGACAGTGTCTGACTGACGACTGTACGACAGCTGACGTGGGTAGTATTTTCTCTCAGCTCCACTCTGTATGTCAGTAGGCTCGTTAGCGTCCCGTCGATAACGGAAACAACAAATAACATAGTCGACGTTACGCATCGACCGACCTTATTTACTAGAATTGGTGCACGACGATTCTAGATACGATAGATACTATAGATACGCACGGCGTTTCTCTAAAGGATTAGAAATAAGGTTATAAACCGTAGAAGCGAGCCAACCGACGACCTTTCTAAACGCACACTGGGGGGAAAGACCCGAACCGGAGGGGAAGACCTGTTACTATAATAAATAAATAAATATAAATATCTTCGCGCAATTCCCAATACAGGGGTAGACAGAGGTCTAGTCCAGACAATTAAGTCCCTTCGACCCACCTTCCAGCGAAGATATTGTTGGGACAACGTGACAGGTGGTTAGCCCGTCGCCGACTTTATGTCCATGCCAACGATATAATTCGTACATAAGTTTTTGGTACGAGCCTGCCATCTGGGGATCGAACTCGGGTCTCTTGACTCGTAATTGCGACCACCCAACCACTCGGCTTCCGTGACTCTAATAAATAATAATACTAGAAACAGAGTTACTATAATAAATACATACATAGATAGGGACTACATCACATTCATTGCTCTGATCCTAAAGTAAGCAGCAAGTGCTTAACACTTCTATAATGGGATCAGAGACAACGAAAGTTCCAGAAACACCCAGACCCATTGTTTTGTGTTTCCTTCATTGACCCGACTGGGAATCGAACCCGGGAACTCTGAGCAACACAGTGAAAACTATTGGATACGCCACTCGTCAACGGAGGTGGTAGTATTATTAGATCTAAATATGTTACAAACATTGTCATATATTCGTGTACATAATGATTTCTTGTATTTACGCGAATACTACACATTTAATCAATACGGTTTTCGGATTTTATCGCGTTTTTAATTAGTTTTTACAAACTATTTTTTATTTCCCGACGTTTCGGATGCTTTACAGCATATGTGGTCACGGGGGGACAGTCCCTGGTCAATCGTTTTCTTTTAAATATGGAATCTAAATAAAATATTTGGAAAATCGTTTTATTTTATATATGTTTGTGTAATTTACAAACAACTTAGTTTTTTACAGAAGGCAACGACCGCATTAATCAACCGCGAGGGTCTGTCTTCGATACCCCTTTTCGAGTATTTCTGGATCGCACGAATCGATTCTTTTTTTAATGCATCCGTGGATTAGGGCTGTCGACAGGTTATCTCAAAAAATATACCGCCGTAATTTCTATGTTATTAATTGTCCTCCTTCAAAACTTCAATTAAAATATGACCAAGGAATTCAGACATACGTAGAGAGATTCCACTCAATATTACTGGTGGGATGTAAGATGTTTTTTTTTGTGCCCAAGTGATTCGACAAGTGAAACCCTAAAATGTCACCCACACTTTTTTTTCTACTTAATTTTAAGTAAATACCTGGTAGTGTTTATGCATAATTGTATATAATTATTGCATAATTGTAACAGCTACAATTAACTTAAGCCAGCAATTAAACGAATGTTAGGTGGGTACAACAGAAACGCGTTAATCTCTTAGTTCTTGGCGATTACACAATAATTTAATTACGATTGTCGGCACGTGACTCACTGTGCCAAGTTCGAGCTCTCGTGTTAAACGTTTTTATTTTTAATTAAAACATATCTTCACGTCATTTCCAATACTAAGGTGGACAGAGGTGTGGACAAGTAAGGCTTACGCATACATTCAGTCGCCAGTTCTGAGGTCCGGGGTTCGATGCTCGGTCGGGTCAATATAAAAAACATTTTCTAAGTTATCTCCGGTCTGGTCGTTTGTGGTACCTTCGTTGTTTCTAATATATAATGCAAGTGCCGAAGAACTTACTTTGGGAACAGAGCAATGTATGTGATGTTGAAGTGATCTATGTATGTATTTTTATAATTCTACTCACGTGGCTGCCATCAGACTTGCGGGTTAGGAGTAAAGATCCTTTTATTGTAATCATTTCTTTCTCGTTCGTACCTCACGGTGTTTATAGGATTTTTATAGGCTAGCAGCTGGAAACAATGACATTGATTGCAGTCTCTTATTATTGTTACACGGCTCGACGAGTATCCGATTGTACCTTCTCACCGTTCTCAAATAAACGCACTTCTTCAATCACATTGAACTGACGGAGCGACCTACATTTCTGTAATTTTTCATCTATTTCAAAATTATAATATCATCACGCCATTCTCGATACAGAGGTAGTCTGTCTACCCCTATATTGGGAATATATTGTTATTGTATTAACGGTATTGGGTCTAGACAATTAAGTCCAATTAAGACAATTAAGCGGGGGAATGTGGGTCAACACATTCCCCCGCAGATAAGTTTGGGACAAATTGACAGGTGGTGAGCCCGTGACCGTCTTTGTTTCCAAGCCAGCGATATAAATCGTACATTTTGTTTTGAAAAAAACTTCGAGCCTTGAGGATCGAACTCGGGACTCTCGACTCGAATTTTCTCTTTCGAATTGGGTGATCGACCCAACCACTCGCCTATCGTGACTATAAATATTTATGTGAGGACTATTAATGTTTTAATTGACTCGTGGGTGTTTTTCTTCGAGCGAAAAATATTTTTAGCCAAAACCGAAACTGAACTTTCAATCTTCACATTATAACCAATATTGGGCTGGGGACTTCTCTGTCAACCCTTCACGATGTTTTCCTTCGCCACCGAGCTCGTGGTTAGAATAGAATTATAAATTGGAATAAATTGATAAATTTTATTCGCATTCTTTTTAAATCTCTATTTAGGATATGTTCTGGTTCTATCATGGTGTTTATATGGAAGACTCGTTCTATATTGTATTGTATATGTATGTCTTTAGAACTTATAACACTATTTATTACACCACAGACTTACCACCAGTCACTGTTGAAACGTGGGTAGAAAGGGCAACTATGTAGAATTCTGACCACCCTAGTACTGGCTCTATGGTCGTGAGAGTAAATTAGAAGTGTAAATTTTGTTTAGTTTACACGTTCCCCTATACACCCCATACTTTAATTTAGTCTTTTCGACTCACATCTGACCGGAGCTTGTTGAAGACAACGTGGCAGGTTGTGAGCCTGTCGCCGTTTCAGTGTCCGAACCAACGAAACAAATATTCATAACTTTCGAAGAAAAACATCGAATTTTTCGATTCCAATCACGATAGCCGAGTGGTTGGGTAATCGGAATTCGATTCACGTACAATTTATATTGTTGGTTTGGACATAAAGATTGCGTCAGGCTCACGCGCCAATCTCTTTGCCACAAAAAATGGCAGCGAGAAGCTCACCACCAGTATTGGGAATGACGTGAGGATATTATTTTTTTCCGAAACGAACTCGAGCCTCCCTACTCGAATTCCGATCACCCAAACACTCGGCTGTCGTGGCTGTCTCGTACGTGGCCATCTTTGCGTGTGTTCTGTCCTTGCCTAACCAAACGGCGCGGTTGTGAAACTCGCTCGCGTTTTCCTGTTCCGTCGATATCCTCTCGGCTCTCCTCGTCCTAATAACATAAATTAACATCGCCCGGCACATACACTAAGATCTAGTCACGATAGCCGAGTGGTTGGGTGATCGGAATTCCAGTCCAGAGACACGTGTTCGAGACCCGGGTGGTAGGCTCGTACTAATGAATATTTTCCATACGATTGATATAGTTGGTTTGGACATAAAGTCTGCGACAGACTCAGCACCTGTCACGTATCCAAAAAAAAAATTTTGGCGGTATCACCTGGTCGAAGGACTTAGTTATCTAGACCTCTGTCAACGCCAGCATTGGGATTAGCATGGAGATTAACGCCGCCCAGTGTTCCGGTCGTCCCTTTGACAACTCCTTGCTCTTGTGCCTGGCCTTGTATGTTTGCCATCAGATCAGAAAGCTATTTTGATTTAGATATAAGTGATATTTGGTGATGACAAAATATCCTAGTTAATATTAACCACGAAACTAAGGGTACCGTGTTAGAATTCCGCTTGCTTGCCCTCGTTGACTCAAGTGCAAACATTCATAATTATCACACAAATGCGGGATTCGAACCCTACGAACTATAAGTGACTAGATTATATAAATAAATGAGCCATAGTACTATTTAGTTCAAGCAGAAAGCAAGATTGATCTGAATAGTTACATGTTTAAGTTTCTTTACGGGACTCAGTACAGAACCTTGTGGTAGCACCGCCTGTACGGTTTTCGTTCTCTTTTATTTTATATGACGATGCGAACTTTTCTTTTCACTACTCGTAAGCAGAAAAATTAAAGCCGATTGAATAGCTTCTAGTATTTAAGATAAAAAAGATATCTTCTCGCCATTCTCAATACAGGCGTAGACAGAGGTGTTAACAGTTAAGTCGATTCGATTCACCTTCCACCGAAGATACATTTGGGGCAACAATATATTATGAATATACGACTGTCTGACTAGTAATATACTTTATTTATTTATTTATCTTCACGCACAGTCCCTGACGGGGTAGCCCGATAGAACAGATCGCCAAGTGTCAGATTCATCGTTTTCTTCATACATGCACGTCTCGGTATCCGTATATATAGTAATATACGAAATTCGTATAAACCTAAAATGCTTGTAAATGCGTTCCACTACATTGCACCACTGCCCCGGCGCGGCGGGAGGAAGGGGTCAAGTTACTGTGAGATAAGCTGAGACAGTGCAACTTTGTCGTTGCCTTGCGAATTAGCAACTTACCACGTACGACAAACAAACGACTAATTAGGTTGCATACACGGCTACTGCAACTGTGACTCACGTTGATAATTTATATCTTCACGCTATGTTGAATACTGGAGTAGGCAGAGGTGAACAATGTAGTTCTTTCGACTCACTTTACACCGCTTTTTGGGATAGTTAAGAGTGTCCAAGCCAACAGTACAAATGTATATTAACATATTACGCAATTTTTTATTGATTTATATGCATATAAGTTATGCTGAAATTTACGTTATTAACGTAAAGAGAAAAATGTTTTTAAAATTTCAACTCACACGGGTGGGATTTGAACCCGTGACCTCAGCCGAACCTTGGCAACGCTCTTACATCTTCCGCCGTGTCTTACACGCATCAGTTGAAATTTTAAATCTGTATTCTCTTTCTTTAAAAAAAATCTTTTTTAATGCATTTTTTCCCTTTTTTCATTTATTTTCTCTGTAATTTAATAATTAATTAACATACATAAATATTCTTATATTCCTGTAAACATCCATAACTCGAACACAAACACTCTGATTCATCACGTTATACGACATGTAATTTGATGCATTCATTACACAAATGTTTGCCTCAACGGGACTCGAACCGACAACCGTTTGTTTCAAAGGCAGGGTCGCTAGCAACTACGGTATCTAATACTAAGTCCTTTCGGCGACTGTGAACGCGAATAATTTTGAAGTTTAGGCGGAATCTATTCACATCTCTAAATTAAGAGGAACCTTTTCAAAATGCCAATACCAAGTTTCAAATGCCGGGTGTGGGACGACCACAAGAACCATACATTCCTCAGGAATTACGTACCTTCTTCTTCTTTGCAGCCTATCAAGAGTCCACTGCTGAATTTTCCACAGTGAACGGTCCTCAGCCACCTACATCCGTCGTGTATCCATCCATTACGTACCTACCATACGTGTATCCAGGTTATAGGCTTGTGTCAAATTTTTATCAAAACCCTTCAGACTTTTTTGTGTGATCGAATAACAAGCATCCAAACAGCTTAACGTGCAAACTTTCACATATATGTTATCAGTAGTATACTGTCCTAGGTCTTAGCTTAGTATTTGTCTGCTTGTTACAATATAGGTACAACATAGGTACAATGTAGGTAGGCTCACACCGATGGATTTTGCAAACAATATGTTGGAATATGTCATTGGCTTGGACATAAAGACGGCGACGAACTCACCACCTCTCACGTTTCCCCAAAAATGTCTTCGTTGAAAGGTGGATCGAAAGTAGACGGTAGACCTTTACCTACCGCAGTATTGAGAATGACGATAAAATATTTTTTTTTTTTATTAAAACAGAGAGTAATGATTTGAATGCAATCTCGAACTTCGCACAACTCGAAGGAATTGTTTATATTAGTCGAAATCATTTGTCTAATACCCCTCCGCGCGATGTTTTCCTTTTCATAATTCCGATCCCTCGTTCACCATGACGCTGCCATGTTGAGCTAATATAATTAACATTGAGCAGTTCCGATTTGAGCAGACGCTAGAGCTGACGCGTCTGGTGCTAGGTCTAACGCAGTTTAGTATGCGCTCTGCGCTCCGCTGTTGTAACTATATAAAATTTATTCTGAACGCGCAAACGATTGAACTTGAAATAACATCGGTGGATATGAACGGCGCATCGGCATCGCATTCAAATTAAACTATTTATCTAGATTAATCCGTTCGCGTCTGCGTCTAGTCTTACAAGATCACGATGAGACTGCAACAATCACTTTCTAATACTTTCAAATACTAAATCAAATCATTAATTTATGTATCGCAATAAGAAGAGAGAAGAATATACGTTAGTTTGTCGATAGTCATTTTTTAATCTACCACCGTTTCGTAATGAGGTTCTTTTAACGGAGATAAAATAGGCGAAAGAAACTCCGTAGATATCTTCTATTTTGGTCAACCTTCTTTTTACGACGATTTTTTTAATAAAAATAGTTTGGGTGCTATCACTCCCAGGGTTTTTTTATTGTACAAAATTACAAAAAAAGTAGATTAAGTACAGCACTCAAACCTCTAGGGTTTATCTGTGATGCAGAGTCGACGTTCAATTATACACGATGAAAGTCGTCAGATATAATTAAAAATGACATATTTAAAATCCAAAAACAGAAGGGAAAATAATATAAAAACAAAACAAAGTACGATAAAATACAATTATCAATCAATCGGGGCACCCCGGCTGATTTGTGAGATAATATGATTTTAAGTTAGGCTTTTCCGAATTTACAATAATGTTCTGCCATTTCTTCGGCAATTCATTAATTATTTCAGTTAGTACATATTGCGAAGTTCTCTTACCATTAACATTCTTGTATTTCGGAAGTATATATTTGTTTTTTACATTTATGTCTCTTATGTGTGGTGGTCATTTATATAGAGTAAGTAAACCTGTGTTATTAATTTCATTCAAACATAACAATTTAATTTTGTCATATATGTTAATGACTTTAGAGTAGCTAAAAAGGGTTTTGTTATTATACACTAAACGGTTTTTAATATTTAGTGCTATAATAATTTTTAAGATTTTTTATTTTAGTCATATATATATATATATATATATATATATATATATATATATATATATATATATATATATATATATATATATATATATATATATATATATATATATATATATATATATATATATATATATATATATATATATATATATATATATATATATCATGAATATATTGATTTATTTTATAATAACTCCAATAAAGTTTTTGATTAAATAAATTTCTTTAACCAGTTAATAGACAGGCTTTGCACATTTACCGGGACTTTGTTGTAGAAGCGTATACATCGCCCTATGAACGAGTTACTTACTCTATGGAGTCTAGTAACCGGCGATACGAGCTTGTCAAGTACAAAATTTTTTAACTCCTAACATTTACATTAAACACATCAGTATTCTTACTGAAAGCACTAATGTGTTATGTTATGTATGTAACATATACATTGAGAGGCCAATATTAAAATAATTTTTTATTTTCTTCTAAGAGATGCTCTGGAATCCAGATAATACGTAACTCAAATGGCCCTTTTTTGCTAATCTCACAAACCTGCCTGTAAAAGTCCTCAGTAAGACAAGTCTCTCTCATAATGGAAGGTTTACCGTAATCGCTACGGTTCGCGACCGGATTGGCGATAGCAGCTCCAGACACATCGCACCTTAGATGCTGATAATGTCCGAACCAGACAGTTGAATTTTGGTTCGGTATTTAGATGTTTATCCCGCCATCTATCGGCAGACAATTGCATTTTCAAGGTTCCATTAGTCCCCTCTTACGACACCCACGGGAAGGAAGGTGATGATATATTCTTATACCGAAACATTACAGCAAACATAGCCTACTGACACACACTTCTATTTCCTTATAGCTACACAGTAGGCACTACATTTTCTGCAAAGATTAGCTTTGCAGAAAATGTAGTGCCTACTGTATCCAACTTGTCTCTATCTCGTTATAGTTGAGATGGTCAGTAGCTTTCATGTTTTCTAAGCTATAATGTGTAGTCGACTTGAATTCAGTTACAAATGCTAGTAAAAACAATTGGCAACAATAGGCAATTTAAAAACATAAATACGTAGTCAGGGACAACATCAAATACATTGCTCCGATCCCAAAGTAAGCAGTTAAAGCACGCGTGTTATGGAATCGGAAACAACGAAGGCACCGCAAATGTTGAGACCCGAGACAATGTAGGAAAGGGTTTTTTATGTATAAAAAAACGGCGACGAATGTCCCACTCGTCCGCAGAGGTCGTCAATTTACAGTTAAGAACTGACAACACGAAACAAAACGATGAACTCGCGCCAAGGCAAGGTACGGCGGTGACCTCGAGAATATATAATTGTACGTGTATAGAAGTGTGCATGTTTATTATTGTAAAAGTAAAAGCCTTATAACGCTGGCATCGATCTACGGCTGCGTTCCGTCCCCGTTAACGTGTGAGCATCGGTGCCGTTAGATTTACGATCGTCCGACCCGGTGTCGATGCCGGGTACACTTGTACCCGCGTTGACGCAGCTTCGCACGCACCACGTGTCCGACGCAACGAAAATAGATATAAAAAATATATGTAAATATCTTCACGCTATTCACAATACTGTCTTTACGTCTAAGCCATGTTATGAGCCTACCACCAGGAGATCAAACTCTGGCCTCTTGCCTCAATTGCGATCACCCAATCACCCGGATATCGTGAATAAGACGATATTAATAAATAAAGATTACAGGATAATATCACTTACGTTGCTCTGATCCTAAAGTGAGTAGCACGCGCGAACATCCACACTAGAAACAATGTATCAGTGATACAGTAACCCGACCGGGAACCAAACCGGGGAGCTCTGAGCTGGTGTTATATCAGATATATCAGAACTATGGAAACCGGCGTGTACGCCACTCGTCCACAGTGGACGTCACTGTAAACAGTGACACTTGTTCTGTTTATGAACACTATTAGTGACTGCATGTTAACCGCGACACCGTTTGCGTATAGATACAAAATTTTTTAACGACGAATTATGTCGACCCGATAGCCTAGTTATAGTCGCAAGAGCCGAGTGGTTGGGTGATCGGAATTCGAGCCAAGAGACCCGAGTTCGATACCCAGGTTGTGGTCACTTGACCGGTAAACGAACGGTACAATAGACTTACATAGATAATTATTTACATGGATAAATATTAAAAAAAAATCTTCATGCAATTCCCAATACAGGGGTAAACAGAGGTCTGGTCTAGACAATTAAGTCACTTTGACTCACCTTCCACCGGGGATATAAGACCCATCGCCGTCTTTATGTCCAAGCCAACGATATAATTCGTACATAAGTTTTTTTTTTTTAAAACCCATTGGTAGAACCCTGCCACATACATACATAAAATAATTCATGAATATGTCGTGACAATCTACGTGAAGATATTTTAAAGATGACATGGGGCTGGATGCAGCTCAAATATAAAATATCCAGCCTGCCAATTTTTTTACAAACTTCTTCAATAATCAACCAGTATCGCATGTCGCATGTCTATGCAGACAAATGTAACATGAACCGCTGTGTTACAGGTGTGAAGTGCTCCGTGTCCTCGAAGGTGCGTTACTGGCAGGCGAGCTGGTGGGGCGCGCCGGTCCGGGAGCTGCACGAGACGCTCTGGGGCACGCTGCCCGAGATACTGGCCTCCAAGAACTTGCATTTCACCAAGTAAGTCAACCGTCACACCCACTACGACTGAGCTTTCGCGTGAGTCAAGTCAATATGGACAATACGGTCAGTGCAAGATCCTGGAGCACTGGTGCGAATCTCAAGTTAAGATGTATTTTCTTTTTACGTCCAGTCTCTTTGATGTAGGATCAAACAATAAACTTCGGGTTCTCTCGAGCCTTTAAAACGCAATAGACTATCGACAGACGGATTTATAAGGAGTGATATGCTTTTTTGGAGGGTGCTTTATATGAATAATTCATATACTTTATAAGGAGTTTTATGAGCGGTATCCATGGTTACGCTCCAAACATACCTGACCAAATGCGCGATGATCGCCAATCTGCAAGCGTGGCGATTATCCCAAACCCTCCCTGCGGGAGAGTCCTACAACCTGCAGCGGACTTAAACAGGCCCTTATGATTATGATGATGAATACGAACATGAGAGTATGTATATATTCATCTATCTAAATATGTTAAATATATTGTAGGTATATTGTGATTGTGTCATGTGTGTGACAACATCAAATACATTGCTCTGATTCCAAAGTAAGCAGCTTAAGCACTTGTGTTATGGAATCGAAACAACAAAAGCCACCACAAACACCCAGACTTTCTTTTCTCTAGTTTGACACGTCTAGTTAGTTACTATTGTACATTAATCTCTTATACAGCAGCGCAATGTACCTCCAATTAACGATCGAGACGAGCGGAACCACAGAAGCATAAAACTCAATCGAAAAGCATTCCGTGGCAATTGTGTGGTGTTGTGTTGATAAGAGTCCGATTGATATGTACGCGATAGCATGTACGCAGTATTTCTTGATCAACTGTGGGGCTATTCTTTGCTACATTCATTTACTTACTTATCTTCATTCACAATCCCTACAGGGTAGTCAAAGAGAACAGATCGCCAAGTGTCACGATCCTTACATACCTCTTTCTACCTTCATCATAAATAAGAAAATTGTCTTCACGCCATTGCCAACACTGGGCTAGATATAGGTCGAGACAATTAAGTCCTCTCGACCTACCTATCATCGACGACATTTTTTGTGACAACGTGACTGGTGAGCCTATTGCCGTTTTTATTTCCCAGCTAACGATATAAACGTTTACAAGTTTTGTGAAAACTCATTGGTACGAGTCTTCCACCACCACTCTGATGATCGAACTCGTGTCTCTTGACTCGAATTTCCGATCATCCAACTACTCGACTATCGTGACTATAAATATAAATAATATGAAAATATTTGACACTATCGTAATAAATTTCTTAGATTCCTTTCTTCTATTCAAATGTTCGACGACACGTATATAGACAATATACGTGTCGTCGAACATTTGAATAGAATATATCCAAACCACCAAACATTTGTTATCTCATCTATAAAATAAAATAGCTAGTCTAATAAAATGTAATGTACCAAAATAAACTTGTTTTTCATAATTATTTTTTCGCACCTTATTGAACTTCTGCGTGGGATGGACTTGAGATTTTATCAGACTTCAACGCTCTGCTTATTTATTGTATTTCATCATTTGAATTGTAAACAGTCATAGAAACGTATAACGTCTGTGTTTGTTCAAATCTCGTCCCTGTCGGTTAATTTTTTAAGCCGGCATGCCTTTTTTATTATTATATCTTCACGCATAGACATTGTCGGGGTAGCCAAAAAAACCAGACCAAGTGCCACGATCCTTTTATACCTCTTTCGTTTCTTTCAAAACGGTATAATTTCATATAACTATGTATTTTTTTATTTTCAAAATAATGTAATATTCTAATAGCGTTAAATAAAAAAATTTAAGGTGTATTCGACGTGTCAGTAACCCCATACCCAATAGACACAATATAGTACCCAAAATTAGTGACGCTGACTTCGGAACTAAGAGTTGCAGGTTCGAATCCGCTAGGAAACATTTGTGTCATGAATATGAATGTTTGTCCTTGAGCCCTGCATGTTTATTTGAATATTTAACTGTGTAAATATGTATGTAAGTATTTTGCATCGTTGGCTTAGACACAAAGCCTAAGATCAGGCTGTCCATCTGTCACGTTATCCCAAAAAGCTGTCGGTGTAAGGTGGCTCAAATTGTTATCATTCTTAGTACTCTGTCTACCCCAATATTGGGATATTCCCAAAATATATGAAAGAATTTATTTATGACTACGTGAGTCACGATAGCCGACTGTATGGGTGATCGAAATTCGATTCAAGAGACCCGATGTCGATCCCCGGGTGGTAAGGTCGTACTAATGAGGTTTTTTTTTTTTCAAAAATCTATGTACGATTTGTATCGTTGATTTGTACACAATAATGGCGACGGACTCACCACCTGTCACGTCCTAAAAATGTCTTCGATGGAAGGTGAGTCGAAAGGACTCGTCTAGACCCTTGTATCGAGAATGGCGTGAAGGTATTTTCTTTATTTTAATTTAATTATAGATAAAAATAAATATACATTAGATGCCCTGCGCCATTGTTTCCCCGGAGCGACGTGCTTACGGACGAACCGACAGGCGCCGCGGGGGAACTGCGCAATTCATGATTTATGATGATGCGGCAAAGGCCTGGCGACGCGGACCCACGCACCGCTCTCAATGTATTGCGTTTCACTGCTAGAGTTGTTTTGTTTGTTTGTTTTTTTTTTTTATTTTTTTTTTTTTTTACACAATAGTGCGAATGAAATCACGATGCACGAGTGGTTGGGTGATCGGTATCCGAGTGGAGAGATGCAAATTCGAACTGGTTGTAGGTTCGTACCAATGGGTTTTTTTCTCATCAAAAACATTTGTACGATTTATATCTCTGGGTGTTTGAGGTGCCTTCGTTGTTTCCGATTCCCATACCACAACGGCTTTAGCATCTTAAATTAGGATCGGAGCAATGTATGTGATGTTGTCACCATCAATATATGTATTTATTATTATTGTTCAAATAACTTTTAATATCTCTGGGTTAATATCTCTGGGACGTACAGACGGTGACAGGCTCACCACCTCTCACGTTGTTTTAAAAAATAATCTCCGGTGAAAGTTGTCGAAAAGACTTAGTCGTCTAAACCTCTGTCCTAGCTTTCCATCGGAAACGGCATGAAGATATTAACTAAAATTAATTTTACTGAATATTAACTAGTTTTATTATCAATAAGTTATTAAATAGTTTTATTAGTGACGTAAGTAAAAACTTTTCAAGTGAAGATTCACAGACAAAACTCGAGAACATGTCATGCAGCTTAAAACAGGTAATTGTCTGTTGCCGTGTCAACTTAAGAAAAAAGCCTTTATAGAAATGCTACGTTATGTAACAATTTTTAAGTTAATCAATTGACAATGGCCTATTTAAAAAAAAAAGAATACTAGCAATGCCGAATAACATTACTAGTATTCCTATTAACCACTCCAATTAAGCTGCAATGAGTTGGTTGTTTGAAGTTAAAAAAAAATGACCTGTGGCGAAAAGTGGCAAACGTGCAAACGGCTCGGTATAGAAAAGGCCCACATCTTGCAGTAGACTTTTATCGATTTTTATAAGTGCGATGATATTGACTACCTCCATGAACGTGTGGCATCTCTAAATATATCAGACCAAAATATTCAGACCGAAGATGGGCAGCAGCGTCTGAGGTGCGAGTGGCAAATCCTCAATAGGAGAGGCTTATGTCTTGCAGTGGACTTTAACAGGCTGTGCTGTGTGTATATATGTTATGTATGTATGTTTGTATCACCGCAGTCCGGCAATGCCGTTGTCACACCACCTGGCCAGTGAGTGTGCGTGACGCACGGTGACGCACCGCAATATCACCACACTGGCTCGCTTCATTCAGTTAAAGCGATCCGTGATTATAAGCGATTCGCTCGATTCCATTACAGTGATCACTGATTATAAACGCATTAGTTTAAATATTCGCGCTATCAATTTCATTGATGGGATTGGCCGTGTAAGGGTTCGTTGACTTTCGCTTAAAGTAATAGTAATAAATAAATAAATATCCTCACACCATTCCTCATACTGGGGTAGACAGAGATATGGACCATTAAGCCCTTTCAACCTACACCGGAGACATTTTTGGGACAACGTGACAGGTGGTGAGCCCCTCGTCCTCTTTGTGTTCAAGTCAACGATATAAATCGTACTGAAGTTTTTGTAAACACTCATTGGTACGAGTCTTGGGGATCGAAGTCGGGTCTCTTGAGTCAAATTTCGATCAGCCAAACACTCGGCTATCGTGACTTTAAGGTAATAGTAAAGTGGTATATGAATTGTTTATATTTATCGTGTTGTTTTGACGTAAGAACTAACCACTCCCTCTTTACGAGACTTTAAAAAGCATTTGACTACCGACAGATGGCGGGACAACTATCTTGATAAATACAAGACCAAAATCCATCAAACCGGTATCTAGCAGAGGTTCTAAGGTGCAAGGTGTTTTGTATTGCGATCGCCAATCTGCTTGCCAAGCGTACTGGTAATGGAAAACCCTTTTGTACCAGAGCGGCATAGTCCTGTAGTGGGATTTTACAGGTCGTTATGTATGTATTTAGCTTTAATGGCTAGTACGTGACTACGAAGTTAATTAATAATAATCATACTCATATTCATGACACAAGTATTTGGAGTTCGAACCCGCAACCTTCGCTTCGAAGGCAGGGTCAATAGGAATTTGAATATCGGGTCGTCGTCTAGTTATTAAATACAAAGATAGATAGTGACAACATCACACACTGCTCTGATCCCAAAGCCGTCGACTTAAGCACTTGTAGTACGGAATTACAAACAAAGAAAGCACCACTAACATTCAGACGCGCGATAATATAGAAAATGTGGTTTTCTACTTAGATCCGAGCGGGAGTCGAGCACAGCTCAGAGCTGGCGGCATGAGGACTGACGTGTACGCCACTCGTCCACGAAGGTCGTCGGGTTAAATTCTCAAGCTTAGTACGTCGCCAGCGCGGATTATTTGCGACTCTATTAGTTGTCTGCTAACTATCTTTAAATAGAAATTCGCGAGGTGCTCTTGCCGGCGCAATTCGCGTTCTAAAACGATTAGTGTACTCCGTCCATCACTTAGAATATTTGAATGAGGTACATGTAGAGGTAAAACTATCGTTTACATTATAAAAGCGAGAGTAACTACGTTTATGTGTCAGTTTCTTTCGTTATACAGCTAAACGTTTGAACGGTTTCTTGACAAAAGTTAAATGGATATAAGTTTTTGTAATGACTTATATTTTTTTGTCTTAACATGCACGATGTCGGGTAAATAGTCTAACCTTCGGGAAAAAAATGTCTTCGGTGGAAGGTGGGTCGAAAGGACTTAATTGTCTAGACCTCTGTCGTCTACCCCTGTTGAGCGTGAAGATTTTATTTTTTACTAATACTTAGTAGAATAGTGAACTAATACTTAGTGCCGGGTTCAGAATAATTTTAGTTTCCGTATCTCGATTTTTACTGAGTCCAGTCCATTTCACGATCTTATGCTGCTACGCACTTTTCTAATAATTTTGTGCAATATTATTTTATGCTTCAGGGGCCAAGCTCGTACCAATGGCTTTTTTCGAAAACTTATGAACGATTCATATCGTTGGCTTGAACAAAAAGACGGTGACGGGCTCATAACCTGTCACGGTGTCCCAAAATATCTTCGGTGGATGGTGGGTCGAAGAGACTTAAATCTGTCTACCCCTGTATTGGGAGTAGCGAATATTTTTTTCTTTCAAAAACGATACGAAAACTTTGTATAGTATTATTACATACCAGCCGTTCGAAACCGGCGCGTTATGCTATTATTGAATGTAATCTTGTGTAATCTCTCGTGGATTATTTATTTCCTCAATGGTTATGTCAAATATTTTTTCCCGCTATGTTGCTGTCTACCCCGGGTCCACGGCACCGCCGCAGTCGACGACACTCGTTTTGTCCTTCTACTCGTTGAAACAATTGAAAAATATTTTCACGTCTTTTTAATTGGGTCGAAGGGACTTAATTGTCTTGATTAGACCTCTATCTACCTCTGTATGGGAATTGCGTGATGATATTTCTTTTTAGTCTTTTTATCGAAAGAACTAATCAAGCAGCTCTTACTTTATCGGCAGGACAATTATAGGTAATGAAAAAGTAAAAGTCACGATAGTCGAGTGGTTGGGGTGGTAGGAATTTTGAGTCGCGAGATCCGAGTTCGATCTCCAGGTGGTAGGCTCGTACTTATGGGTCTTTGCAAAAACTTATGTACGAATTATATCGTTGGTTTGAACACAAAGACGGCGACGGGCTCACCACCTGTCACGCAGTCCCGAAAATATCTTCGGTGGAAGGTGGGTCGAAGGGACTTAATTGTCTAGACTAGACCTCTGCCTACCCCTGTATTGGGAATTGCGTGAAGATATTTAATATTTATTATTATTATAAAAAGTACCCACAATTTAATATGCGTTGTTTGATACAACTTCTCAATTTGTCACTTAACTGACACACCTACTCCTTTAACCTAAAACGTGAATAACCCGCCGCGTCAAGTTCAAATACGCGATCGCGCTCCGCTCGCCTCCCGTTCCAGTTTTATAATGATTTCATATTCATGGGGAAAAATGTCATCTGTTTTCGGCCTATACAACCGGTGTTAAATATGTTTACGTAATACAAAAATAACCCAAGTAATCGGTTGAACAACCCTACAGTTCACAACCGTTTTATAGAAATATAAAATATGCAAAGTTGATTAGTCTCGATAGCCGAGTGGTTGGGTGATCGGAATTCGAGTTGAGAGACCCGAGTATGATCCCCAGGTGGTAGGCTCGTACCAATAGGTTTTTTCAAAACTTATGTACGATTTATATTGTTCGCTTGGGTAGAAGACGGCGACAAGCTCACCATTTGTTACGTTGTCCCAAAAAATGTCTTCGGTGAAAAGTGAGTTGAAAAGACTTAACTGTCTGAACCTCTGTCTGTCAGATCTTTTTTTATTATTTTAAATACTAAAAGCTACGGCTTTAATTTTTCTGCCTACGAGAAGTGTAAAGAAAAGACCGCATCGCCATATACAATAAGAGCGTACAACAAACTGTATAGGTGATGTTACTACAGGGTTCCATGCTAGGTCCGGTATAAAAATTAAACACGAAACTATCGTCACTCTTTCTTCTGTTTGTACAACATAGAGAACTGCTTATATTCTCTGAACTTACTGAAGAAAAAAAATATATTTGGTACCTATATGAAGTTATGTACCTATGTGTAATATATATGTAGGTACATATATTTAGAATATGACCCATGAACATGTAGCGTACTGACTTACTCAACGTTCTGTAAAATAGACCCATAAATAAATAAATATAATTTTTCGTAACACATTTATGTTTATATTGCTACTATCCGTTTGTATTATCAATGATAACTGTTAAAGTTATTCTTTGAAATATAAAAATCTTCAAACCGAAGTGCTTTTGCCTAATATATGTTTATTTTTGGATACCTTTTTTTTGCAATATCTTTTTTTTATGAATTTTACTAACAAGGAGTTTTTTCAATCGTCCTTCGTTGCTCTTTTTTGTTATATTCCGGTATTTCCGCTGTTAGCGCACACTCGGTGACTTGTTCACTAAAAATGCGATAAAACAAATATTTTAAGTGAAAACAAACGTTACGCTAATATCAACTTTAACAATTTTTTTGACACTGTTTTTAGTCAAACGGTTTCACTGAATGCCCAAACTTCATTATTTTTGTTAAAATAACAAAAATATTTCTCGAAATTATTAATAATAATAAATATATGTATAGTAATAAACATTAGAAAAAATTTAAATATATGTTGTTCCTACGCTTCATATTAAACAGTAGAATTATTATTTGACGAACAATTTTCTCTCATTTCTCGGTTTGCACAACTGAAATTTATACAAGCTTTTTAATCCTAGTATTGCGCTGCTAGCTTACTAATTTTCTTAAATAATAATTCTTACATTAAAGTCTAAAATCAATAAATAAATTGCTATTGAGTTATGTGATTCGCTGCATATTCTTATCCTATGGTTTTCCACAGAAAACACCAAGAAACCTCACTTCTGTGAAGTGACGTTTCCTGGTGCTTTCTGATACAGACAGACAGACAGAGAGATATTAACTAAAAACACATAAAAAAGTAGCTGTATAAACTAGCTAGTATAAACAAATAAAAAAGTAGCTGTTAACTAACAAACTCCCATAGATATTAATCGGGACAACATCACGTACATAGCTCTGATCCCAAAGTAAGTAGCTAAAGCACGCATGTTATGGAATCGAAAACAACGAAAGTACCAACAACGACACTCAAGCAAATAAAATTCAGTTCGCAAGTCCCGTAACCACTCTATCCTTCGATACATTCACTAAACTTTTAGGAGTTCAATGTCGGAGCGGATTCTTCGGAAGCGGTGGCGAGATGGCAGCAGCACATTAAAAATTGGGCAACTTTTAATCACTGCTAATGAACGCGTGATCTTAAGTTCAAATGCGGTTAGGGTTAGGCAATTCGAACGTCTCGTTCGTCGCGAAGCTCGTGTCCACTCACCTTGACCTATTGGGCTATCGGTTATTTTACAACTCTATGACACAGCTGGGCAAATTGAAAAGCTAATTTATATTATTATTTATCTTCACGCTTAGTCTCTAATGGGGTAGCCAGATCCTTGCAGACCTCTATCGATTCTTTCAGATTCATAATTTTTTTCATTATACATGTCTAGGCATCCGAGTACTTTTGAATTCCGAATTGGTAACGCTATAAATACGGGAACGCTATCTAGGGTTCGTGAAGTTTTAGAGGGTGGGATAGGTTTCTCGTTTCATGAGTATTTTATCGGCTTCCACGATACAACTACCTCCTTAGACTAAATTATCTATGTGTTGTTTTATTATTATATTGCTACCGTTGCCTGGATTGCTTAACGGCCTGTAAAAGTCCACGGCAGTTCCACTCTCAGAAAATGGATTAGTGTACTTTGTCAGTCACCAACAATTTTAATCTGGTATTGTTTGTGAGAACTATTCCAGCATCTATATGTGGGCATTGTCATTTTCAACGCTTATGTTAGTCATCTATTTCGACACTCATGGGAAGGAATGAAATGATGGCGCTTACGAAAAATCTTCAATATAAAAATATGAATCAGTTTGACGAGCTCCGTGGTCGAGTGGCGTACACACCGGTTTTTTAGCTTGTGTTCGG
The DNA here is from genome assembly GCA_029286605.1 of Sericinus montela. Classification (NCBI taxonomy): domain Eukaryota; kingdom Metazoa; phylum Arthropoda; class Insecta; order Lepidoptera; family Papilionidae; genus Sericinus; species Sericinus montela. Next base: position 1,187,564 of record JAGSMR010000088.1, on the reverse strand, counting down.
TGCTTTAGCTACTTACTTTGGAATCAGACCATAACATGTGATGTTGTCGCTATCTATCTACGTTTTTATTTATTTAGTTATGCCCTTCCGAACGACGACACTTGGTTACAATGCACACGTTATTTATAAATCTGTGTCGTGAGTAGCGGACCCGTTACGCGTGCATTGATCTCACGGTGCAATTCAATCTACATACAGCAATTGTTTGTAAAGTTGTTTGTACACGCATTTGAGACTTTGCGGTCACTCAGTCGACAGATTGCATTATAGTCGCGGTGGTTTAAAAGCCTGCAAAGTCTGTCTATTAAATGATTTGACAAATTTTTTAAAGTTGTTATTGAATAGTTACCTCGAACCCTTCTGCATGCAAATATAAAAAAGGTATATGTTACCTGGTCCGAAGAGAAGAAGAGCACCACCCTCCCTCCCACAGATGCGTGCACTAATTCTACTGTAAAATTACAGTAGAATTAGTGCGGAATGGTGCGTGGTAATTATTCAATAACAACTTTACAACGAATTTCCGCAAAGTGAACCAATTAACTATATTACATTTGTTATCGGACTAGAAGTCACGATAGCCGAGTTTTTGGGTGGTCGGAATTTCGAGTCGAGAGACCCGAGTTCGATACCCAGGTGGCAGTACCAATGAGTTTTTCAAAAACTTATGTACGAATTTCATCGTTGGCTTGGACATAAAGGCGGCGACGGGCTCACCACCTGTCACGTTGTCCCGAAAATATCTTCGGTTGAAGGTGGGTCAAAGGGACTTAATTGTCTAGACTTGACCTCTGTCTACCCCTGTATTGAGAATTACGTGAAGATATTTTATATATATTTTTTTATTTAAATTTGTTAAAGTCAAACTTTTTAAATAAATATCTTCACACTATTTAACAGTCCAGACCTTCGATCAGCCTAGTATAGGATCAGTAACATTATCATAGACAAGGGAATACCTTGAAATAACGTCCAAACACAACCGCAATTCGAAATTGCGACGTGGAAAAATTTGTCAATAACAACGTAATGTGGCAACACTGCAACCATAACCTCGCGCACCTTTCACCGACGTAAGGAATGTATGCACGTGTCGCACCCCTCGCGTTAGCTCGGCTGCTAGCGTGGTCTCGTGCTGCCGTGTGACCTTGCGGCGGTCTCCCGTCCAGCCGTGACCAATTTTGATTTTTAATTGTTTTGTTTAGTGTTTTAATTGTTTTGTTTAAATGTTATTGTAACTTTCGTACGGATCTTTTTTTTTTTATTAAACAAATGACGATCGATGTGATTTGTTTTAACTAAAATATGAAGACATTTTCACGCATTTCTCAATACTGAGGTAGACAAAGTTGTAGATAAAGAAATAAAATAAATACATATATAGATAGGGACAACATTACATATATTGCTCCGATCCCAATGTAAGATGCTCAAGCACTTGTGGAATGGGAATCGGAAACAACGAAGGCACACCACAAACACCCAGACCCGAAAAATTAGAAAAAGTTGTTTTGTACATTGACCCGACCGGGAATCTAACCCGGGACCTCGAGATGACGACAACTAAAAACCGGTGATTACGCCACTCATCCACGGAGATCGTCAAATACATAATTCAGAACGTTAAGCCTCCTATCACTGAAGTCTCTTGGGAAAAGTGACAGGTGATTAGTCTTTCGCTGCCTTAGTCCCAATCCTCCGGTACAAAACACTTAGATTTATATATATATATATATATATATATATATATATATATATATATATATATATATATATATATATATATATATATATATATATATATATATATATATATATATATATATATATATATATATATATATACATATATATATATATATATATATATATATATATATATATATATATATATATATATATATATATATATATATATATATATATATATATATAAAATAAATATTTCTGTATACATATAGGGCAGGGTCACTTTTTGAATTCGGAGGAAGTTAATTAATTACTATTAATTAACTTAACTTATTAAATTACTTCGTTGGCTTGGACATAAAGACGGCGACAGGCTCACCACCTGTCACGTTGTCCCGAAAATATCTTCGGTGGAAGGTGGGTCTAAGGGACTTAATTGTCTAGACTAGACCTCTGTCTACCCCTGCATTGGGAATTGCGTGAAGATACTTATTTATTTATTTATTATTATTTATTAATTAACACGAGATATCGGCGGCTATGTTGTTAGTATCATTCACAGAGAACATAACATAAGGCTACGTACATCATTTAGAAACAGATGCACATGACATGCAGAACGCCCACTTCCCGCATACGCGACGGACAATGATTATTTATTTGCATTTCATCGTTAACAATATGCAATAAACTTGATATTCTGTGCTTGAAGATCTATATATTCGTGGAGCATTTTTTTTTACAAATAATTGGCGGAGAGCTTAGAACTATCATTACATTTAAAATGTTACATCTCTTAATCCTTAACATATTTTTTACACCACACAGGACTCTCCATTATTGCAACATATTAAGAATTATTACGCAATTTATTATTGAAAGCATGAAAGTTATATTGAACTTTTTTTATTAAATTAAAGAAATTTTAAAAACAGGTTTTTTTAAAAAGGTTCTCTTGGGCCTCTTACGACACCCACGACAAGGGTAAAGGGGTGATATATTCTTAAGCCGGCTCTATCTTATTTAGTCTGTATCTCTTATGAAATCCGAAGTAATGGACAATTTCCGTTTTACGTCATTACGATCATGAAGCCCTTGTCATGTTATTTAATCTGTGTTTGCTTGTATGTTTTAATTTTCATCCTTTTTGAAGCCTTTATTTGTTTACTATCTTATTTAGCATAAAATTACAATCTGGTTATGGTATGCTGCTTTTATATTGGAATAAAGTTGTCTATTTACGTAACCACAACCTCACCTGGCGTTCATCTCATAGTTTCACATTGTCATTGGTGTTATGACCTTACTTTATGACATGCCTTTAAAGTTTCTTTCCTGCATTCGAAGAAACATAAAATTCAGCGTTAAATTCGTAGACTTCACACAAGTATTTGACTCAAGCGGGATTTGAACCCGCAACTCTTAGCTTCGAAGGAAAGGTCAACAGGAGTTCGGCAATCGGGTCGTCGTCTAGTTATTAAATAAACATAGATAGTGGCAACATCACATCCATGGTTCAGATCCAAAAGTAAGCAGCTTGGGCACTTGTGTCATGAAATCCGAAACAACGAACGTACCACAAACACCCAAAAAAAGTTGGTTTTCTACATTAACCCATTCGGGAATAGAACCCGGGACCTCAGGGCTGGCGACACCATGAGAACCGAGCATAGTCATGTCGTCAAAATATAGGCTGTCTGGTCGTAATAAGTTCTATCAACATATAAAATATCCCGCTTGTTCTAGGTCCGGTCCCCACGAAGAGCGGCCGCTGCACCTGTCGACGGACAAACCCCCGGCGCTGGGCGCGCCGCCGCGCAGCTGTTACCCGCTGGTGGTACTCCTGGCGAGAGACCAGCGCGACACCGCAGAACTGAGGCCAGACGACACGGTATGACTACGTGACGCATGCCATCTGGCCTAAGTAATGTTCCTCCAGTTAAAGTTGTTAAATAATTGCATTGCCCCATTCCACATGCAAGGAATAAAATGCATATGTTACCTGGCCCGAAAAGAAAAGAAGAAGTGCAGACGAAGATAACATTAAAGGTGATGTGGCGATATCTATGTCTCCACAGAACTTAAATCAATTTATCAGGTAGCATTCTCTAACGGATATTTCAAAAACATAGTTAACAAGATTATTAATAAGAAACAAATACAACGTAGGTTTCTATACGCGGTCTTCTTCTTCTTCTTTGTTATATGGCCTGTGATAGAAGAATTCTGCCAATGTCATGTCAGTCATGGGAGTGACACTAAATCAAGCTAAAAGATTAAGAGAGGATTTCATTTGCGAGTAGCTTCAAACTGCCACCAACTCTAAAACTAAAACAAAAGACATAGAATTTCGTTAAAAACCCTCCCCCTATAATTTAATGTTATTAGTATTAATAAAATCACACATTATGTTTGCAAACTGGGTAAACATGAGAGATAACAAAAGTTAGCACTAACAGGACGTGGAATATATTGTGGTAGGAAATTATACAGAGAGTATGTTAGTTTAGGGCAATCAAAAAACAGGTGGTTGACGGTCCCCTCGCCAAGTCCGCACTCACAAATAGAGTTATCTCGGATCCTCAGTTAGCTGGGTGTACTGGTGAACAAATCTGACCAAAGCGAAGACGGCAAATTGTAGAGTGACAACTTTATTTGCATCACGATGACGGAAAAACCTCGGCTTAATTGGGATATCTCTTTGAATGCTAGAGTAATTTTTCCATTTCACATGTTTAATTTTTTGCCAATTATTTGTGCCTTTTTCGTGGTAGAGCCACGCATCAGCTTTTGCTTTTGCATGAATGGGCCGGCTCGACCGGGGAAGTACCACGATCTCACAGAATACCGGCGTAAAGTAGAAGTCAACAAACTTCTGCGTTTCGTCTAGAGAGTGCAGGTAACCGGTGGCCCACACACTCCCCTCCCCCAATTCTGGGGGAGGGGGGCACTCTTAGGGTAGCAACGCATCTGCTATGCCTCTGGTATTGCGGGTGTTCATGGGCGGCGGTGATCACTTACCATCACGTGAGCCACCTGCTCGTTTGCCTCTCTTTTTCTATAAAAAAAAAATCTTCCCATGAGAACCTCAAGTCGGAGTAAGCATAGGAGCAGATCAGACGGGAATAAACGGAACTTAGACAAAGAACCAGATTTTGTTGCCTCTTTAGCAAATCCGCCATCTCATTGCCATGAATTCCACAGTGGCTAGGAATCCATGTCAATACAATTTTTACATGTTTTAGATTACAAGAGAGTAGGGATTTTTTAATGTTTAAAATAACAGGATAGTTTGTTTTGGAGTGAAAAGGATTAGACAGTAAGGCATTAAGACAGCTAAGGGAATCTGAAAGGATTAGGGTTCTATTTAAGTTGTGAGACTCAGCATATTGAACCGCCTCTAAAATAGCAATTGCTTCTCCTGAGAAAACTGAAGTGAAAGAAAATACCCGTTGCACCTGGGGCCTAATTTACTTAAAAATGAGTAATTCCATACTACCGTCTGTCCCTGGTGAGGAATATTTAAGGTGGCTTAACACCAGGTCAAGTTCAGCAGTGGACAATGGTTCCTTCATTCTGTTATTGAAGGTAAGGTAAGACGTGTGGGGAAATGGGTTGGGATTGCAGGATATTTCTTCTTTTGTCGGAACCCATAGGGGAGCCAATTTGTTTGAAAACTCAGATAGCCATAAAGAAGTGTCTGAGTGTGAAAGGCTGTTATCAGCGAATGCTCCGCGAAACCATGTCACATTTTTCCAGACGAGAGAAGAAGGCGACCGAGGAGATAGATTTTCACAGAATGCTATCCAGTCTTTCTTTTTCTTAGTTGAAAGTACTCTCTTAGCTTCTGCCACTGCTTTCTGGTATTGTAAAAAATTTAGTGTTGTCATATTTCTAGAATAAAGGGCCTCTGCTGACTTGCGCTTTTTTATTATATCAGAGCATTCTGCATCCCACCAAGGGGGAGAGGAGACGCCCAAGGCTCTGTGATTTTTCAGAGGAATAGATTTGCAGGCTGCTTCCTGGAGGAGGGAGACAAATTAATGGTTAATTTGTTTCCCTCCTATATTGAATGTAGTTGGCAGTAACAGGAGAAAGGTTTTAGATAAACTGTTCTGAATCCGATAAAAATTGTTTGTAAAAACTAATTAAAAACGCGATAAAATCCGAAAATTGTTTTATTTTAAATGTGTAGTATTCGCGTAAATACAAGAAATCATTAAAAGGTAAAAGGTTTGGACGTGGGTTTTAGTGGAGATTCACTAGTGAGCAGAGAAGGGATATTTGCATGTTGAAAATAGGCAACACCTGAGTAAGGTCTCCTGACCGCTGGGAAGCGTGCAGAAGCCTCCAGATAAGACACATTTTCTTGAAACATTACTATTTTGATTGATTTTTGCCTGGAGTGCTCTGGGCAGTTTTTATCTGTAGCTACATGTGTTGCTGAACAGAAGAGACATGTTGGTATATCTGAGACACAGCTATCCCCATCATGTTCTTTAGTGCACTTGTAGCAGCGTGGCTTGGATCTACATTGGGATTTGATGTGAACAAACCTGCAGCATTTCAAACACTGAATTGTAGGTAGTAAATATGTCTCTATTGGTAATGAGGTATAGAAGCAGTAGATATGTGAGGGAAGTTCTTGTCCAGAAAATGTAAGGACAACAGACTGTGGGGCAACCCACTCTATTTCATCCCCTTTCCTAACCTTTCTATGTAATCTCCAGGCCTTAATTATTTCGCATCTGCTAAAGGGTAGTTGAGTCTCATGTACAAGCTCATCCATAGAAATATCAGTAGGAATTCCTCTAACAACCCCATTCTTGTAACATTAAAAGTCGGGATAACAGCTAATAATTTGTGTTTCGGGAGGAATTGGGAGCCTATAAAGTTATTAGCGTCTGAGGCAGTATTAAAAGCAATTGCTACTTTATGACGGCCTACATTTGTTATACTTCGTTTTTCTATATTCGTAATTTTGTTTTTAGTTAAGATGTGACCGATTTTCACTGGTCCTATTGTAAAACCAGACGCTGGGTCTGGTTCAGTTCGATTAAGATGTACAGTAAATAGTCCCTTGTCACCGTCAGAATATTTTTTTTTTCCCATCAAATTGAGGGTCGACATATATATTTTGATGAGAAGATGATGGCTGGTCTTCAGTACCAATTTTTTTCCTATGAATGGACAACGAAACGTTTAGAAGCAGCAGAACCCCCGACTTGTCCGGGGGTTCCATTATCTCGTACTATTCTAGGACAAACACAAGGACAAAACATATAGAAAAGAGGATTTTAGAAGCTAAATACAAAGACACTTCTGAGTATAAAATTAAAATTAAATATAGCACGTGTGACAACCAATCACTCTGACAGCAGAATATTCTATACGCCTCCCACCCGAAAAATCCCATAATTTTGCGGGTAGTCTGACTTACTCGTACACTACGACCAATCTGATGAAACTATCAGAACTCTAAGGCGCAGTGGAGTTTGAGATTCGAGACAGGAAATTTTCCTAAGAGTTTTTGACGATGTCCGTGGACGAGTGGCGTAAACACCGGTTTCCAAGGTGTCGTCATCTCGAGGTCCCGGGTTCAATTCCCGAACAGGTCAATGAAGAAAAACCACTTTTTCTATATTTTCTCATGTTTGTGGTTTCATTCCTTGTTTCCCTTCGTTTCCGATTCTAATACCACAAGTACTTTAGCTTCTTACATTGGGATCGGAGCAAGGTATGTGGTGTTGTCCCTATCTGTATATGTAACACTAAAGATAAGATAGAGAAACGCCATAGATCAGGTGTTTAAAGTCTTGCCTGTAGTAAATGCGGTGTGGTGTATGTTGGTCAGCCGCCTGAATTATTCTAGTTTCTCTAATTAACTAGTTTCTCTAGTAGTTCTAAGTAATACTTTTTTTAATTTCACACATTTTCACGATAGCTGAGTGATTGGGTGGGCGGAATTTCGAGTGAAGAGACCCGAGTTCGATACCCAAGTGGCAGACTCGTACCAATGGGTTTTTCAACGTACAAAGTATATCGTTGGCTTGGACATAAAGACGGCGACGGGCTCACCACCTGTCACGTTGTCCCGAAAATATCTTCGATGGAAGGTGGGTCGAAGGGACTAAATTGTCTAGAATAGACCTCTGTCTACCCCTGTATTGGGAATTGCGTGAAGATATTTTTTTATTTTTATTTACATTGCAGGTGGCGCTAGTGAGCGTTGTGCACATTAGGGACGAGCAGTGCCCCCTGCCGAGCGGCGTCATAGCCCAGTACCTGAAACAAGCCAACGGACACCTCTCCTGTCTTAAGGTAAATAATATTCATTTATTATGAAATATTTAGTGGAGCGGCTTCTGGCTTTAAAAAAAATTATAAAATGCATTATAATTTTTTTAAAAGCTCGACGCTCGACTTGAGCAGTAAGCTGTTGAATGCGTTACGAAAAGTGTAATCCGGCGAAGTGAACGGCAATTAGGAAGGAGTTATAAGTTAGAGCAGATAGTGGGAGTTACGTTTCGTATATCACTTTAGGGGTAAGAGATAAAAATGTCTTCGGTGGAAGGAGGTTCGAAATGACTTAATTGTCTAAAACTCTGTCTACCCCTGTATTGGGAATGGGGTAAGAGAGTGAGGTGGAAGCACATTTCTCTTTCTCTCATTCTCTCATAGCCAGTTAGGCGTATATATCAATAAAATTTATTTATCAAAACCAGTAATGAATGTATAGGTAAATACATGTTATGTTATACGTATAAATATGTACATACGTAATTAGAGCTGAATAAGTTTTACTTCAGTGTTGTGGTCTAAAGAACACTTGTTTTTATTCTATTTACAGATTATTATATTATTACATTAACAGAGTACATACTCAAATTTAGAGAAAAAAAATTCAACTGACACGGACGGGATTCAAACCCGCGACCTTTGCTGTACCGTCGTTTCTTTATCTTTAATTTAATAACCAAAAAGTCGAGCATAACATATATGCTTTAAAATTAATAAAAATTGGCAGAGTAATCTAATTTGAAAAAACAAAGTTCACGTTGACGAGATCTCGAAAAAATACCGAAGAGATAAAGTTGTTTATGACAATGAAAGGTCAACAGGGGCCTTTGAATGTGACGGAGTTCAAGTCATTTAAAGAAAACCGAATGAATAATGACATGTTGTAAACAGAACGTTGCATAATTGGGTTTTTGTTTGTATTTAAAAAAACATCGTTAGTAATGGCCTAACAGTACTAGTAGTACCAATGTACTTTACAAATTCTGGTTTGATTATATTGTTTTCATGTAACGTGGCCGTGTGGTGACGGCATAAGAATATCGCCACTCCCTTTCTTCCCGTGGGTGTCGTAAAAGGCGACTAAGGGAAACCGCCTAGAATATCGTTATGGAAACCGATAGATGGCGGTTGCCATAACGATATTCTAGGATTATTTTGGTCTGATATTCTCAGAGAATATCAGACCAAAATAATCATACCGAAGATGGGCAGCTGCGTCTGAGGTGCGAGTGGTCTGGTGCGATCGATGGGAGAGGCCTATGTCCTGCAGTGGACTTTAGAAGACCGTTATGTACGTATGTATGTATGTAAAAATGTGTTATAAACTTGTGGGACACCTTATTGAACTCCGGTCACGTGAACGCAAACCGCTGTATTTGTATATTATAGTTCAAATTTTTATGATACCTTTTAGTTGTTAAATGTTTTATTTTAATATTCACATATTGTTTTTTATTATTAACAAAATATGTAAAAATATTTTTAGATTAAGTAATATTACAATAACTGTGTTATTATATTAAGTGATATTCACTGAATAACGCATTATTTAAAAGGTTTACTTAGTTATCTTCAATTTTTTTACTTTGAACTGTATCGTCATTTTTGTCACGCTTATAAACAAACTCTAAATCGATCGTAACTCCAAAAACTGACCGCGTGGAATCGGCGTGAGAATATAACACTCCTTTTCTTTACCTGAGTGTCGTAAGAGGCGATAAGCCTTGATGCCGTTAGCTTTCGATGTTTATCCGTGTAAAAATTATTGGAAGAAAATTCAGCAGACTGATAATAATATATATAAAATGATAACTAACTCAAACGCTACCCCTTTGAGTTCATGCTGTTATGCTAGGCACTTATCGAAATGTTCGAAATTTACGGGGTTACTTCTTACAATAACTTTTTTACGTAACGAGGAAAAGAGCATTGTAGATGCTTATTAATATTCGGCAATCTAAACTATTCAAGTTGTGTAAATTAATACGCATGCGTGTGATGAGCGCGACGGGATATACATGTAGCTTTGTATGTTTTAATTTGTTTTCAGTTTCGTTTGATTTTCATTAGTATCAATAAGCATATTGTCTTCATTTCTTTCACTGTGCGTGCAGCAACTGTACGTGTCGGGCGAGGCGGGCGAGGTGGGCGTGGGCGCGGTGGAGGCGCTGTGCTGCGTGTGCGCCGCCGCGCCGCTCTCCCGCGCGCTGCTGCCGTGCCGCCACGCCTGTCTGTGTGCGCGCTGCCTGCGTGAGTACATGCACACGCACACCGCGCTGCCGTGCCGCCACGCCTGCCTGTGTGCGCGCTGCCTGCGTGAGTACATGCACACGCACACGCACACCGCGCCGCCGTGCCGCCACGCCCGCCCGTGCGCGCTGCCTGCGTGAGCACATGCACACGCACACGCACCGCGCCGCCGTGCCGCCACGCCCGCCTGTGTGCGCGCCGCCTGCGTGAGCATACGCACACGCACACGCACACCGCGCCGCCGTGCCGCCACGCCTGTCTGTGTGCGCGCTGCCCGCGTGAGCATGCACACGCACGCACACCGCGCCGCCGTGCCGCCACGCCCGCCTGTGTGCGCGCCGCCTGCGTGAGTATTACGCACACGCACACGCACACCGCGCCGCCGTGCCGCCACGCCCGCCCGTGCGCGCTGCCTGCGTGAGTACATGCACACGCACACCGCGCCGCCGTGCCGCCACGCCCGTCTGTGTGCGCGCCGCCCGCGTGAGTACATGCACACGCACACGCACACCGCGCTGCCGTGCCGCCACGCCTGCCCGTGCGCGCTGCCCGCGTGAGTACATGCACACGCACGCACACGCACCGCGCTGCCGTGCCGCCACGCCCGTCTGTGTGCGCGCGCTGCCCGCGTGAGTACATGCACACACGCACACGCACACCGCGCCGCCGTGCCGCCACGCCTGCCCGTGTGCGCGCTGCCTGCGTGAGTACATGCACACACGCACACGCACACCGCGCTGCCGTGCCGCCGCCACGCCTGCCTGTGCGCGCTGCCTGCGTGAGTACATGCACACGCACACGCACACGCACACCGCGCCGTGCCGCCACGCCTGTCTGTGCGCGCTGCCTGCGTGAGCATGCACACGCACGCACACGCACCGCGCTGCCGTGCCGCCACGCCTGCCTGTGTGCGCGCGCTGCCCGCGTGAGTACACGCACACGCACACGCACACGCACACCGCGCCGCCGTGCCGCCACGCCTGCCTGTGTGCGCGCTGCCTGCGTGAGTACATGCACGCACACCGCGCCGCCGCGCCGCCACGCCTGTCTGTGTGTGCGCTGCCTGCGTGAGTACATGCACACGCACACGCACACCGCGCTGCCGTGCCGCCACGCCCGTCTGTGTGCGCGCTGCCCGCGTGAGTACATGCACACGCACACTGCGCTGCCGTGCCGCCGCCTGCCTGTGTGCGCGCTGCCTGCGTGAGTACATGCACACGCACACCGCGCTGCCGTGCCGCCACGCCTGCCTGTGTGCGCGCTGCCTGCGTGAGTACATGCACACGCACACCGCGCTGCCGTGCCGCCACGCCTGCCTGTGTGCGCGCTGCCTGCGTGAGTACATGCACACGCACACCGCGCTGCCGTGCCGCCACGCCTGCCTGTGTGCGCGCTGCCTGCGTGAGTACATGCACACGCACACGCACACCGCGCTGCCGTGCCGCCACGCCTGCCTGTGTGCGCGCTGCCTGCGTGAGTACATGCACACGCACACCGCGCTGCCGTGCCGCCACGCCTGCCTGTGTGCGCCGCCGCAGGACTCGAATCACACACACACACACATCGCGTGTGCACACACACACACACACACACACACATTTACACCACATCGTAGCATGTTATGTGTGAATGTATTAAAATTAATGTCATACAAAGTTACACAGTACCCTCGGAAACAGTTGTGTGGCGACATCTACGTCTCCACTTTAGAAGCTTGCCAGCTGCGGACCATTTAGGAAACACCTCAACACTCTTCATCGCGTACTGAACACCCTATCAAAGTCCATATGATTCCAAGCATATATACGAGCAGCGATAGCAGCACCAGTTTACTAGTGAAGTATACGTCGCTGGACACGAACTCCATACCTACCGGGTGAACCTCTTCATACGCAGTTGTTACAGTTGAATGTGTGCAGAATTAATTATAATTCACTCAGTGATCAGTTCAATCGTATCGATGACTCACGTGGCCCCGGCATTGGTCGCGTCGATTTCAAGTTCAGTTTCATTACGTGCGCGGAATTGATTGCATTACGCAACTCACTGGAGACAGCCACTTTTGTGCGATGTCTCAGGTCTGGATGTTTCTGGTAGCTTCGTTGTTTCCGATTCCGAAACACAAGTGTTTACACACAATTATACTACTCTAACACACTAATACTAGTTTTACTACTTTAACACAAAATTATACTACTCTATGTTAGTATGTGTTAGATCTAGACAATTTAGTCGTTTCGGATCGAACACCGGTCATTACTTCAGGGCGAAGTGAGCCGTGAACCGCCTATGTGCAAACCATCGATACAAATCGTTTAAAAATATACCTTCACGCCATTCCCACTGCAGAGGTAGACAAGTCTAGACAATTAAGTCGATTTTTCGAAAAAGATATTTTTGGGAGAATGTGACAGGTGATGGAGCCCGTCGCCGTCTTAATGTCCAAGCCTGAAATCTTATTCGTACTTAAGTTTTTGCAAAAACCCATTGGTACGAGCCTGCCACCTGGGGACAGAACTCTTGGCTCGAATTCCGACCACCCTACCACTCGGCTATCATGCCTTTATCGTTTATTAGAACCAAAAATTTAATTCGGTTTCTAATATTTCCGCTCAATTATTTATTGGTCAGCGATATGATAATAGACACTAGCTTATTTAAGTTATTTAAGTGGCTTAAAAAATAAATTGAATGTAACTTATGAAATCAGACTCAGATATATTATACCGCGATGTAATTGTTGGATAGCGTCATCTAGTGCCTTTACAAGAAACTAATAAAAATAACTTTCATTGGATAATATTTAAATTCCTACTAACAAATCGGCTGTGTGGGCTCTTAACATATTATTAAAGAATTTACTCATTGTTATACTTGTTAGTGTTACTAGATATTTAATTGACATAAAATCATATACGGTCAAGATTTGAATCCGCGATGCCCAACGAACCATAGCAAAACAAAAACCGACACACCTATCGTGCCAAATAAGCATATTTAAAACTTAGTTCAAATCTTTCTTGCTATCAATTAGACACTTGCAACACAAGAGATGGAGTGAGGACTTGCCCAACTTGACCACCATTTTGTTGGAACGGAAGTAGATGGATGCAGGTGGCTAAGGACTCTTGGCGGCGAGCTCTAGATGAGGTCTATGTTCAGGAGTGGACTCTTGATAGGGTGTAAGGTAAAGGACACTAGGGTAAACAGGAGGAAGTTGGTTTATAAATGGTTGAGGTTGAGAAAAAAAGGTCACGATAGCCGAGTGGTTGAGTAGTCGGAATTTCAAGACAAGAGATAAGAGTCCGATCCCCAGGTGGCAGGCTCATCAGTACGAGCCTGCCACCTGGGTTTTCCAAAAACTTGTGTAAGAATTATATCGTTGGCTTAGACATGAAGACGGCTACGGACTCACCACCTGTCAAGTTGTCCAGAAAATATCTTCTGTGGAATGTGTGCCGAAGGGACTTAATTGTCTAGACTGGGCCTCTGTCTGACTCTGTATCGGGAATTGCGTGAAGATATTTATGTATTTATTTCGAGCATAGAGTTCAAAGTGTTGGGTTACGTGTTTGCAGCCAAGCTGGACAAGTGCCCGATGTGCCGCAGCGCCATCAGCAGCTACTTCTGCATCCGCGGGGACGACGAGCCGCGCGCCGAGCTCAAGCCGCGCCCCCCCCGCGCCCCCCACTCGCCCCACTCGCCGCACTCCCCGCGCGCCCTCAACCGCCGCCTCCTCGACCTCTTCCACTACCACTAGCGCCCGCGCAAAGGTCGGACCATTTCATTCAGAGATTCACAGCACTCCTTCTCTTTCACAGGAGAGGAGTGTGCAATTTATTTTTGTATCGACTCGACTTTAACGGAGCTAGTCACCCCGCTAAATTCGCGCGTGCGCCTGTGTGCGCTTGCGCCGTGAGTTATTAATGTGTTGTGAAGGACTTGCTATAGTTTAGTAATGAAATTTTTTTTAATGTTGACCACACCGGAGATGTTATCCCTGCTTATTTTTACGAGCAACGCTATAGTAACAACAAAAATTACGTTTATTAAAATCTAAATAGAACATTTAAATACTTTACTCGATGTTATTGTATCTCCTAATTTCTTTTGTTAAAATTAAGCGCCATGTTGTTGTAATGTCTAAATTATTTTACTGTACTCTTTACTAAGGTTTCCAGTATCGATTCTATTCAATTGAAAATCGTTTGATGAATCGATTTTTAGTAAAACGAAACAATCCAAAGATCGCCATGAGTAATACGGATAGAGATTAACTACAATTATGTTCATATCGATTCTTCTAACATGTACTTATAAAATGTATGAAATTGCAAGATTTTTGGAAAAAGTAAAAGTTCGAAATAGGACTCTATTGTTTTTTTTAAATATTCAAAAAATATTTAAAAAGTTTTGACTTTCAAGAGTTGTTTCTGTGTCGATTATTTCCGATCCTAGAGCACACGAATCGATTAATGTGCATTTTATGAAAATGGGAAACCCTAGCCTAGACACATCGTTCTAAAGATTCTAATATCGATGCATTATTGATGAAGTACTCGATGAAAATAATATAACATGATTATAACAACTGGCCTGTTCTTTGTTTTTAATACATATTTAAAGTGATTTGTATATGAGTGAAAGCAAAATTGTGATTTAGTTATTTATGTAAACACAAAAAGACACATAATATACCTATTATATATTAGCATTAAAGCAGTGACTACACTTGGTGCTAAATCAATTAAAAACTTTGATTTTTTTTAATACAATAATTAAGACAACTTAAAATCAATGGACACGGGTTGTTGCCACTTAGTCGCTCGAAGCTTTGCTTAGCTAATATCTTTATAATATAGGTGTGACACCACCTCTAGTCTTCTCTTCTATCTCCCGCCTCATTTCAATACCTATAGCAATAATTCCAACCCGTCTCTTCCCGTGGATGTTGTAAGAGACGACTATGTAAAAAAACCTTCACAATGTCTATGGTTACCGACAAATGGCGATAACCTCGAAAAAACTGCAAAACCAAATTATGCAGACCCATGACAGGCAGCAGTGTCTAAGTTGCGAGGTGTCTGATACCGCGAACGCCAATCCGCTTGCCGAGCGTATTGATTATGGCAAAACCTCCCACTGTTACACTATAAGAGGGCGTTATGTATGTATTGTGGCGACATCTATGTCTCCACATGAGAAGCTCGCTAGTGGCGGATTCAGGAAACACATCGACGTCCTACATCGCGCTATCGGAGTTTGCATGGTTACATGCATATATACGAGTGTACCGAGAGCACACTGGCGGAGGACACGTTCCCCAGCCTTTTCCTGCAGCATCTCATCCTAAAATATCTATGATGTTATGTCTACAAAGCCGAAGAGGACACAAGGAAACGCAACGTAAATCTCTTCTATTTCTCTTTTCGGTTAATATTTATATAATATTAGTTACCCGATATCTCCATAACTAATCTTTGCTTACAACCTTAAGTAACTGTATGTACTGTACTTTTTAACGATGTCTTCACGCCATTCTCAGTTCAATAAGGGGGTAGAGTTAGATCTAGACAATTAAATCATTTAGACTCGCCTTCCAACGAAAACATGTTGTGGCACAACAGTACAAGTGGTGAGCCCGTCGCCATGTCTATATCCAGGCTAACGTTAGAAAACCAACCTACCTACTAGAGCCTACCGCCTGGCGGTCAAACTCAAGTCTCTTGAATCGAATTCCGATCACCTCACCACTAGGCTGTCGTTACTTTTTTACAAGTATTGTAAATGAAATTATTAATAACATGAAGTGTAGTCACCGCTCTACAACAATTATAGATGGCGCAGCGAGCTCGTCGTTTAGGAAGCGAGTTTGTCGCGATGTATGGAACTGTGATATGCGAAAGGGCTTTGTGAATTCGCCGAGTGTAAATACTGTTAGGTTAGACTAAACCCTAAGTGATGTAGTTGGAGAGAATTGTTAGCTTTTAACGAGAGATTTAAAAACAAAAATCCACTGACGCGGGCGAATTTGAACGCGCACCCGCGTGGCGTGATGCCACTGGCTCGCTCGTATCAGTTGAGTTTTTATATCTCTCAGCCATTTTTATTTGACTAATTAACTATTTTTGTGAATATTATGTCACTATGTAATAGAAGATGACTGATACATGTGAATCGGAAGGTTTGTTAAAATTATCATTTGATAACTTTCCTCTGTGCTCTCCATCATTCCAACAAATTCATTGCAGAGGAAGCCGAGCATCCATTTATCCTGATTTTCAAAGTAATTTCTGTAAATACAATAAAAAAATAAATTTGAATCTGTTTCATTTGGATTAATCCACCGATGCGCATGTATCAGTCATCGTATTAACTGCATCATAACATAGATATGTATATATTGTTAGTTACATTTAACATATTTATATTGACTTAAGTTCATTATAATTTAATATTAGTAGCAGTATCATGTAGTCTTCCAATTTAGTACCCTAATGTAATTATTTAGATCTCATTGTTGCGCGACACATTGAATATATGTAAATTAATAAGAAAATATAGTTTTGTGTATCATTAATACTTTGCGGTAACAAAGTGTTTCAGATTGCTTCGTAATATCGAAGATTGAAGTCCTGTTTGTGTGGTTAATTGTTTAAATAAATGAAAGTACAGGACTTAAGCATGGTGCCTACGCCATTTTATAGATTATCACACAGACAGTAGGTTATATCGTAAAAATCGGTTCGAAAGTAACTTTTTCGATTCGAACTCTATTTTCTGTCGAATCGCTTATAAATATAAATCTAAAACCACGTAGTTGGTTAACAAACTTAGTGTTTTCCCGATATGTTATAATTCTTACATACTTGTGTTACATACGTTCGATCCGACTGTATATTGAAGTGAAACTTCTTTAAAAGGGTTTTGGTTTGAAATTCGATGAAACAAAAAGGTGTCCCGATAAAGAAACATAACACATAAATGTACAGGATTGAGTCGGCGAGGGAATGAGACAGAATACATTACACATCTCAATCTTTCGTACGCTACTTTCCAGAAGTTTCACTTTTGCCGTGTGTGAATTGCACTGCCTTTTTTTTTGTATATGGTCTCCCTTAGAAGAATTTATTCGACTATAGGAAACAGATTATAATGTACTCCTTGTTTTATGTTTTTACGAAAAAAAGTGCAATCTATAGAACACATTGCATATCTCTGCATTTTGAGAAATTATTTCCCCGCTTCCGTGGGAACTTCGGGATACCTGTAAAAATTCATCAAATTCGTTCAAGCCACAAACACATACGCATGATGTATTTTTATGTATATGAGTTTGATTTATTTTTACCAATTTTCTCAAAGGTTGCATACAGACAAACTTGAACGTAACTACAAAATTTTTGTTAAATTCCGAGTTGCTCTAACAAATATGGTCGAAAATAGTCTTCGGTGAAATGTAGGTCAAAAACACTTATCGTCCAGACCTCTGTCTACCCTAGTACTGGGAAAATGCAAAAATAACATATAAATAAATGAGAAAGGGCCAAAAAAGTAATAAATATTGCAGCCTCAGCAGTGCATGCCTGGTTAGACTAGCTAATAATGTAAAACTTATATAGAAAGAAAGAAAGACAGACAGAAAAACAACATATTTTTAACGAAAAAAAGTGATAAAAGAATGAAAGAAAAAAATATATGACGCTTTTAACTACAAGTTAGAACTCTTTGTTTATCTGTCCGTCGCTACTTACAATGTAGGCACCATGCTGTCATAAACCTGTACAACCATTGCGCAAGCACAATTACACACAACTGGTGACAACCTACTCCCTTTACCCCATATTCGTTCCATAAATTTACATAAGTTTTAAAACAGAAACAATACCAATCTATTTTTATATTTGAAATGCATACAATGCTTGTGAACAAACATTGACAAATTCAGTATAGGTACTGTTATCACTGAGGTCCCGGGTTCGATACCCGGTCGAGTCAATGTAACTTCATCTAGAATTTCTGGGTCTCGGTGTTTGTGGTACCTTCGTTGTTTCCGATTCCATACTACAAGTGCTTAAGCTGCTTACTTTGGGATCAATGCAATGTATGTGATGTTGTCACTATCTATCTATGTATTTATTTATTATTTTATTTATAAGAAAATATTACATGTTACACAAAATCATCAAGTTAGGTCATACATGCTAGGCGATATGTTAATCTAAAAAAATCTTATGATATTTTCCTCAAAATAATGTACATTATAAGTTTTTAAGATAAGCTGCCTATGCTCTTTTCTCTGTATCCAAGCGAAAGCAGTCCACTACGAACCAGAGGCTAGAGAGAGAGAGAGAGAGAGCTATACGAAGCAGAGCGAAGCGGAGAGATGTATATTTTTGTTTAGAAGTTGTAATGAAATTGTAAAATAAATAATGTTGCCAAAGCACGAAGCTCGTTTTATTTAAAAATCACATGATACAAATGTTTGATTATATCTTGATTGTTATCTAAATCGAATCAACTCGATTATTCGTCAATTTAAGTAACATACATTTAATCCATCGATCGTAATTTTTTTAATCTAACGCCGTTTTGTAATGAAATTCCTCTAAATGCAAAAGACAACACCTGCAAACTTTTTCAGTTAAAGGTTACTGGTGTGTGGTCCCTCCGAAGACCACGATGGAATGCCTCATAGCTCGTGATCACACTGGCTCGCTACACCCTTCAAACCGGAACACCACAGTGGTTACTGCTGTTTGGTGACAGAGGTAGTTAAGATCGTGGTACTGACCCAGACGTTTCCTAGGCAGGGGAACTTTATATTAATGAACAATAAAATAAATACAACAATTAATAGTAAAGTTTTTTTTAAACGCAAAATCATTTGTTGTTTGTTCTTAGTTAAGATAAAATACATACTACACTATAGCTAGAATTAAAGATAAAATGATCTTTACATAATTATAGTCTTGTATCAATCACCAACACACATGTACACTCTTAATTTTCTTAGAGTAAGATGCGTTTAGAGTTCTCTTCAGATTGAATTGAGGCCCCACGTGTCTACTGCAGCCCGTGGCTACCTGCAAATAACATCGACCTATTATGTATTGTATATGTATGACTAAAGGTAATATAATTAATAGACTCAGACGTTACTTTGCGGAAACGCATTATTATAAAGTTTTTATTAAATAATTACATTGCACCATTCCGCATGCATAGAATCCCACCGCCACCAGCCGATTGCGACCCTAACTACCGACTCCCTAACTCCCTACTACCTACTAATTCAAAATAGGTGTGTTGTGTGTTCGGACCAGGTAACATACGCCTTTTATTCTTTGCATGCGGAATGTTGCAACGCAATACAGCGTGCAAAAATAATTACTAAATAACAACTTTATAGAATTAACATGGTATTTTGATTAACCACTGACGCAAAGAAGTTCCTTCGACAGAGAAGAGACAGTCGAAATAAACTCTACGGGAGTCGTGTATATCCACAAAAAGGGAAAGCGGATTTAATTGCGGGATAACCATTTCGAATGAACACCAAACTAAAGTTAACCACAATGGTTACGGGCCGCAGTGTCTGGTTCTGCGATCGCCATTTCTCTTACCGTGTGCGGTGATTGTGACGAAAACGTCTATCGGGAGAAGCCTATTTCCTGCAGTGGAGTTTAACAGAGCAGTAAGTAAGATTGGCTAGGTCAGCTGGAAGAGGTCTGTGTGTCACGACTTAATTGTCTAGACAAGATCTC
Organism: Sericinus montela; assembly: GCA_029286605.1. Lineage (NCBI taxonomy): Eukaryota > Metazoa > Arthropoda > Insecta > Lepidoptera > Papilionidae > Sericinus > Sericinus montela. The sequence continues at coordinate 1,167,558 of JAGSMR010000088.1, read as the reverse complement.
TGTCTACCCCTGAATTGGGACTTGCGTGAAAATATTTTATTATTATTAGCTATTCAGCAAGAAATAGCTTATACGGGTAAGGTAGGCACTTGCCGTCGGTGTCCTTCTGCCGCTCGGCGTAGAGCTGCGAGTGGCGCACGGCGGAGTAGAGCGCGAACAGCAGATGCAGCGCCTGCAGCCGCTGCGGCAGCGCGCGCTCGGCGAGCGGCGCGCGGAGCGGCACGTCGCACAGCGCGCACAGCAGCGCCGCGTACTGCGCCAGCGAGCAGCGCAGCGCGGCGCGCGGCACGCCCAGCGCGTTCAGCGCCGCCTCCACCTCCGCCGGCCACTCCTCCATCAGGCTGTCTATGTCCGGCATCTTGCTGCAACGCGACCACCGCGTAACATTTCACCACCTACTTACCTCCCCTGGGTGTCAAGGTTAAGCAGACTGATAACGAACTGTCTAATGTCTAATTTCGAAGAGGCGTAAGTCTTGTAGCTTGCTTGTAACTTTTACATACCGTAGCGCAAAGCAGTGCGAGATCAGATAATGGGTAGAACCATCACGTCTTACTCGTGATGATGCAAGTACAAACATATTTAAATAAAGTGAAGTGTGTACAAGTGTTCAACAACGATTAATTTGACTATAAAGCGCAAATCACACAATATAAAATTTATTAAAAAAGTTATAAATGGGACTTTAAAGCGCAAATCATAAGATTTAAGTTCATAAAATAATCCCCATCTTCGATTGCCACTAATTTCTATACATATATTACAAATTTAAATGCCTTTCAAATGTGCGTTTTGTCAGGTAAACAATGTAACCAGACGCCACTAATCTCCTTTTCCAATATCCTTCCCCTTTCCCAATTAATTACTTAAAGGTACATAACGCCAATTGCTTTGTATGCAATTGGCGTTACGTACCTTTAAGAAATTAATTGCGAAAGGGGAACAGAGAGTCCTCTGGAGCTACATTTTTAACAATGGTAGAGCCACGCATCAGCTTTTGTTGTTGCATGAATGGGCTGGCTCGACCGGGGAAGTACCACGACCTCACAGAATACCGACCGGAAGTAGAAGTCTAACAAACTTCTGCGTTTCGTCTGGTGAGTGCAGGTAACCGGAGGCCCACACACTCCCCTCCCCCAATCTGGGGGGAGGGGGGCACTCTAAGGCCGGCAACGCATCTATGCCTCTGGTATTGCGGATGTTCATGGGCGGCGGTAATCACTTACCATCACGTAAGCCACCTGCTCGTTTGCCTCCCTTTTCTATTAAAAAAAAAACATGGGCATCGCTAACCACGAAGTAAATAATAAATAAATACATACATAGACAGGAACCACATCATGTTAACCACACCATACTTAAGCACTTGTATTATGGAATTCGAAAAACCGAAGGTACCACAAAAACACCGAGATCCGAGAAATTGTAGATAAAGTGTTTTCTACATTAACCCGACCAGAAATGGACCAGGACCTACAAGATGGCAACACCATGAAAACCGGCGTGTACGCCACTCGTCCGAGAGAAGAACCTATTGCTGGTTTGTAACTGCTCCCACAAAGGTGCACTGACTGCGTGTAGGCGACGGCGTGCGGCGGGCGCGCGGCCTGCAGCGCGCTCACGTCGCGGATCCAGCGCTCGATCGCCTTCGGATTTTTCTCCGCGTCCTCGATCTTCTTCGTCAGCTGCCATACAACAGTGGTAGATTTACAGTGGTAGAGCCACGCATCAACTTTTTTTGTTGCATGAATGGGCCGGCTCGACCGGGGAAGTACCACGACCTCACAGAATACCGCCTCAAGTACAAGACTAACAAACTTCTGCGTTTAGTCTGGTGAGTGCAGGTAACCGGAGGCCCACACACCCTCCCCAATTATGGGGGAGGGTGTCACTCTAAGGGAGGCAACGCATCTGCTAAGCCTCTGGTATTGCGGGTGTTCATGGGCGGCGGTAATCACTTACCATCACGTAAGCCACCTGCTCGTTTGCCTCCCTTTTCTATTAAAAAAAAACATGGGCATCGCTAACCACGAAGTAAATAATAAATAAATACATACATAGACAGGAACCACGTCATGTTAACCACACCATACTTAAGCACTTGTATTATGGAATTCGAAAAACCGAAGGTACCACAAAAACACCGAGACCCGAGAAATTGTAGATAAAGTGTTTTCTACATTAACCCGACCAGAAATGGACCAGGACCTACAAGATGGCAACACCATGAAAACCGGCGTGTACGCCACTCGTCCGAGAGAAGAACCTATTGCTGGTTTGTAACTGCTCCCACAAAGGTGCACTGACTGCGTGTAGGCGACGGCGTGCGGCGGGCGCGCGGCCTGCAGCGCGCTCACGTCGCGGATCCAGCGCTCGATCGCCTTCGGATTTTTCTCCGCGTCCTCGATCTTCTTCGTCAGCTGCCATACAACAGTGGTAGATTTACAGTGGTAGAGCCACGCATCAACTTTTTTTGTTGCATGAATGGGCCGGCTCGACCGAGGAAGTACCACGACCTCACAGAATACCGCCTCAAGTACAAGACTAACAAACTTCTGCGTTTAGTCTGGTGAGTGCAGGTAACCGGAGGCCCACACACCCTCCTCCTCCAATTATGGGGGAGGGTGTCACTCTAAGGGAGGCAACGCATCTGCTAAGCCTCTGGTATTGCGGGTGTTCATGGGCGGCGGTAATCACATACCATCACGTGAGCCACCTGCTCGTTTGCCTCCCTTTTCCTATAAAAAAAAACATTCGTCATGATCACTTCTAGAATAAAACTACATTTATGCTGGTGAAATGTGTGGTGGTACGTTGACGAGCCGGAGTAGGAGTTTAAAAGTCAGCTCTAAAGTCGTATTTCATTCTAAACTTTACTGGGTGTCATTTTCATGATTGTAGAAACTTAATATGCTATTTCGTGTAACATCGGTTTTCAAAACAATTTACATTTGTCTCTCTAATTGTGAACTTATTTATTTTCACTTTGTGAAGACTGTATGACTTTTTGTTTAATTCATAGGGAGGAGGAGTACACAAACCTAAATTTATGGAAATTTAAAAAACAATTAACACAGACGGGATTCAAACCCGCGACCTCTGCCATACCTAGGCAAAGCTGTTAACTCCGAATCACCGTACCGAATACGTGTAGAACGTATCTATCAGTTGTAATTTTAAATCTCTTTCTTTATTTATGCCTGCTATAGCATTGACGACATCTACCGGAAAATATTCCAAATTCCAGCTCAATGTCCGTAACTTTATAGCTACGAAACATTAATACGACAAAGCTATCTTCCAACGCACCAAACCGAAAACATTTTTTGGGACAGCGTGACAGGTGGTGAGCCTGTCGCCGTCTTCATGTCCAAACCAACAATATAAATCATACATAAGTTTTTTGAAAATGTCCATTATCTACAAGCCAAGCCTACCACCTAGAGATCGAACTCGGGTCTCTTGACTCGAATTACGATTTACTCGAATTTTTGATTTACGATTTACTTGACTCGAATTACGATCACCCAACAACTTGCCTATCGTGACTGTATACAGAAGAAAACATAACACTGTTCCGAATATATATTTATTCGAGACACACTTGATTAGACTGCGCTACTCTTTAGCAACTGAGCAGTTTCCATACCGCGGTGGCGCCGCAGGCGGCCCGGCCGCGCGCGCGCAGCTGCAGCTGCAGCAGTGCCGGGTCGCTCTGCTCCGCCGCCGGCTCGTCCAGGATCGTTACTCCTGCGAGGACACTCGTATACTGTTCGGTGACTTACAGTTCACTTCAGGCCACCTATATACCTATAACTATATATCTCTCTCTCTCGTTCCCTTTGTCGATCCGAGCCGACTTTACCCGTTCGAGCATTATATAGCCAAGGATGATGGCTCAGTCTCTCTAAATGCATAGGTCAGCTATGCAAGCCGACTTTTCCCGAACGAACGTGACGGCTCATTCTCGTTGAGTGTCCACAAAACAGCAGCACCGCGTGAACAATAACAACCTCTTTCGCTCCGTTAGTTGACTCGAACTGACTTCAACGTGCGTTACCTAGCTCGGCGTGAGGGCTCAGTCTTGTTCAGTGTCCAGGAAAAAACTGTACTAAAGAAGTATTCACTTCAAACCCTTGTCTTGTAATTGGTTTTCCAGTGTACAGTTTTCATAATCCATACGTATAATATTATTAGATACGAAAAAGAGTCTACATCTCGATCATAGTACCAACACCTGATATCCAGATATGGATCTGACTAACATCCCCGCCAATCAGAGAGTTCTGATTCGCAGACAATATAGATGTTCCCTACATTAAGTGTTTACTGCGCGCGTACCCAAATTGTCAATGTGCGCCAGCGTGGCCTCGGCGAGCGGAGCGCCGCGCGGCGCGGCGAGCGGCGCGGAGAGCTTGAGCAGCGCGTCGCAGTCCCCGACGCCCGGCACGCACTCCGGCACGAACGCGCACAGCCGCGCCGCCACCTCCGTCTTCTGCGGCGTGTACCTGCACGCTTCGCACTGTTTATCTCTCACACCACTCATTGCTAGGCAACGACACCTAGGTTTCATGCAGATACTTAGATTTCTTGGACTTCGATGAGTGACGTACTCACCGGTTTTCTTGTCGTCAGCACTGCAGGTCATAGGTACGATTCCCGGACGGATCAATGTAAAAATAACACTTTTTCTACACTGTCTCCGGTCTGGTTGTTTGCGATACCTTCGTTGTTTCCGGTACCATAACGCAAGTGTTTTGGCTACTTACTTTTAGATCAGAGCAAAGTATGTGATATTGTCCCTATCTGTCTTTGTATTTATTTATTATGAATTATTATAGATAGAAGAGTTATATTACATATATCAACGATCTGCAACACTCCGCCGCTATCAGCTAAGAAAGGAGAACACAAACAAACGATAAAGTTAATTAAACTACAACGTAACAAGCGTTACGAGGAACGGTGGGCGGACGCCTCCGCATAACCTTCCCATCGCTTAAATTGAAACTGCGTCTATTTGGTTCATTTGAACTGGTACAAATTTTATGATGTACGAATGGTTGGACATTTTTGAACAAGGACAATGGCTCGAAGCCCGGAAACAACAACTACCGGAACTAGAAACTAGACGGGACGATTAGGAATAGATATCTTATGAACAAAAAACCTACTTCATTATATACTGAAACATGGTCTCCATTTCCGGCGGCACCTTCAGATCTTGAAACTGCTTCGGGTCATAGGCGCCCTCGACCGGGAGGACGACCCCCCGCCGCCCCGCTCCTCCGCGCCCCCGGCCGCCCCCGCTGCCCGTCACCAGCTCCCTCTGATCCATCTCCTCGCCACTGTCTGAATCTGAAAATCGTATCGGATGAAATCGAGTTAATTGGTACACTACAAGGCTCTTCTTCAATTTACTACGATGCTCAGAAGAAGTCTAACAAAAATAAATTAAAAGAACCTAAAAAAATTTTCATATATACAGATATGTATATTATACATAATAGTAGAATATAATTGAGGAAATTGATAAAGATATGTTTAAAATTGTTTGTTTAAAATTTCAATATTCTTGACTCTCGCAGATCTCAGAGCCTGCCTCGCCCAAAACTCTGCATGGGATAACCATACTGCGTCAGCAAAAAAACTATAGTCATAGGTTTTTTGCCAAATTTTAGATAAAAAGGATTAAGCTTTTAAATCTGTATTTATTTTGAGAAACTAAGTTATCTAATAATATATAATAAATTAAATTATATAATTCACGATACGACTTAATTGTCTAGACCTGTGTCTACTTCAGAATTGGAAATGGATAGAAGATATTATTAATTTCCACAATTTTTACCAATTTAAATAAATTAGAAGAATTTTAAAAGAAGCTTTACTGTCTTCACGCTATTCCCGTTACTGTGGACCGTCTTTATGTTCAAACCAAAAGCCAATGTAAATCTGCATATATAAAAGATGCGCTCTCATAAATATAATGAATAATTATAATTCGAATGCATAGCAATACAACCGCGTACGCCGGCGTATCCGTACGTATCCGTTGCGCAAGATTACCTCTCTTAATACGTCGGCACGTAATTAAGAGGACAGTCGAGATGCTATTTGCTCACTCAACGGTAACCGAGTTTGCCCGACAATAATATCTGTTATTGTGTCAAGAGGCCGAGGCGATAACGAGATCTTACTAATGTTATTAATGTGAAAATTTGGTGGTTTATTACTCAATTACGTACATACGTGAAAAATCACGATAGCCGAGTGGCTGACTGATCGGAATTCGAGTCAAGAGACCCGATTTCGATTCCCAGGTGGTAGGCCCGTAACAATGAGTTTATGTACGATTTATATCGTCGGCCTAAGCCGGCTTCTTTATATTCAAATATAAAGACGGCGACAGCTTCATCAAGAGTCACGTTGTTCCAAAAAATGTCTTCGGTGAAATGTGGGTCGAATGGACTTAAATGTCTAGACCACTGTCTATCGCAGTATTCGGTACGGCGTGAAGATTTGTTAAGTAAATATATGAACGTAAAATCTCACCAGAATTCGAGGAGTCGTGTCGCTGAGGCGGCCTGGACCGCCCGCTGCTCCCCTTGCCCGGCCTCGGCGGCTCATTCTTCTCTGGAGATTTAGTTCTCCGTGGCGGTGACTGCAAGTAAAGCAGATTTACACAAGTAGCATGAGGATACACATTTAGCATGAGGATATAGAATGGACTTTATTTTTGAAGAAGACAGAAAGAGTCACTAGAATAGTCTCATCGAAATCTGGTATATTGATACAAAAAACCATAGGATGATAAACTTACTGCAATCACCCATTCTGATTTTTTTTTACAATCATAGAAGATTATAAAGTGGATACCAACGCGTGGTATATAGTCTTTGATACTTATTTTCCCATTTGGTGTCGAAAACAGCGAAGGATAGGCAACGATAATACGGAAGACATAAAATTATTAATAGCTGAGAACAGACGGAGGGATGGCATTCTCGAAAATTACCAGACCAGAATTAAACATTCTTACGACCAGCAGCTGCATCTTAAATCCGATGGATGCGTCTGGCCTGTCAACCCGTTTTCCGAACGCATCGATTATAGCACCTTCTCGATATCACTATAGATATTTACCAGCAGCTGTACACAGCATTACATAGCTGCTATAGAATAGAAAAAGTATTCAGCACAAGCAGTTCATACATAATAACTTTCTGGAAAAAAATAACATCTATATCAAATGTCAACTACATACGTATATGTAGTTAAACTCCGTCAGTGACTGCGAAATATGAGTTCAGCATATTCATGAATAATCGGGTAATTCATCCTCTACAGTCGGACCGGAGAACTAGTACTGTACAGTGGATGGTAATATCCTGGTAAAATACAAATTTAATTCAAATTTTAAATCAATTGTTTTTTAAAGTCACGATAGCCGAGTGGTTGGGTGGTCGGAATTTCGAGTCAAGAGACCCGAGTTCGATCCCCAGATGACAGACTCGTACCAATGGATTTTCAAAAACTTATATACGAATTAAATCGTTGGCTTGGACATAAAGATGGTGACGGGCTCACCACCTGTCACGTTTTCCCCAATATACCTTCGGTGGAAGGTGGGTCGAAGGAACTTAATTGTCTAGACTAGACCTCTGTCTACCCTTGTATTGGGAATTGCGTGAAGATATTTTTTTAATTGTTTTTAAAAGCGGCGCTCATGAAAACAATTGATTTAACATTTGATTTGATTAGTATTGATACAACAACTCAGACGACCTCCATGAACGAGTGGCGTACACGCCGGTTTTCAATTTGACGCCATGTCCGAGGTGCCAGGTTCGATCCCCAGATGACAGACTCGTACCAATGGATTTTCAAAACTTATATACGAATTAAATCGTTGGCTTGGACATAAAGATGGTGACGGGCTCACCACCTGTCACGTTTTCCCCAATATACCTTCGGTGGAAGGTGGGTCGAAGGAACTTAATTGTCTAGACTAGACCTCTGTCTACCCTTGTATTGGGAATTGCGTGAAGATATTTTTTAATTGTTTTTAAAGTCACGATAGCCGAGTGGTTGGGTGGTCGGAATTCGAGTCAAGAGACCCGATTTCGATTCCCAGGTGGTAGGGCCGTAACAATGAGTTTATGTACGATTTATATCGTCGGCCTAAGCCGGCTTCTTTATATTCAAATATAAAGACGGCGACAGTTTCATCAAGAGTCACGTTGTTCCAAAAAATGTCTTCGGTGAAATGTGGGTCGAATGGACTTAAATGTCTAGACCACTGTCTATCGCAGTATTCGGTACGGCGTGAAGATTTGTTAAGTAAATATATGAACGTAAAATCTCACCAGAATTCGAGGAGTCGTGTCGCTGAGGCGGCCTGGACCGCCCGCTGCTCCCCTTGCCCGGCCTCGGCGGCTCATTCTTCTCTGGAGATTTAGTTCTCCGTGGCGGTGACTGCAAGTAAAGCAGATTTACACAAGTAGCATGAGGATACACATTTAGCATGAGGATATAGAATGGACTTTATTTTTGAAGAAGACAGAAAGAGTCACTAGAATAGTCTCATCGAAATCTGGTATATTGATACAAAAAACCATAGGATGATAAACTTACTGCAATCACCCATTCTGATTTTTTTTTACAATCATAGAAGATTATAAAGTGGATACCAACGCGTGGTATATAGTCTTTGATACTTATTTTCCCATTTGGTGTCGAAAACAGCGAAGGATAGGCAACGATAATACGGAAGACATAAAATTATTAATAGCTGAGAACAGACGGAGGGATGGCATTCTCGAAAATTACCAGACCAGAATTAAACATTCTTACGACCAGCAGCTGCATCTTAAATCCGATGGATGCGTCTGGCCTGTCAACCCGTTTTCCGAACGCATCGATTATAGCACCTTCTCGATATCACTATAGATATTTACCAGTAGCTGTACACAGCATTACATAGCTGCTATAGAATAGAAAAAGTATTCAGCACAAGCAGTTCATACATAATAACTTTCTGGAAAAAAATAACATCTATATCAAATGTCAACTACATACGTATATATAGTTAAACTCCGTCAGTGACTGCGAAATATGAGTTCAGCATATTCATGAATAATCGGGTAATTCATCCTCTACAGTCGGACCGGAGAACTAGTACTGTACAGTGGATGGTAATATCCTGGTAAAATACAAATTTAATTCAAATTTTAAATCAATTGTTTTTAAAGTCACGATAGCCGAGTGGTTGGGTGGTCGGAATTTCGAGTCAAGAGACCCGAGTTCGATCCCCAGATGACAGACTCGTACCAATGGATTTTCAAAAACTTATATACGAATTAAATCGTTGGCTTGGACATAAAGATGGTGACGGGCTCACCACCTGTCACGTTTTCCCCAATATACCTTCGGTGGAAGGTGGGTCGAAGGAACTTAATTGTCTAGACTAGACCTCTGTCTACCCTTGTATTGGGAATTGCGTGAAGATATTTTTTTAATTGTTTTTAAAAGCGGCGCTCATGAAAACAATTGATTTAACATTTGATTTGATTAGTATTGATACAACAACTCAGACGACCTCCATGAACGAGTGGCGTACACGCCGGTTTTCAATTTGACGCCATGTCCGAGGTGCCAGGTTCGAATCCTAGACGGGTTAATGTAGAAAACCACTTTTTCTACATTTTCACGGGTCTGACTGTAAGCGGTGCTTCGTTATTTCTGATTCCATAACACACATTTTTACTTACTTTAGAATCAGAGCAATGTATGTGATGTTGTCTTTATCGATATATTTATTTATAGAAAAGAAAATTTACGAGCTGTATCTTGTCATACAATCCTAGCTGTTTCAAATACGAAACAAAAACAACAATCAACTCTCCCGTTTAATCTTTTAAATCCGATGGATGCGTCTGGCCTGTCAACCCGTTTTCCGAACGCATCGATTATAGCACCTTCTCGATATCACTATAGATATTTACCAGCAGCTGTACACAGCATTACATAGCTGCTATAGAATAGAAAAAGTATTCAGCACAAGCAGTTCATACATAATAACTTTCTGGAAAAAAATAACATCTATATCAAATGTCAACTACATACGTATATGTAGTTAAACTCCGTCAGTGACTGCGAAATATGAGTTCAGCATATTCATGAATAATCGGGTAATTCATCCTCTACAGTCGGACCGGAGAACTAGTACTGTACAGTGGATGGTAATATCCTGGTAAAATACAAATTTAATTCAAATGTTAAATCAATTGTTTTTAAAGTCACGATAGCCGAGTGGTTGGGTGGTCGGAATTTCGAGTCAAGAGACCCGAGTTCGATCCCCAGATGACAGACTCGTACCAATGGATTTTCAAAAACTTATATACGAATTAAATCGTTGGCTTGGACATAAAGATGGTGACGGGCTCACCACCTGTCACGTTTTCCCCAATATACCTTCGGTGGAAGGTGGGTCGAAGGAACTTAATTGTCTAGACTAGACCTCTGTCTACCCTTGTATTGGGAATTGCGTGAAGATATTTTTTTAATTGTTTTTAAAAGCGGCGCTCATGAAAACAATTGATTTAACATTTGATTTGATTAGTATTGATACAACAACTCAGACGACCTCCATGAACGAGTGGCGTACACGCCGGTTTTCAATTTGACGCCATGTCCGAGGTGCCAGGTTCGAATCCTAGACGGGTTAATGTAAGAAACCACTTTTTCTACATTTTCACGGGTCTGACTGTAAGCGGTGCTTCGTTATTTCTGATTCCATAACACACATTTTTACTTACTTTAGAATCAGAGCAATGTATGTGATGTTGTCTTTATCGATATATTTATTTATAGAAAAGAAAATTTACGAGCTGTATCTTGTCATACAATCCTAGCTGTTTCAAATACGAAACAAAAAACAACAATCAACTCTCCCGTTTAATCTTTTAAATCCAGTTAAAACATGTATCATAGTTATAATTTAAACAAGTCCGATCAAGCCCGGAAGTCCAGATAAGGTGTGGACACACGGACAACAGACGTGTATCGTTCTTCAATACAAAGGAAGCTGTCGAGGTGAAAGTATCGCAACCACATTCGTACGTGTCGGTGTGCATTGGCTCAGGGAGAACAAAAAAAGCGGGTAGGTCGCGCGATCGGCTTACAATATCGTTTGCAATACTATGCCCGGTTCGTGTTACACAGTTAGTGATTGAATCCAACAATTGTGAATGTCGTTAATGCAATAGAATTATAGATTGCATGTTGAGAAGATATACGACTTAGGGAAAAGGCCATAGAAATACAAATTAGATACCGACAGATAGCGGGATAAACATTTCGATCAATACCATACCAAAAAACAACGGTGACGGGAAGCAGCGTCTTAAATGCAAGGTGTCTCTGCGGTCGCCAAAGCCAAGGTCACTTGCCAAACGGAATCTTCTTGCAGTGGATTTTTATAGGCAATATTGTATGTATGTGTATTGGAAAACATGGCTATATGTATGTGTCAACAATATATGTATAATATATAAGATGTTACTGCCTGTCGCCGGTGTACTTATTTTTGTTATTGTATTTGAGATGAGTATAAGATATGGGACAGTGAACCGTGAGATGGTGATCTCGCCATCTACCGATTGCCATTGCGGTATTCTAGAACTATTTTCCATAATTCGTCTTACTACATCCTAGGTATGAAAGGGGGTGTACGTCTACACAGAAAGATCCTTACTAGATGTTATTCTAAAATCGCTATATATGAAAGCGTTAAATACGCACACTTCGACCTACAAACCACAAGACATAGTGGTGCTGGGCACCACTATGTCTTGTGGTTTGTAGGTCGACCGGGGGAGTAGCAGACCCTTGAGGTGATACCCGAGAGAAAAGGTTTGCTTCGAGACCAGAACCCTACAAACAGGTCTTGAAGATGGCCCTGATACCATATATATAAATAACTTTACATCACATCCAATTTAATCCAATTTTTAGTTAACATAATCACATCCAATTTAATCCAATTTTTAGTTACAATATAATTTTAAATTTATTTCTGTAAAAAAAAAAGTGTTAAAAAAATATATACAGATTTATTATTTTGTTCTGAGATCGGTGAATTACATGTAATATATGAATAATACAATTATTCGCTTTGATTATTCTAAATTTCCTATACATACATGCTTCTAGCATTGAAAAATATTTACTTCAACACATAGATCATAAAATATTCGATGCTGGAGCACACACATACACGTTACCTGCTCCTCGGACATATCGCCAGTGAACTTATCAGGGCTGGAGTCGCTGTCGCTCTCGGAATCGAAGTCGTGTCTGGCGGTGTGCCGCGCGGGGGGGTTGAACTTGCTCATTGCTGCTTTAACCGCCTCGTCGTCGGAGCTCGGCGAACTGTCCACTTCCCGTGCCTCCACTGCCACGCTCTCATCGAACATTACTCGCACATACTCCCGCAGACAGTCCCTGCCCGCTTCGCCATTGACGGTTAGCGTTTGACAGTGTTTGTCATTTGTTGCCATAGCAACGCGGACTGACGCAACACCTTCCCGCACGATGGCGTCGCTCGAAAGAAAGTTCTTGCCTATTGCTCATATCACTTCATTGGGAACGGCATTCCCGAATCCTGGCACAGCGTGGCACAGGCCACGTGATTAGCGGACTTAGAAGCATATAGAGTATACATTCGTTCAACATAATGTACCTCGCTAAGTTCAATGAACTCTTTTGTTTAAAAAACCTCGTCTAAAATTGATCTAAAATAATATCAAACGAAGTCAGTGTCTTCTGATCTATTTCAGGATGTTTACGTTTCCTGAAAAATGAGGCGCAGGAATCCCGGACGCTCCTTGTTAATTATAGATTATTTCAAACATAAGCATGATGTAATACTAAACGATTGCAACGGTCGCGACATGATGGCTAATGATGATAGACAGGGACACCATCATATATATTCCCTAATAAAAATGCTAAGCTGCTTACTTTAGGATCAGAGCAATGTATGTGATGTTGTCCCTATCCGTATGTATTTATGTATGTATTATATTGCTCCGAACCCAAAGTAAGTGTTTAATGCATGAAGCATTCCGATGCAATTTTATGGAATTAGAATCAACGAAGGTACCATAAACACCCAGACCCGTCGACAATGTAGATAAAGTGGTTTTCTACATTAACCAGTCCGGGAATCGTACCGAGGATCTCTGAGCTGTCGATACCTGGAAAACCGATGTGAATGCCTCTCGACAGCACTTGTCAATGAAAACAAAACTTTTACCCATTAAAATAATGATAAAATTTGTACTTATATAAAAGTTCTACATGATGTAGATCTATAAGATTATTTGCTTATTGTAATTTTTCGTCGCAAGTTTGTTAAAAGTACAAATCCAAATAGGTTAAACAGAACACTCAGTACATGTATGCTGATATTACATCAGTAATCACGTACTCACGTTATAAGTATATATCCTTACGTACGTAACGTACAATTACAATAGAGACAACGAAAAATTACAATAAGCAAATAATCTAATAGATCATCATGTAGAACTTTTATATAAGTACAAATTGTATCATTCTTTTAAGGGGTAAAAGTTTTGTTTTCATTGACAAGTGCGGTCGAGAGGTTTTCACATCGGTTTAATACGCACATAAAAACTTATGTACGATGTTGGCTTAGACCTAAAGACGAAGACGGGCTCAACAAAAAATGTCTTCGGCTGAAGCTAGGTAGAAAGGACTTAATTATCCCGTCTTCTGTCTACTCCTGTATTGGGAATTGCGTAAAGATATTTATTTATTATTTTATTTAATTTATACTAGGTAGTATAAAAGTATGCTGCCAACATGCAGATTATAGAGATAACAGATTATAGGCTATCATCATCTTCTTTACAGCCTATCAAGGGTCCACAGTTGAACATTGGGGCCTCATTTTGCAAGTCATCGTTCTTGAGATCTTGTCTCTCTTCTTAATCTTCTTGTCTTGTCTTGAGATGTCGCCCAACAGCATCTTTGCCATAACTACATACAATAACTATTTGTGTGCCTTAATTCTTTATGGAAATCGTTCGGGCCTTCGTTTTCGCAGGTCTTCTCAGATGAAGCTGTAAAGGCCTCCGGGCCAACAGCATCCCGTGGATGGTTTTTAGTCGGTAGTAATGTTTCTTCTTCAGAATCTGAGTCCGACAGTGTTCGTTCCGGTGGCCTCCCGGTCTGGAAACGTTCGTGCGTAAAGCATTTTACTCCACGGTTAATAACAAAAAAAAACCATCCAAGACCAAGACCAAATTTTCAACGCATCTGCTATTCCTCTGGTATTGCATGTGTTCAAATAAAGAAATATATAAATATCTTCACGCAATTCCCAATACAGGGGTAGACAGAGGTCTAGTCTAGACAATTAAGTCCCTTCGACCCATCTTCCACCAAAGATATTTTCGAGACGTGACAGGTGGTGAGCCCGTCGCTATCTCAATGTGAAAAAACCCATTGGTACGAGTCTGCCACCTGGGGATCGAACTCGGGTCTCTCGACTCGAAATTCCGACCACCCAACCACTCGGCTATCGTGACTTCCAGGTGTTCAAGGGCGGCGGTAATCACTTACCATCACGTGAGCCAACTGCCCATTTGCCCCCCTAATCTATAAAAAAAGTCCTATTCCCAGGGGAATTTGACAGGCTGTAAAGTAGAAATGTCCAATGTAGGACATAAGATTTTTCAAAAGTTGCAATACCTTCACTGTTTCTTATTCCAAAAACAAGTGCTTAAGGTGCTTACATTATTGCTTATGTATGTGTGTATTTATTTATTTATTATTACTTTGATTATGTATATTAGGAAAAACAAATAAAACATGTGTCTAATAGAAATCCGAAAATAAGTTTATTAGCTAAAATAACATCTTACCTTTGTGTCATATCATATAAAAATAGTCGATCTAATTACTCAAGCTACAGATTTATTGTCATTAAGTTACATCTCTTCATTTATAGACTTAGTTTGGCACTTGTGGATTGTCCAAGAAATAAATGTTAGACTTTTTTTAAATAAGTGCTAACAATAAACATACAAGTGACAAATATCAGATGAAATGGAAAACGTAAATCACAACAAAAACTATATTAACATCTATTATTACAAGTTTAATATTATACAATCTAGAATACCACAGTATTAGCAAACATTATGAATATTTTACAAAAATATAAGCCAAGTGCGGTGTCCGAAAAAGATTAATTTATCAAAAATACCTTAAAAAAATAAATCCACAAATTAATTTACACAACTTCATTATGTCCGGCATAACATTAAATGTGCAAAGATTATGGATAGGAATAACATGGACATATTCAAAAAATAATTTGTTTTTTTTTTTTCATTATTTACTTTTCTTTACTTGCCATAACAATTATATATATCATTAAAAATATTAAATATACCATTCATAAACAATTTCAAGTGTTTAATTTCTATAATCTAATCTCGCAAATTTCTATTTTTATAAGTTTCTTTTGACTTCTTATTACATTTTAATCCACAAATTCAATACTGGTTGTAATTTAAAATCAAACTGAAAACCAGTTATAAAATATTATTGCAAAATACAACGTCTAGTAACTTAATCCAATTAGTAAAGTTAGAACATAATTATTATCTACAGTTAATAATTTATGAAAACCATAAAAACATTATAAATGTATTTAGGTATTGATTGATATATGGGCAATGTTAAAAATTGTTTTCTCCTCTGGAATATAAAAAGCTACAAAAACATTTTTAGTAGTATCACAATTTGCAGTCTTGACTTGAAATATAATTTGGTACATTCTTCAAATAGCTTAATGCCATTTATCTTTAAAGATAAGTGCAAAAGCATCTAATACAGAGTGTTAATAATCACAGAGTGACTTAATGAACAAGTTTTTTTACCAATGACTAAAATTAATTTATAATTTCAATAGACTTTGTTGATGAGCTCATCACAGATAGCAGTAAGCTCTTCATTAGCTTTGGTCTTTTGCGCGAGGGACTCCTCGAGCGATGTTATGTGCAGCTCTTTCCTTTTTATCATGGCATTCAATTTCAACAATTCAGCTTCGTGAGCCTTGTTATATTTCTCTAATTCTTGATTTGCTTGATTCAACTTTGTTGTTGCATGTTGTTTTAACAATTCATAATTATTTTGCATCTTTGCCACGGTTTCCTCAAATTCTTTGATCGAGATCCTGTACGCGTCCTCGTTTGATTTATAACTCAAGATTACTTGTTTGCACTTTTCGTATTTGCTGTGCAGGTCGTTGAATGAAATCTCCATACTTGCCAAATGTGCAGTCTGTTCATCGCGTTCGTTAATCAACCTCATTCGTTCCTCCATGTGACGTTTCTTATCTTGCTCCTTTTCGTCGACCAAACTAGCTATCGTCCTCTCATATTCTTCAACCACAGCTGCCATACTTTTGTTTATTTTAGTTTTCTCCACAAGACATTCATTTAGATCATTGACTTTTCTGAGCTTCTGTTCACTCTCTGTTTCTAAAGATCTGACCTGAGATTCTAATATGGACAACCGTTCCCTTAATTCCTTACTTTCTAATCTAAGATTGTGAACATGTATTTCCTTTTCAGACAACAACTCTCTGAGTTGTGTTAAAGCCATATCCGTTTCGTTTCGTTCCACTTGTGTGACGAGCGTTTCGTGGTTTAATGTAGAATTATTTCCACTCAAAGAGAGGAGTCTATCAATAACAGCTATAGCAGGTGATGTGAATGTGAGGGAACGTCTATTAGTTTTAGGAGTAGTAGTTGTCTTGTTTCTGGGAGTGACAATTGAGTTAACAGCTGGGTTTACAACCATCATTGGTTTTGAAACCGCAACATTAGGATCTTCGTAACTTGTTTCGGGCATATTATTAACATCCGTAGTTACATTGAAATTAGAAGGCTCAGGTGACAATTTTTCGCAATAAGTAACATCAATTGTTGGAGCTTTTGAAATTCGTTTCGGCGTGCTCTGTCTTTTCTGAACTTTACTGAGTGCTGCTAAAACGCCGTCAGAGGACATTCTTTTAGCGAAAAGTGGATCAAACTTGAGAAACAAACTCTCTTTGCCGCTATCAAGGACGACATTACTTTTATTCTGACTTAAAAGGAACTCAAAAGCTTCAGCATCAATGAACATTTCCGCATTATCAGGATTATCGTCATTTACCTGAGGTTTTGGTAAATCAGAGAAATGTATCATATCATCATGTTCAGCACTGCAATTAGACATTTTCTCGACATTGTTCAAATCGTCAGTTTCAAAGGAAGGACCTTCTATGGTGTCTTCATCTTCAGTATTAACTTCCTGCACCGTAGCGTCGTCTGCGGATTTTGACGAGCTTGCGATAGAACAATCTTGTCCGTTTTTATCAATTGTCTGTTTACCGTCTAAGTCGACGGTAATTTTGTCATCGCTATTATATGTACTATTTACTAAACATGGCTGATTATAAACAGGTACCTTGAATTGGTTAAATGTGTCTTTAACTTCTAATGTTGGGGATGGAGATCGGCAAACTCTTGATTTTGTAATAAAGGGGTTGAAATCCATATTAGAAGTCATTTCGGGAAGATTAAAAACATTTTTAGGTGCGTAACGTTCCACTGGCAATTCACATTGGTTATTTTTAATACAGGAGATTTGATCACTATAAATGTAATTGGTTTTTAGTTCATCGAATTCTGAAATTTTATTATTTTCGGTGTTTATAAAACCTTCAGTGTTAACAGTTTTTTCAGTTTCATATACAGGTACGTCAGTTGAATCTTTCTTTAAATTTGGTGAATTAAATGCAACAACATCCGTTCGATCGTGGCAATTGTCATTTGAAACAACCACAGAACTCTCTTTCGAATCCAGGTTTTCGTTGCCATTCCTTATTTTAGAAATATCAACAGCTCCACTAAATGTACTATTTATTTTATTTTTGATAGATATTTCTTGATTATTACATTCAGGCTGCGATTTGCGTCTTTGTAAATCTGTCTTTAAATTCTTATTAGTATTTTTATATTTTTCAGTTGATGTACATTCAGGTGGTGGAGACACCCGTATTTTAGAATTTGAGGCAAATGGATCATCTATTTCTTCAAAGTTCAAATTATATCCTTTTGAAAAAATTTTGGGTGATAATGTAGGCGATGTTATTGTTTTCATAGTAGTATCGATGTTAATATTTTTTAATTCTTCATTTGTATGTTCATGATCAATATTATTATCAATGACAGAAATTTTTTTTTCTAATGTTTTTGTAAGTTCTGACCCTTGTCTGACTTCATTGTCTGTAATTTCAAACAGTGTACTGGGAGTTTTCGGCAATAGACTAACATTATCAACATGAATTTGTTTTTGCATTACATCAATATCCAAGTTTTCATTTACATTGATGCCCTGTAATTCTGTTTCAGAATGTTTTTCATACAACAAATTGTTGTCTTCTGAAGTTTGTTTTTGTGGTAATTGAGATTTGTTAATTGTATCTAAGATGTCAGGTAAACTTATTTTTTTACTTTCTTCGGAAATTTCATCTGGTAAATTTAACACATTACCCATTTTCAATATTTCTTCTTCATCCTCTTTACTTTTAGTCTGAGTTATTACTTCTATAACAGACATAGTATTAACAATAATGTTAGGTTTATCATTGTTTTCAGAATCTTTAAGACATTCGCTATTCATTTTATTAATATAAGCTTCACCACATGGGACAAGATCGACATTAGTATTAGCGTTCAAAATTATTTCATTTGGGTCATGATTATCATTACAAATTACTACTGGTTGTTCAATATTGATTATATTTTTGTCTTTTTCCCATGCATGATCACTACATTCCAAATTTAAATTAACTATTTCTTTAAAACAATCTTCTTGACCTATATCTTTATCAAATGTAGCATTGGTATCTGTAATTACTTGCAGATTTCTATCACCGAGGCCTTCTTCTGAAGAAAGATTATTGTGACCCTTAGTGTTGTCCATACTCGTCAGTTTACTTGATAAGGAAGTACTAGTGATACTTATACTTTGTTTTATAAGTGATGCATTCATTACTTTTTCTACATTTTCTTTAGCTATTATAACACTTGAATGCGTGTCATTATTTTCCAAACTATCAACTTTTGAGTACTTGCAAGACACTAACCCATTTTCAAATTCTGGCTCAATATTTTCATAACATACTGCATCTGACTTTACAGGTTGGTCTATAGTTTCTAGTAAATCAACTTCTTTTGATACTTCCATATTATTTAGTATATATTGATCTGTGATGGCATTGGTACGACCATTTACATCATTTGATGAATCAAATACACTAACTTTATCTAGCACTGAATTACTTGTTTGTTCTTCAATATGGCAAATTTTACTGGGAAGGCTATTTTGATCTGCATTAATTGATTGGTTACTTGCCACATCTTTTAAATTAGTGTCATCTGTTATAACATGTTTTAACGGTATTGTAGGTGTTTCCTCTGGTTCTTGATCAAACATATAAACTGTATTAGTATTTTGATTTAATTCAATATTAGAGACCATTTTACTAAAACTTTTTACAGGTTGATGGTTGTTAAGATCATTAGTGGCATTATCAGAGTTATCAGTGTTATCAATGGATTTCTGATGATTTGGGTTTGAATCTTGTAAAAGTTGCATGGTTTCCAGGTCATGCTTATTAAGAGTTGTTTCATACTCATTATTTATCTTGACTGTGCTTGAAACTATATCTAGGTTTTCTGTAATATTTGGCAATTCGCCAATTTTTTGGCTTTTTGTTAAACTATCATGTTCACAATCATTTAAACCACTTTCCATTATTTCATAATCATTAAAATTCTCCAAAACTTTATTTTCATCAGTTTTTCCCATTGTAACCTGATCTTTTTGTACTACTGTGTTAGAATATTCATCATTTATCTGCTCTAATGGATGGTCACCTACAAATGTATTTTCATCATTTTTAGACATTTTGCAATTATTATTGCTTACATCAATTTTATAACTAACATTTTCTAATTTTTGATTCCCATTACTATCTGATATAGAATGTTCTGAGTTTTCATTGATTCCCTCAATACTTATCTTATTAATTTCTTGACTTTCTTGTTTTTCTAGGCCTTCTTGTTTTTGGTCTACTTTTTCTGGTTCTATAAACTCTGGTTTAATTTCATTAATTTCTTTAGATTCTTCTTCAAAAAAGTTTTCCACACAAGTTTCTCTGCTTGATTTAAGGACATCTATAGTTTCAGAATCTATAACATTTGTAATTTCCTTATCATCATCATCAATTGGTAAAGGAGTGTCTACTGGAAGCCTTGTGGCATCATGATCCCTACATGTTTTTCCATGGTTAAAATCAATATGTTCAGAGATAGCAATATCTCTTGGTGTGACACTAATTTCATTACATTGTGTGATATTATTTACAATATTGTGGTTTATATTAATACTTACCATTTTTTCATTAAAATCATCTAATATACCATCTTTCTTTAAAGTTTGTGTAACATTAACTAAATCCTTTAAGGTAACCAATGCATCCATTGATTGATCAATGACATCTGAGGTAGAAGTTTCACTAATGTTACCTTCTAAATTGCAATTTGCTAAAGTACTTTCACAGGAATATTTCTCATGACATTCATGTGAGGTTTGTTTCTGCTCCTCTGATTCCAATGATAGCATGTTGGGTTTGTATTCATCAGTTGGGGCCACATTTTCTTTGAGATTATTGTTACTTATTACCAGTTTACTATTTCCAATCATCTGTTCACTAGATTGTTCAAGGAAACAATTTTGTAAACCGTAATTACCTTCTATTACTTTTTCATGTTCTGTATTTTCAGTATTAATTTCTTTTGTGACATTAACATCATTATTTAGTGTTGTTTCACAGTCAACAAACTCGCCATCAGACTCTACAGCCAATACTTCTTGTATATTAGACATTCCAATAGGCTGATTATCAACAGGAACTTTATTGTGTAATAGAGAGTCATTATTTGAAATATCCATGTATTCTACAGAACTATTTAAATTTTCTATTTCTTTTGTTATTGAAAATTGAGCATTTTCTGCTATCTTCAAAACAGAATATAAGTTTTGTGGCAGCATTAACTTATGTATAGGAATTTTTTCTTCCTTAAACAATATGGTTGTTTCATCTTTCCATTGCAATTCTCTTTCTAGATCATCATTGAAAACAACACTTTCTTTAAGAGGACTGCTTCTCTTGGACCCTTGGCCTTCTCTTTTTTTATTAGCTATAGGTGTTGATGCAATAACCTGTTGGGTCTGGTGGATTTCAGCATTTTTTACCATTGAGTTATCAGGGAGAACATCCGTTTTCATTACACTGTTAGTGTCAGCGGGTATTGGGCTTTGCGAAGAACGAAACATGTTAAGAACACTTTTAATACCTCTCAGTATAGGAGAACCACCATCATTCTTAGGTATCTCTTTTGTGGGTGTTGTTGCTTCAGGTGTTTGCGTCACAGAAGATGATGGACTTGGTAGTGAGACATTGTCTTCAATATCATTGGGGCCACTTACTGTTATTGTTACATCATTGTCATTATTGAATGTAGAATCATGTGACCGGAACTCGGACATAGTCCTATTTCCTACAGTTTGCTCAGTTGAAAGAACTTGTAAGGGAAGTAACTTCAGGGATTTAGCTGTTTCGTTCTTGGTAAATGTGGAATTAAAAGAACGAGTAAGATTACCATTTTCATTGACAACCACATTGTTTATGTAGTCTTCACTATCAAAACTCCTATTATTTAAGCAATTAGCAGTACAACTTTTCGACATTGGCGAAGAAGCTGGAGTAATTGAATACCTGAGCTTCATATTCAATTCGGACACATCCAACTCCTCGTATCCCTTCTCAGTGCAAGGCGTTCGTGGCAAGACATTGT
This sequence comes from Sericinus montela, assembly GCA_029286605.1. Classification (NCBI taxonomy): domain Eukaryota; kingdom Metazoa; phylum Arthropoda; class Insecta; order Lepidoptera; family Papilionidae; genus Sericinus; species Sericinus montela. The sequence goes on along the minus strand of JAGSMR010000088.1, from coordinate 1,145,545 downwards.
GATGAAAACTGTTTTCTTTGTTGTCTGAATCACTATCAATGTTGTCTACATCCATGGGCTCAATTTGAGCCATCGTGGTTAATTCACAGCGTCGGTATATTATTATTATATTCACAAACACTATTTAATGCGCTACTAAGTCTCATGCCACACTATTTACTTTCTTAAAAATTTACTGAAATACACAGAACAAATATAAGAAACAGGGCAAGCTTTAAGATTAAACATTACTCGATAAACGTATTTTTACTTTGTTTCCTAGCGCATTTTATTTAAAACGAACGCTATGTACGTCGAATGAAAACAAAAATGTCAGAACACGCAATTCACTCTGAAATCTATTTTTAACCTTTTTATACTGGAAGCTGTGCGACGTTTGCTTTATGTAACCCGCGCGCCCGAGGGAATCTTGCCAAAAAGCAGTTACGATCAAACAGTTCACCACAATAAATACAACGATTAACGATCAGAGCTTCAGAAACCGTTTGAAAACGAAACTTTTTAATATTTTTAACTGTCAAAATAACCTTGCCATAACTTAGGTTTTAACGAAAACTTTTTAAAATGTTGTGTTGTTAAATAGTTATATTTTACTAAATTTAAAATTTAACTAAATTTTGATTTGAATATAATACTGAGTAGAAATGTTATTAATAATAAGAAGAAATTAATGCTAATTAAAATAAATACAGTGAAGATGTTATTATAGAATTGTATTGCATGACTGCGAACGCAAAACAAAGGGCTAATGCTATCTGATCCGAAGCGACAGAGAGAGAGTGAGAGAAAAAGAATACAGTTTTCCATATCTCTCTTTTGTGGTTGAAATATAATATAATACACTCTTTCTTCCACTTGTTAATCACAATAAGCAAGATGTAGCAGTTAAGTAATTAAGTAAGTATATTACACAATTATATTTATATTTTTAATTATAGCCATAACCAGTTGTGAACATAACAAAGAGAATATAATCACTACGGAACATAAACAAATATAAATTTTTATTTCAACAAATTTTATTTAACGGAATCATTTTAGACAATGGGTTCTGGCAACACTGTATTTTAGCAAAAGAGGCGTTACATGTGCTTTGATCTTTTTTAATCTGTGATCATTACGTAGTTATCATATACGTAGTCTTTGGTCATTGCTACATCAGTGCTGCCAAGTTAGGCGACATGTTATCTTTTAGGCTATCTCGAAGGGTACGGAGTGACCATAAGTTGCGATTGGCGACTAGTCGCCACTTAGGCAAACTCAACAAAACGACTGAGGAAAAAGTGGTGATTGTTATGTGCTGAAATAGCAGCAACTGTCTGTTAAATAAATTACGTTAGTAAAACATATGCTTTTGACGTAGAAGAAATGTCAAGACTATTCTTATAAGAGGTATTCTATCGAAGTAGAAGAAGAGTAGGAAATAAGTATCTACATTGCATGTTCTTGTTCCAATATTTTGCTATGCCAAATATTGGTAAAACATTATAATTTTGGAATTTATTATTACTTTTACCTAATAATATGTAAAATTTATAAAGGTTAAGAAATAAAAGTCATTTTACATTATTTTAATATGATCTTTTCTAATAAAAACTTTCTTTTATTAAGGTAAAAATTGTTAATAAGGCTTATTTAAGAAAGCTTTTTAGGCTACCTATACTTTTCTATCATGGGCTAGTTTACAGAAAAATAACTTAGGCGAGTTTGGGCTATTTTAATTCAAAGTTTTGGTGATTTGGAGTGGTATGGCAACACAGAATTAGGTTGAAGTTGGTTTCGTGTTCAGAGTACATTATTTAGTCTTTGGGTTGCATTGGATTTAGGCAAAGAGTATATAATCCAACGTTATAGTTTAGGTTAGAAATAGTATAATAATGGTAAGGATCATTATCAAAGTTATTTAAAATTTTAGAATGATTACTAATTTCGTGATATTTTGTATTTGTTTGGTACAGTATATTATTATATGATATTTGTATTGGCAAAAAATATGTATAAAGAAACAGGAGGAAAAAAGTTCTTGCACATATTTAGTTGATAATCACTATTGTACGTACTACTACGATTTACGAGTCCTGTTTCTACTATTTATTTTCTATTTTGATTCTTATTTTGCTAGCTGTGTACAGCTAATTATTTATATTTTTCTATATTACTTTTATTGTAGTTATACAACAAATCACACTCTGATGATGTTTGGTGAATCCGGTGGGTATAAAAAGTGTGTGTATGTATAGTGTGCACCTGTTACTTTTTATGTTGCGAGTAGATATTGTAATATTGTAGTATTATTTATAACCTTGTTAACATAATTGCGTGGTAATGTGTTCAGAGAAGGATTTTCAACATATCATATTCCAAGTATACTGTGTATATTGTACTGTACTATATGCAGTGCAGTAATTGTTGATAAATCATTTTACATTTTACACATAAGCAAAATTTCTTGTTTGCCTAGGGGAAGCGCAAATGAGGTATATAAGTATAGATACAGTTTATTTTAGTCATAAATTTTGTCTGCAGGATATATGATGGAAATAAAAGATGCTGTAACTGTAAAAATACTGTTTTTTGCGCAGTCAAAAGAGTTGGCTGGTACTAAGGAGTCAACTATTCAGTTACCTCAGAAGATAAGCTACGAGAAACTTTTGAACGTTATCATTGAAAACTACAATCTACAGTCAATAAAGGACAATATTCTTTTAGCTAAAAATGAGGAAGTTTGCGAGACTGCTATAGACTTGGAGATTAACGAGAAGGATAGAATAGCTGTGATACCACCATTAAGTGGTGGCTAAGTTACATAGTAACTTAAAAATATTTGTATTTTTAAAAATATTCATAATGGATCACTTGAAGTTAACTTCAGAGAAGTTGTCAGTTGAAGCCATCAGCAATCTTGTTGTGCACGACAGTTGCGGCGCTGTTTCAATATTTGTTGGAACAACAAGAGATAACTTTGAAGGTAAAAAGGTCAGTCTGATTCTATTTAACACGCTCCCCCACTTAAGTCAAACCTTTCTTTTTCACTAAAGGTAATGGTATATAAGTTTTGAAAAACTAAATGGTACAAGCCTACCCCCAGGAGATTGAACTCAAGTCTCTTGATTCAAATTCTGATTACTCAACCGTTCTGCTATCATGACTGTATATGTTATTGTTATATGGTGATGACTTTAGAATTTACCTCATTTTTCTTCCCCTGATTGTTGATGATGTGATTAAGGTAGAAAACTTTGAAGATTTTAAAATTTAAATTCAGACACCAATGTTATGACAATCTAGTCACAATGTCAAAAGGCAGCATATATGATGTTGAACATGCCTGTGTAATGTTTTGGTTAATATTATTATTTCGTAATATTTTAAGCATACTTTGAGAAGAGAGTGGTGTTGAGATTGGTGATAGGTAGCAGCATGGTAAGTCGCAAGATGCCTGAAACTGTTATCACTAAAATTTTTTTTTTAATTAATCATGAGGTTTTAAAAAATGGTATAAATTTTGTTTACAAAATAAATGCCCAGAGCTTACCTTAGAGATTTAGATTTAGATGTAAATTCACATGCTGTTAACAAGTTAACAAGGTCACCATTTTTCTCTTTTGAAAAAAAAAATATCTTCACGCCATTTCCAATACAGGTGTAGACAGAGCTCTTGTCTAGACTTAAATTAAGTCCCTTCGACCCAACTTCCACCAAAGACATTTTTTGGGACAATGTGACAGATGGAGAGCCAATTGCCTTCTTTATGTCCAAGCCAACGATTTAGTTGTACATAATTGTACCAATGAAAAAATCCATTGGTACGAGCCGGCCACCTGGGATCGTACTCAGGTCTTCTGACTCAAAATCCAATTCTTCTGGTTTGATCACCCAACCACTTGGTTATTGTGACTTTACTTTTTTTCTCTTTAGGATTCCATTTTGATCTGTTACTGCATTCCTGATTGCTATGCTATGATTGCTATGCTTTTGTAATGATTTATAGAAAAGGGAAGGGACACAAAAAAGGCGATGTCAGTAATAATTATATTCAATATTAACTTTGTATAATCTTATCAGATTATACAAAGTTATGCTTCTGTTGATTATTAACCAATACTTTGTTCCAGGTGATAAATCTGGAGTATGAGGCGTACGAGCCCATGGCATTGAAGGCCATGAAGAGTATTTGTGATGAAATCAGAAGTGAGTGGCCCACGGTGCACGGTATTGCAATATATCATAGGTATGTATCATGAAGTTAAAGGTTGTAATAGAGGTTGTGTGATCTAAATAAGATTCAGGGGCTCTTGACAGGGAATTTTGTTGGTCTTTCAGCCAGAATTGCAGCGTGTGCGGTAATGCCTTCTCCACAGTTACCACAAAAGAGATATAGCTTAAAATTATAAACACACTGCTGCTGTACACTACACACACACAAAATTTTACAGTTACATATATCTGCATTCCAGCCAACAAGACCTTACCATAAATCAAAAAATCTATTTCTTTTTTTTTGACTTAGAAGTATATAGATTGCCTTTATGATTAACAACAAAATATATACTCATGTTATTCTATTGAAATTACCATGTCGGTTATTTTTTTTTTATGGGGAAGGGAGGCAAACGTGCGACCTAGAAGTGTTTGCACAGTTGAAGTAGTATTTAATTGAATCATTTTGTCCAATATATTGTCTACAAAATACAATCAGTAGTTGTAAAACGTAATATTATTACATCATTATAGATAATTTATCAACGCCAGTCAGCGCACGAATGTCTCAAATATTCGATGCAAGTCATGTTTGGAGATAAAATATACGTAATGTATTTACAATACAATTGCTTGGATATATGCACAGTTTTTAAGTTTTGTGTTATCAGAGTCACGATAGCCGAGTGGTTGGGTGCTCGGAATTCCAGTGAAGAGACCCGAGTTCGATCCTCAGTGGTAGGCTCGTACTAACGGTTTTATTATTCAAAACTTATGTTGGTTAAACATAAAAACGGCGACTAGCTCACCACCTGTCAGGTTGTCCCAAAAAAAAATGTCTCCGGTGGAAAGTGGGTCGAAAGATGTTTGTTGTCTCGACCTCTGTCTACCCCTGTGTTGTGAATGGCGTGAAGTTGACTTTTATTGAAGTATTCTGCTTGTATACACAAGTGTTTTAAAAGTTTTTATTGTCAGAGAGTTGCTCCGAGGTCTCTTTATCTATTTCATCTAATGTTAGTCATTTCGATAAACTCTGTTTGTGAAGTACGTAAGACACATTTATCTATGTCTGTTATCATTATATAGTGTCTATACTAATAGTATCAATGCGAAACTTCACCAGTCAGGTGTGTCTGTTTGTAGTGTTCTCATGGATATACAGATCTTGCTAATTGACTGACTTATTAAAACTTATTGACAGATATTTTATGTTAAATACAGCGACAGGCTCACCGTCTGCCACGTTGTCCCAAAAAAATGTCTGGTGGAAGGTGGGTCGAAAGGACTTAATTGTCTAGTCCTCTCTCTACCCTTGTAATGGGAATGGCGCGAAGAAATATATAATCTCATTTTCGTCACTTATAGTATGGAATTAGTAACAACGAAGGCACCACACACACCCAGACCCGGGAACGTGTAGAAAGTGTTTTCTTTTTCTACATTGACGCGACCGGGAATCGAACCCGGGAGGGAGACGGCGACACCATGAAAACCAGTGCGTGTTTCACTCGTCCACGGAGGTCGTCATTAACAATATCTCATGAAAGTTTTAATTGAAAAGTCACTCACCAATGATAAGATATAATTTTAAAGCCATTATCAGTCTGTTTCTTGCATAACAAGTACGTTACTAACTTTTAAGTTAACTATGTTTAGTTTGGAGTCATTTGCTATAATTGCTATATATTTTTATTTATCTTCACGCACAGTCCCTGGCGGGGTAGAGAGAGAACAGATCGCCAAGTGTTACGATCCTTACACACCTCTTTTGCTTCTTTCAGATTCATAATCTTCTTCATACTTGCACGTCTAGGAATCCGAGTACCTTTGACCCTCCCCTCTTCGAGCAATTTATTTATATTTCATGGTTTTATTTCATTTTTCTAATTTGATTTAACTATATGTAGCACTGTATTAAATTTGAGATGTATAGACACATAGATAAGTGTATAGACAGATAAAATGTACAATAGTTATTTTATTTTATCATTACATACAAACTGATAACCCGCTAGCCTAGTGGGTAGTGACACTGCCTTCGAAGCTAAAGGTTAAGGTTTCGAATACTTTTGCTTGGGACAAATATTTTGTGTGATGAATACAAGAGTCATGAGATGTTTCTATGTTTATCTAGGTAAATATCTAGTACAATTGACTAGGACATTAAAGTGACAATAGGCTGCTGTCGTCTGCAATGTTGTCCGAAATAGGCGTCATTGAAAGATGGGTCGAAATTTCTTAATTATCTAGACCTTTATCTGCTTCAAATAGATATATAGACAGGGACAACATCACATACATATGCTCTGATCCCAAAATAAGCAGCAGGAGCACATGTGTTATGGAATCGTAAAAAACTAAGGTATCGACGAAAACGAGAAAACGTAGAAAAATTGTTTTCTACGTTGACCCGAACTGAAATCGAACACGGGATCTTGGAGTTGACGACACCGTGAAAACCGGTGTATGCGCCACTCGTCCACGGAGCTCGTCAAACGGGTATAAAATTAAAAAGAATAGGTACAAATTATTGTAACTGATTACACACTGCTGTGTGTAATCAGTCGGTGTGGCAATTTCGCGCATCGCTGGCGACCCCGTTCCACAGACAATGTTATCGCTTTGCTTCATGTACCACTATGCCTCATGTGTAAATATAGAATACCCGCGATTGTGGTCTCTTGGAGCAACTTCATTCAACTTTAAATAAATGAAAAAAAATATATTCACGCCATTCCCAATATAGGGCTTGATCGGTAAGAGGTCTAGAAAATTAAGTCCGTTCGACCCACCTTCCGCCGAAAATATTGTCGGGACAACGTGACCGATGGTACGGTACGTAAGTTTAAAAACCCCATTGGTACGGGCCTGCCACCCGGGATCGAACTCGGGGTCTCTAAACTCGAATTCCGACCATCCAACCACTCGGCTTTCGCGACTAATTAATCGATACAGATATATTCCGGGATATGCATCTCGAAAAATACCAGACCAAAATCAAAGGATCGATAAGTTTACGATGATCCTGCGGTCGCCAATCCTTAAGAGAAGACAATACCCTGAAGTGGACATTTATGTGTACGGGGGTGTCTAGTTGTTTAGTTGAAACTGTGGGCGGGGCGGCTGTTGCAGGCTGGGCGCGGTGGCGTGCGGCGAGGCGTCGCTGGTGGTGGCGGTGAGCTCGCCGCACCGCGCCGCCGCGCTGGCCGCCGCGGCGAGCTGCCTGCAGCGGCTGAAGGCGCGCGTGCCCGTGTGGAAGCGCGAGCTGTACGCGGACGGACACGCGCCCGTCTGGAAGGAGAACCCCGAGTGTGCGTGGTCCAAGCGGCGCGAGCCCTGCGACGCTCTGTAGCAGACACCCCTCCTCCCTCCTGCCAGTAGATTGTACTGCTTTCAAAAGTGACCGCTAATAAAAAGCAAAGCATATAAAATAAAACGATTTTCTAATTTTATCGCGTCATAATTTTTATGTAACTATGAAGACCTCAGTCCCCTCGTGGGCACGGATGCTGCATAGCATCCGAAACGTGGGGAAGTAAAAATAGTTTGTAATAAAACTAAACAAAAAACGATAAAATCCGAAAAACGTTTTGTTTGTGTGTGTATCATGTGTACTGTTCGCGTAACTCCAAAAAATCATTGAGTATAGCATATTTTATTATTCGTACATAAAAATTATGTATAAATAGCAGATATTTATTTAGTATAGAAAATGTTATGAATTCACATGTAGATCTGTAAATTGTGAATGTAGTCTTGAAGCATTAGTGATTAACATTACTGCAGGGCTAGTTTTCGCTCATAGAGGTCTATTATGTTGACAATTTCGATTTAATTTTTTATTTTTATTATGGTTACATAATGTGCTTGCTTGCCTTTTGTTTCCTTTAATATTCCAAAGTACACGATAATGCATGTTAACATATACTTTTCTTCTTATACGATAGAATTAGTAGGATTATGAGAGCTTAGCTCGTCTAATACATAAGTGCAATGTTTTTTTTTTATCATTGTTTTCAATGAACTTATTTGTTTTACCGAATTTTACCGAGGTTGTATGGGTTAGTTGTAAGTGTTCGGAGCTATGTATACTAAATAAATATATATTCCTGTTGCTACACCTTGTATTTTATTCAAATGAAATGTGGTCCTTCGAAACGGATGTGGTGACTGAAACCCAAAATGTCCTTACAGGTGCACCCCAACAATCACCACCAAAACCTCCGACACCACAAAAAGCACCAGAAACGACAATAGACAAAAATATGGTACAAATAAATGTATCGAACGAAGAATTACAGCAGCGCATACAAAACTTCATTGAGAGAAAGAGAGAGCAAGTGAATCTCAGCAACATAGTGGATTTCATACCCGGTTACAGCGAGAGCGAGACGCAAGACACGGAGACGTGTGCCAGAGTGAGAACGCAGTTTGTTAAAAGAAGCGATTCTAAGGGGCATCTGAAGAGTAAGTTCAAGAGTTCGAGATCATAAAATATTCTTAAATAAATATCTTCACGCCATTGGGGTAGACAGAGGTCCAGATAATTAAATCCTTTCGACCCATCTTTCACCGAAAACATCTTTTGAGATAACGTGACAGGTTGCCTGTGGCTGTTTTTTGTTCAAACCGTACATACGTTTTTAAAAAAGTTTTACGCACCTACCACATGAGGATAGAACCCGGGTCTCTCGACTCCAATTCCGTTCACCTAACTCGGCTATTGTCTACTCTAACTGTCTAACTATCGCAAGATACATACTTTTACATACTATCCTGATAAAGAATTACTGATTGAGACACAGCAAGCTCAAGTTTGTGCTATTATAAGCTAGTATTACCACTATCCATTCGATTCTTCTGCACCAAAATCTTATTGGTCGTGTGGTCTGGGTGCTAGAAAAGATAAAGATGGCGGGATAAGCATATCAAAAAACACACAAGTAATTTGTAGCAAACTGGTGGCCGGAATAACCGGTAATTAAGCATCGCCCTAAATTCGCCAATCGCAAGTCGGAGCATGAATTCGCACTTGATCCATATTACGCATTCCTACAACCGAGGTGTTTATAAAATATATGACTCCCTGACCAAGATTTTGTACAGCGTATAGTCCCATGTGAGCAAAGCCGTGGGGCAAACACAAGTAAAAATAAAACTAAAAATTTATTTACAAAATTTTATGTTACAAAATTAATAAATGTAAAAAAAAAAACAATGAATCATAGACGATATGCTGACGGTCTATGATTCATTGTTTTTTTTTTATTTTATTAAGGTATTGGATATCTAATCATCAGCTCATAGACCGTTAAAGTACGACGTCACAAGTTAATGTATCTATGACGATCTCCGTGAATGAGTGTCGTACACATCAGTTTTCATGGTATCGCCAGCCCTGACGGTCCAGCTTGGATTTCACGATGATTCTGCGATTAGGTAAAAAGTAGAAAATCAATATTTTCCACATTGTCTCGGGTCTGGGTGTTTGCGATACCTTCGTTGTTTCCGATTTCATAACACAAATGTTCAAGTTACTTACTTTGAGATCGGAGCGATGTATTTAGTGTTGTCCCTATCTATATATTTTCCCTATGCTAAGGTAGACAGAGGTCCACACAGTTAAGTCTTTCCGACCTACTTCTCACTTCAGCTTATTTGGAATAACGTTACAGGTAGGCTATTGCCATCTTAGTGTACATGTTGTCTAAGTCTATATATTAATATATTGTTATTTAGTAACCATATGACAGGAACATATCGAGTAGTTCGTAAATAAATAGCAAATATTAATGTACCGAACTGGGCGCAGTCCGGCGCGTGCACAACGAGTGGGGCCCGCAGACGGTGCGCGACGCGGCGGGAGTGGGGGCGGTGGGGGCGGGGGTGGGGGTGGGGGTGGGAGTGGGGGCGGGGGGCGGGGTGCGGCGTGGAGGAGCGGCTGGCGGCGGCGGAGCGGCGGCTGGCGCTGCCGGCCGGCCGCGACGTGTACCGCCGTCTGAAGGCCGTGGAGGAGCGCCTGGCCGCGCTGCACGCGCTCTCGCCGGAGTACGCGCACTTCTGGGTGCGTACGCGCTTGTCGCACACGTGTATAACGTATATACCCACGACACTGATTTTTTTTTATAGAGAAAGGAGGCAATGGTAAGTGATTACTGCCGCCCATGAACACTCGCAATACCAGAGGCATAGGCATATATAAGTCGTATCGGTCTATAGCATAAATATATATTACTGAGAGTATTATGTAACTCATGTCTATAGCGCTCCAGAAGAGTTCACATTACATTTGCTTCGGCTTTTACTTTACAGCGATGTGGGATACTTCGAAATGTGTTTCGATTAGAAATAAACGACTCAACTAGACGTGAGAAGTGAAACTGATTGTTAATTGAATTGAAATTGGAAAAAACAATCGGTACGAGCCTGCCACCTGGGGATGGAACTCGGGTCTCTCGACTCGAATTCCGAATACCCAACCACTGGGCTATCGTGACTCAAAACATAAATATGCTGTATTAACATAGTTCTTCATTACGCAGAAACTCCAGCAAGAACCCCAGGAAATGAAACAGGAGAGTGTGGACTATGTGTTCTCTGCAGACGACATCTCCAGGAAGATCGAGCTGCTGGAGAAGCAGGGCGCCTCGTGAAATGTTACATTCTTCAATTTAAACACTTCAAGTGTTTTTTAATGATAAATACATACATCTTGTCTTTGGCCGTGGACACTGTTTTGAAATTACTTCAATGAATTTAATGGAATTGCAATCGATTTATGGTTTTTATCCAGCATTACTTTGAAACTAACTCATGTTTCTTATTACGTATACCAATGGACGAGGTGTTTTGTTTAATTTTAGCTCTAAACCGCTATACAATAAGATAGATGTAAAATGGCATGTGAATAAAGTTTTATACCATGATTTTTTTATTTCGTTGCTGTTCATACTTTATATCTTCACCTATTTCTCAATACTGAGGTAAACTAGACAATTTTGATCTTTCGACACACATTTCACCGTAGATTATTTGGAACGATGCGACAGGTGGTGAGCCTGTCACTATCTCAGTGTCGAAGCTAACTGTTGAGGATCTTATAAAAAGGCCTGTGGACTGTGTAATAATTACGAGACGCGCTCAAGGCTCGATCAACTACAGCCATCACCTACAACTATGTCGACGGGGTGCTGACTTGCGCTCAACGTGCTCGCACTTGCAGCGCAAGAATCAGTTACGTCAGTCACCTGCGAGCGCACGAACGATGCTCGCAATAGTCTAAGTCGCTGTGGCCGAAATCAGGTGGGATTTTCTATTAAACAAACTGTACAAGAACAAGTAAGAGGAAGTAGTGGTCGGTAGCACGGTTAGAAGTGTAGCGGGTGATGTGCTGCAGGTGCAGGGTAGCTTCCCGCCAGGTCTGGTGATCGTGACCTGGGGAGGACGTCTCCTCCGCTAGTAGCGCTATCGGTAATCGTATATATGCTCGTAATCGTGCGAACTTCGATAGCGCGATGTAGGCCGTCGATGTGTTTCCTGAAGCCGCCACTAGCGAGCTTCCAATGAGGAGACGTAGGCGTCGCCACTAGTGTCGTCTAGGTCGGTGAGCTGACCGCGCGGGCAGTGCCCCGCGGCCCCCGGGACTGCTGCCTCGCACCAGAAACCGCTCGATGCCCAAACAATGATACCGTATACTTACGAGTATATGTATATCTACCTAGTCAGGTCATAAATTCTGTCACATGTTTAATATAAAATAATTGAAACAAGTTTATTCATTATGTAAACATTTATATACCAAAATGAACTTAACAAAACATATCTATGTTTTCATCATAAGAATCTTCTTATGACACTAAAGTTTATAAGATAATATAAGAGGACGGCCAGTCTTCGTGCCGGATAAAGTCGATTTAACGCGCCGCCAGCCAGTCTTGTGTGCTCTTCGCTCTATGAGCTGCGCCGAATCTTGTTGGAATACCCAGTGCCTGTTATTGAACATGGTATGAGAAACAGGTTCCACAAGGTTCGTCAGGACTGTATTTTGATACACAACTGCATGCGTTTTTACACCTTTCTCACAAAAATATACCTCTGTTAAGCCCCAATGAGAAACTCCCAACCATACCATGGATGGAAAATGACCTCGTTGGACACGCGGAATACGGTTGCTCGCTTCTTCACTACTCTGTACGTACACCTTATCATTTTGTTTGTTGTAGCTCTCTTCTACGGTAAAGATTTTTTCATCCGAAAAAAGAATTTCCCGATATTTTTTCCCGCGTACCGCTTCAACAAAGCGCGGCATCTTTTCAGTCAGGTCCATTACACGAGCATTCAAACAATGTCCTGTTTTTCTTTGATATGCCCGAAGCCCTAAGTCTTCATTTAACACCCTTTTCACTGTGGTTCTGCTTAACCCCATCTGAAGGACCAACAGTTTCTGCTTACGTTTGGGATTTCTTTGAATTCGCGCCTTCACAGCTTTTATCACTGCTGTAGAGTCCTAACAGACCGAGGGCGACCACTTATTGACCTGTCATCTACACTAGAGTCTTCATTGTATCGTTTGATGATACGATAAACGAATCTTTTGGTTATATTCAAATTTTTCAGTATGTCAAAAATTTGAATTGGCGCGTAACCGCAACGATGCAACGCAATAACTGCAACACGATCTGCTTCAAGCGTCCACTCCATATTTAAAAATGTCTAAAATTCTAAAAAGTATACAGTTTTATTATCATGAACAATTCGAATTCAATAAACTTTTTTGTGGATAGCATTCTAAAGGAAAAGTTTTTACTGTGTGACAATACTTATGACCTGACTGTGTACTTAAATTTGAAGTATTTACATAAACATCCATGGAATTTTTATTGATTTTAAAGCATATAAGTTATGCTAAACTTTTTGTTATTAAGTTATAAAGAAATAAATATATATCTTCACGCAATTCTCAATACAGGGTTAGACAGAGGTCTAGTCTGAACAATTAAGCCCTTCGACCCACCTTCGGGACAACGTGACAGGTGGTGAGCCCGTCGCCGCCTTAATGTCCAAGCCAACGATGAAATTCGTACATAAGGTTTTGAAAAACCCATTGGTACGAGCCGGCCACCTGGGGATCGAACTCAGGTCTCTAGACTCGAAATTCCGACCACCCAACCACTCGGCTATCGTGACTTAACAACAAAGCAAAGATGCCGCCTTTTCAGTCAGGTCCATTACACGAGCGTTCAAACAATGTCCTGTTTTTCTTTGATATGCCCGAAGCCCTAAGTCTTCATTTAACACCCTTTTCACTGTGGTTCTGCTTAAACACATCTGAAGGACCAACAGTTTCTGCTTACGTTTGGGATTTCTTTGAATCCGCGCCTTCACAGCTTTTACCACTGCTGTAGAGTCCTAACAGACCGAGGGCGACCACTTATTGACCTGTCATCTACACTAGAGTCTTCATTGTATCGTTTGATGGTACGATAAACGAATCTTTTGGTTATATTCAAATTTTTCAGTATGTCAAAAATTTGAATTCGCGCGTAACCGCAACGATGCAACGCAATAACTGCAACACGATCTGCTTCAAGCGTCCACTCCATATTTAAAAATGAGCAAAATTCTAAAAAGTATACAGTTCTATTATCATGAACAATTCGAAATTCGAATTCAATAAACTTTTTTGTGGATAGCATTCTAAAAGAAAAGTTTTTACTGTGTGACAATACTTATGACCTGACTGTGTACTTAAATTTGAAGTATTTACATAAACATCCATGGAATTTTTATTGATTTTAAAGCATATAAGTTATGCTAAACTTTTTGTTATTAAGTTATAAAGAAATAAATATATATCTTCACGCAATTCCCAATACAGGGTTAGACAGAGGTCTAGTCTAGACAATTAAGCCCCTTCGACCCACCTTCGGGACAACGTGACAAGTGGTGAGCCCGTCGCCTTGTTAATGTCCAAGCCAACGACATAATTCGTACATAAGGTTTTGAAAAACCCATTGGTACGAACCGGCCACCTGGGGATCGAACTCAGGTCTCTAGACTCGAAATTCCGACCACCCAACCACTCGGCTATCGTGTTATTAAGTTAAAGGGAAAAAATATTTATTTGTAAATTTCAATAGGTCCCGCCCGTGTCTGTGGAAATTTTAAAAACATTTTTTCTTAAATGAAACGATTTTAGGATTTTATCGCGTTTTTTAACAGTTTAAACAAACTATTTTTACTGGACCCGATGACCACGGATACTGTAAAGCATCCGAAACGTCGGGAAGTAAAAATACTTTATTAAAAACGCGATAGAATCCGAAAATCGTTTTAAGATGTGTAGCATTTGCGTAAATACAAGAAAACATTTTTTCTCTTTAATTTAATAATCAAAAGTAACTTTCACTTCTGTCCCTAGCGGGATTCAAACCCACAACGCTTCGAAGGCAGTCACTGTCAACAGTTACCGGATAACCTAAGTTTCATTTTTAATTTTACAATATATGATTGACTAATTCTCAAGTATTTAAGGACCTGTATAAGTCCAATGAAAGAGACATGTCTCCTATTTGGAAGCTTTACCAATCGCCACTTTTGTTTGGCGATCGTTGAACCAGCCACTGTCTTATTTTGGTCTGGTGTTTATAAACATGTTTAATCCGCTATCTGTCAGCAGCCGTTCTAATATTCTTATGCTGAAACCACACTGCAATATCAAGATTTTTAAATAAAACCACTGAAATCTTTATCAATATTTAATTTATATTATTTACAGACTATATAACACATTTATTTTGATTTGCAGAAATTAGGTGTGAATTTTCTTACAGCTCTTCCGAAACATAAAGTGCAACCGTCGCTGGGATTGTGGAAATCCCCATCAGTTAACTCTCGTCACTACCCACAGTATAATCAATAAATATCCAGTATGAAAAACAAACATTATAAAACTACTCTATGGTTTGGTTACTCTATGGTTGGGCACTTGACATCTGTCGAAAATTCGAAATTTATTACAAAATTTTGACCGTTCCGTTCGCGCCCAAGCCACAACAAACCTAAACGCCAATTTGCTATTAAATAATATCAATAGTACTATAAAAATAATTTAAAAATATAATTTCTGCGACTGTAGTTTTTTAAGAAAAAATTACTACGTTCCCAGTTACAAATCCCGAAGCAGATTCCTCAAATAATATCTAATATTGTATTATAATGAACGTTGAAATGTTTTTACATATTTTTTCAATTCAATATGTACCCTCTAAAAGAAACCTTAATAACCGTTCATACCACATGCCACTTAAATAAACAAATTCTGATATGTTTTAAGATGCAAGCGACAATATTTCTTGAAAAGATTTTTCTATAATTATTAATAAAAAAGGGGTTATGTGTGGAAATGAATACAAGCCTGAACCTATAAATACCACAATCTGTATTTTAATAACGAGGGACAACTTATTTCGTCGTAACAGATATTTTTAACAGTATTCTTAACAAATAAATTAAAATGGAGAAATTTAGATATCAATAAATAAGATCAGACTATTTGGTGTTCTAGTAGGTATTACATCTGGTGTGTACTGTACTATATTTTGGGATCGGTTTTTGTTATATTATACGTACATGGTAAACAAAATGTTAAATGTTGAAACACTTTCATAAAGTAAATATATTAACGATTGTTTGTGATTCAATATAATTTATTTAAATTATGAAAGCTTACAATTTCTTTAATTAGATGACGTTTTAATTTGACAGTTTTAGTTTTGGTGTGCGTCGCCCTAGGTTGGGGCACGCCGAGACTATTAAGACGCGTCGCCCATAGTTGAGGCATGTGGACTCGAATCAAGGCGCCGCCCTAGGTTCGGGGCGCGTCGCCCCCGGTGAAGGCGCGGCGCTCTCAGTTGGGGCGCGTAGCCTCAGTTCGGGCACGTTGCCCCCGGAGAGGGCGCGGCGCCCTCAGAAGGGGCGCGTCGCCCTCAGTTGGGGCGCGGCGCGCGGCGCAGCACCACGACAGTGGCGAGCGCGGCGGCCAGCGCGGCGATGAGGACCGCGTCCCAGTTGGCCAGCAGCCCCGCCTCCTCCGACACGAACAGCACCGACAGCGGGCTCTCCATCACCGTCTGCGGGACGCGGCCATTCATCATTCAAAAACTGAATGTAAAACAATAAGAAAAACAACAAAACGCGCCGGGCGAGGTGCTCACGGTGAGCAGTGAGCAGTGAGCAGTGAGCGGTACTGACGTGCGCGAGGCGCTGCAGCGCGGCGGCGGCGTGCAGACGCGCCGGGCGAGGTGCTCACGGTGAGCAGTGAGCAGTGAGCAGTGAGCAGTGAGCGGTACTGACGTGCGCGAGGCGCTGCAGCGCGGCGGCGGCGTGCAGACGCGCCGGGCGAGGTGCTCACGGTGAGCAGTGAGCAGTGAGCAGTGAGCAGTGAGCGGTACTGACGTGCGCGAGGCGCTGCAGCGCGGCGGCGGCGTGCAGACGCGCCAGGGCCAGCGCCGCGGGCAGACGCGCGTCGGGCGAGGTGTCGGCCGCCAGGTCGTAGCAGCGCTTGGCCAGGTGCGGGTCGCGCGCCAGCCCCAGCCCGTGCTCGTGCATGTAGCCCAGGTTGAAGGTGGCCTGCGCGTTGTGCAGCTGCTCCGACGCGATCCTGCGGGCAGCGGGAGGTGAGTGGCGAGTGGCGGGTGGCGAGTGGCGGGTGGCGAGCGGGGGCGGCGGCGGCACGTACCGGTAGTGGTGCGCGGCGGCCTCCAGGTCGGGCGCGGTGCCCAGCCCGTAGTAGTGGTAGTCGCCGAGCTTGACGCGCGCGCCCGCGCAGCCCTGCGCCGCCGCGCGCCGCCACAGCGGCCGCGCGCGCACCCAGCGCTCGCGCTCCGGGAACAGCCGCACCTCGCCTGCGGGCGACGGGCACACATGTTAATACACTATTTATACAAAAGTCATCAAATCGTCAAAGGATGCGACAGGTACTGCAAGAAGGCGGAGTGCAGTTACCCAGGTCGAGCAGGAAGGCCGCGTTGCTCTGCGCCACCTCCAGGCCGCGCTCGGCCAGCGCCAGGCACTGCAGGAAGGCGGAGTGCAGTTACCCAGGTCGAGCAGGAAGGCCGCGTTGCTCTGCGCCACCTCCAGGCCGCGCTCGGCCAGCGCCAGGTACTGCAGGAAGGCGGAGTGCAGTTACCCAGGTCGAGCAGGAAGGCCGCGTTGCTCTGCGCCACCTCCAGGCCGCGCTCGGCCAGCGCCAGGCACTGCAGGAAGGCGGAGTGCAGTTACCCAGGTCGAGCAGGAAGGCCGCGTTGCTCTGCGCCACCTCCAGGCCGCGCTCGGCCAGCGCCAGGCACTGCAGGAAGGCGGAGTGCAGTTACCCAGGTCGAGCAGGAAGGCCGCGTTGCTCTGCGCCACCTCCAGGCCGCGCTCGGCCAGCGCCAGGCACTGCAGGAAGGCGGAGTGCAGTTACCCAGGTCGAGCAGGAAGGCCGCGTTGCTCTGCGCCACCTCCAGGCCGCGCTCGGCCAGCGCCAGGTACTGCAGGAAGGCGGAGTCGGAGTCCCGCGCGCGCCAGCCCGCGTGCGCCCACATCAGCCGCGCGCTCCACGGCCCGCGCTCGCACACGTTCTTCAGCAGCTGCGGACCGAGCCGAACTCATCATACAAAATCATTAAAAGTCATAGATAAATATCACTCTGAATATTTAATCCTTGATTAATAATATTTAATCGTGTGCACCAGCACACCAAACAGGGAGGCCGCGAGGAGTACTGCTGGCACTGCACACAGACACGCACCTCGACGGCCATGGTGCAGGAGCGCAGCACGCCCAGCCCCTGCGCGTGCATCAGCGCCAGGTGGTACAGCGCCAGCACGTGGCCCGACTGCGAGGCCAGCGAGAAATACTTTTTGGCCTGCTTGAAGTCACGCCGCACGCCGATTCCGCCTGCACACATACAGAGCATTAACTTTCGGCCAAATTAACCCATTACCAACTGACTGAACACATGATATACTCACCGAAATACATAAAACCTAAATGCAACTGTCCCTCCACCCAACCTTGATTTGCGGCCATTGTGAAATATTTAAACGCCGCCGTCGTATCCTTTGGAACTCCGCGACCCTGAACAATAAAGATATCTTACACCTAATGTTGTATTGCAATCATCCCGTTACGACAGGGTACGGCATTATTTTGTGAAGGATTCTGTTCTGCTCCGACCTTCTAATATTTACCTGCAGGTACATAATTCCGAGTCCGCTCTGGCCAACTGGGTTATTCATCTCCGCCGCTTTCTTGAAATAATGTAGCGCGGTATCGTTGTTCGGCGTGATGCCGTCGCCGCCTTCCAAATATATCTACAATTGAAAAACGGTACGATTGGTTATAAATTATATAGCCAAAATATAAAACATGTTTGGTACTAAATTGTTTCTGCAGGACCAAACGCTATTAACATAATTTTGTAAACTGTGTTATCTGGATATGCATTTGATACCTGGACTTTATTGGTCACACAGATCATCGACAACGACTAAAAACGATATAGGTCCGAGATGGGAGCCCTGGGGAACACCCGATAGCAATATTCTAGCGGCTGATTTTTAACCTCGAACTGTGACTAGCTATTACTGAATCTCTTTTACTCGCACCATCCGCGAAACAACTCACAAATTCCCGCGTGTTTTATTTCCGCGTGCTTTGTTTCTAAACAAGTATGCTGTGATCTACTAAATAGAATGCCTTGGTACAGTAAGTATAGTATATAAAGATCACTTGGTGTAGACTGAGATGGTGTAATATTTAAGGTATCATTTATCACTGCTCTGTTCGCTTAGAACACTTCCACGTTACTTGGTAAGATTAGTCAAGTTTTTATCACAATCACAGGAAATTGTATAAAGAAAAGTTAGACTTGTTTTGTCAATTTCTGATGTTGACTGATTATAGGTACATGTTGGAAACGGCAGAACTGGTACTTGTTAAGATCATTGAATGACGCAGTTTTAATTTTAATGTTAAGTATGAACAAAACTTTTTTCTTGTCCACCAATTTAACTTCACTACTTTTAAGGATTCTAAGCGCTGTCCAAATGTCAGAATGACGCACCTTTCCAAGGAAAGCATTGGCAGCGGCATTGCCTGCCTTGGCGGCCTGCAGGAAGTAGTGCTGCGCCTTGGCCACGTCCAGCGTGACGCCGCGCCCGCCCTGCAGGTGCAGCTGCCCCAGCCCCACCTGCGCACCGGCACGTTAAGCCTCCAGCGGGTCGGCGGCAACCAACTGCGGCATTTACTTCATTTTTTTGGTAAATGTGTGTAAAGTGATATTTACTATAAAACCTTTCTGTCACTATCGTTTATTCGTTCAATCTTCTGCACTTCACGTATATGTATCTTCAACATATTGATCATCGCTTTCATTTCTAAATTGGGGAGAATCACACATCTTAAAGACTTCAGTGGCAGTGACGTCTCGCATACTGCTAGACCTGCAGAGACACGTCCGCATCTCCCTTGTCGGCCAGCAGCTGGTAGTACTCGATGCGGTCGCTGTCGCCGTGTCCAGTGGACCTGCAGAGACACGGACCTGCGCCTGCACGTCGCCCTTGTCGGCCAGCAGCTGGTAGTACTCGATGAGGTCGCTGTCCAGCGCGCCGCCGCCGCCCTCGGCCTCGTCCAGCAGCCGCGTGCGCTGCACCGCCGGGCCCCCGCTGAGGGTCACCTTGCTAGCCACTAATGGGAATAACAAAAAATTTGGACCAAACATGCAAATCGTATGTTATATAAGGTAAACAATAAGTCACGATAGCCGAGTTGTTGGGTGGTCGGAATTTCGAGTCGAGAGACCCGAGTTCGATCCCCAGGTGACAGTACCAATGAGTTTTTCAAAAACTTATGTACGAATTTCATCGTTGGCTTGGACATAAAGGCGGCGACGGGCTCACCACCTGTCACGTTGTCCCGAAAATATCTTCGGTGGAAGGTGGGTCAAAGGGACTTAATTGTCTAGACTTGACCTCTGTCCACCCCTGTATTGGGAATTGCGTGAAGATATTTTATTTTTATTTTATATAAGGTAAACAAGCGACAAGAGCAACTGATGATAAGCGATACACATGCATGGAGTACGTCCATTTTTATAATTTATGTTTTATTTTAATATGTATCATGATTTATGTATCAAATTATAACATGTATCAATAGTTAAGCATAAGTTAATGTGAATGTGTCGGGTCGGTCTATTTTACATAATTTTATATATGTTTGGGATCGCGCGGACTATTTTAATGGCACCGGCAGAACAACAGCGCTGCAGCAGTACTGCTACAGCACATTTGTTGAGTCGGATGCCGTTTCGTTGCTGCAATCCAGTAATTCATTCTATTTTAAATATAAATATAAATATCTTCACGCAATTCCCAATACAGGGGTAGACAGAGGTCAAGTCTAGACAATTAAGTCCCTTTGACCCACCTTCCACCGAAGATATTTTCGGGACAACGTGACAGGTGGTGAGCCCGTCGCCGCCTTTATGTCCAAGCCAACGACGAAATTCGTACATAAGTTTTTGAAAAACTCATTAGTACTGCCACCTGGGGATCGAACTCGGGTCTCTCGACTCGAAATTCCGACCACCCAACAACTCGGCTATCGTGACTCATTCTATTTTAATTTGTAATTTTTAACTATTACTTTTATATGTATTGTTTTGTGGCTACAAATAAGTAGATTTCTCTACTATCTATCTTTCTATTAACATAGTATGTAAATTTTATATGTTTGCTATTTTCACTACCACGGATTGGTTATAATAGTTTACGGTTTGGAATGTCATTGTTACGGAGACATTGTCCAGGCAGCTGCGGGAACGTATCGCGGTGCGAAGAACAGGGTCAATATCCGTTCGGTGAAGGCCAACGAACGCGAGGTCATTGCCCCCCGGATATAATCGCTCACTCTGTCACGTATTAAAACTATAAATTTAAAACTACACATGACAAAATTTCAGCGTAAAGCCCACCAGAGATCATCATATAGGTTGCTTTGTATCCCGGAAAAACACATGGTTCACACACAAACTGAAACATGATTTATTAACGATTTCTGATTTGAGGCATTAGAGGTCTGGAGAAGGATATTTCTAAATAAATAAAGATTTTCAAGCAATTCCCAATGCAGGGGTAGACAGAGGTCAAGTCTAGACAATTAAGTCCCTTTGACCCACCTTCCACCGAAGATATTTTCGGGACAACGTGACAGGTGGTGAGCCCGTCGCCGCCTTTATGTCCAAACCAACGATGTAATTCGTACTCAAGTTTTTGAAAACACATTGGTACTGCCACGTGGGGATCGAACTCGGGTCTCTTGACTCGAAATTCCGACCACCCAACAACTCGGCTATCGTGACTCATTCTATTTTAATTTGTAATTTTTAACTATTACTTTTATATGTATTGTTTTGTGGCTACAAATAAGTAGATTTCTCTACTATCTATCTTTCTATTAACATAGTATGTAAATTTTATATGTTTGCTATTTTCACTACCACGGATTGGTTATAATAGTTTACGGTTTGGAATGTCATTGTTACGGAGAATGTCTCCGTAACCACGTCTCCGTAGTCCAGGCAGCTGCGGGAACGTATCGCGGTGCGAAGAACAGGGTCAATATCCGGTCGGTGAAGGCCAACGAACGCGAGGTCATTGCCCCCCGGATATAATCGCTCACTCTGTCACGTATTAAAACTATAAATTTAAAACTACACATGACAAAATTTCAGCGTAAAGCCCACCAGAGATCATCATATAGGTTGCTTTGTATCCCGGAAAAACACATGGTTCACACACAAACTGAAACATGATTTATTAACGATTTCTGATTTGAGGCATTAGAGGTCTGGAGAAGGATATTTCTAAATAAATAAAGATTTTCAAGCAATTCCCAATGCAGGGGTAGACAGAGGTCTAGTCTAGACAATTAAGTCCCTTCGACCCACCTTCCACCGAAGATATTTTTGGCACTACGTGACAGGTGGTGAGCCCGTTGCCGCCTTTATGTCCAAACCAACGATGTAATTCGTACTCAAGTTTTTTGAAAAACACATTGGTACTGCCACGTGGGGATCGAACTCGGGTCTCTTGACTCGAAATTCCGACCACCCAACCACGCGGCTATCGTGACTTTAAGGATATATCTGGAGAAGATATGTATGTTGGATTTTATTCCGAAAAAAAAAAACGAGAGTATTCCACGGAAACGTGACGACACGCGCAGTGACCTTTAGCGGCGACCTGCATGTAGAGCTGCATGGCCTTGGGGCAGGAGGCGGGCACGGCGGCGCCGGCCCAGTGGCGGTAGGCCAGCGCCATCTGCGCGAAGTCGCTGCCGGCCTGCGCGCCCAGCGCGTAGTGCAGCAGCGCGCGCGCCTGCGACACGCGCGCGCCCACGCCCGTCGCGTGCAGGAACCCCAAGCCCTGCGCGACGCGCTTAGTACTACACCCGCACGGACTACTTCACATTGACCCCTCGGCCCGGGTCACAAGTGTTGCCAGGCTCGCTGGCCACAATCCGCTGGCACCCGGAACCACTAAGATAGAATGCCTATAACTACCCCGGCACTCTGTTCCCTTCAAATTGGAATGTAACAGTTGTTAAATTGCTATTTAAGATAAAAAGGTACCGGTGCAGCCAACTTACAGGCAGAGGAGTCTACCACCTTTGAAAATCCTGCTTAAGTTTTAGTCTAAAATTTTTTTCTCAGGAATTATTCCCTAGTATGAATGAAGAAAAGGAATGATATGTGTTACGGTGTTACCACACGGCATAATGAATTTATTGATTTTTTCAAACTTTTGAGCATTATATGATATTATATACAGTTATGATATCCGAGAGGTTTGGTGATCGGAATTCGAGAGACCTAAGTTCGGTCTCCAGGAGGCAGACTTGTGCCAATGAGATTTTACAAAGCATATGTATGATTTATACCGTCTGCTTGGGCATAAAAACTCTGACAGGCTCAGTTGTCATGTTGTCCCAAAATAGGCTTTGGTGAAATTTATATCAAAAGTCCTAAATTGTCTGGACCTCTGTCTAGCCCTGTTATGGAAAATACGTGAAGAAAAAATATATAAATAATCAAAAGACTAAAATATATAATCACAAGGTATAAGTCCATCTAATAAAAAGATAAATATATCTCACAGCGTGAGCTTCAGCATCCCCTTCCGATGCCATTTCCTCGAATATATTCCTAGCTTTATCCACATCTAGTTCAACCCCCTCCCCGAAGATATAGGACCAGGCGAGTTTGATTTTAGCGGGGCCGTAGCCTCGCTCCGCGGCCTGCTTCACTTGCAAGATGGCGCCGCGCAGGTCAGCTGTGCGACGGTCCAACTTTGCGATTGCTGCATCGTATATTTCTTTGGCTGAAAATATTACAAACTAGCAGACCCAACATACTTCCTTCTATCCAAATGTTAGACTATTGAAACACTCGGCTATCGTGACTTGTAACTCTTAACCTGTAACAACCATTATAAGCCACATACTACAGTTATATATTACGTGATTAATAAAAATCTTTGCTACCATATCGGACCCTGATGATAAATCAAAGTTCAAGGCTGGATGTTATGTATATATATATATATATATATATATATATATATATATATATATATATATATATATATATATATATATATATATATATAACATAAATATATATATATATATATATATATATATATATATATATATATATATATATATATATATATATATATATATATATATATATATATATATATATATATATAATAAATATATATGTAAATATATATATGTAAATATATATATAAATATAAATATATATGTAAAGATATATGTAAATATATATGTAAATATATATGTAAATATATATGTAAAGATATATGTAAATATATATATGTAAATATATATATGTAAATATATATATAAATATATATATAAATATAAATATATATATAAATATAAATATATATATATAAATATAAATATATATAAATATAAATATATATATAAATATAAATATATATATATAAATATAAATATATAAATATAAATATATATATAAATATAAATATATATATAAATATAAATATATATATAAATATAAATATATATATAACATAAATATATATATAAATATAAATATATATATAATATATATATATATAATAAATATATATATAAATATATATAAATATATATATATATAATATAAATATATATATATAAATATAAATATATATATAAATATAAATATATATATAAATATAAATATATATATAAATATAAATATATATATAAATATAAATATATATATATATAAATATAAATATATATATAAATATAACATATATATAAATATAAATATATATAAATATAAATATATATATAAATATATATATAAATATATATAAATATAAATATATATATAACATAAATATATATATAAATATAAATATATATATATATATAAATATATATATATATAACATATATATATATATACATATATATATATATATATATATATATATATATATATGTAAATATATATATATATATATATATATATATATATATATATATATAAATATAACATATATAAATATATATATAAATATATATATAAATATATATATAAATATATATATATAAATATATATATATAAATATATATATATATATATATATATATATATACATATATATATATATATATATATATATATATATATATAATGTCTAAAACTTTTATAGGAATGGAGCTGTGTATACAAGCAACAGAGGAACAAAGTTATTCTTAACATGTGACATGTGCAAAATTTTAGAATTATTCAAATTTATGATATATATGAATATATTTTCAACTGTATTCCACAGACATTGAAATAAAATCGTGTAGTTTTTTTCTAGATAAGAAGCTAGATAGAATAGAGCTATGAAATATAATTGTGTTTAAAACAATTTAATTCAGTTTGTGTTTAATATAGCAGAGTTTTTCACAAATTAGAAAATACCTTCTTTTAGTTCAGGTGTTAATTCTGGTTCTTTTTCTTCCACATCAGCTTTTTCATCAATTTCCTTAAATGCTTTTTCGGATTCACTTAATTTCTGTATAGTTTTCTAAAATAAAACAGTAATGGAATAAACATTTTTAGCAAAACTTATGTACGATTCATATTATTAATTATAAAGACAACAACAGTTTCACTACCTCTCACATTGTACCCATATATGTATTCAGTGAAAGGTGAGTCAAAAGGACATAACTGTGTAGACCTCTGTCTACCCTAG
>JAGSMR010000088.1:982500-1115000 GCA_029286605.1 Sericinus montela | reverse complement strand
AACAAAATTATCAAAATTAGTAAAAGAAAACCTATAAAAATAATGCCTGTCTAAAAGTAGTGCAGGTAAAAATGGACACAACTTAATGGACAATTTAATTTTGAATTTTCGAAATCCAATGAGGAGGCATGCACAAACCCTAGTAATTTAACACCTTATTTTCACGCGTACTATGTTCTTACACGTGTTGGTGGATATGCTTTAATGGAAGTTGTAATTTTAGAATAAAATTGTCTATGAATCTCAATGTAAAATTTATGTACAAATAAATAATGAATAGATGAAACTTTGGCGGGCGCGCTCGCACGCTACCGACTCGACTAGCATCGTTGTCAGCTCGTAGCAGTTTAAATTAGTTTCTTTTTACTAAACTATACAAAAATAATCGCGTATATATATTTGTTTTATTAAAAGCAACGCAAATGCGACTCTTTGATCAGATACTTTCAACAATCTTCAAATTTCAACTAGTGTTTGCTTTTAATATAAGTTTCTACAATGAGTTTGATTTTAGATTCTACAATTGTTACAGTACATTAAAATCAGTTGGCTTAGATGTACTTAATGATATTGATACCCGTGCAGTGGAATTTATCAATGGAGTCCACAATTTTATAAGTAGTATAGATAACCTATTCATTCAAAATATTGGAGTGGCCATTTTTGAATATAGATAAATAATGAAGTATTAATTTTTAATAGATTCGCTGAAAATACGCTGGAAAGAGACAACTTGTCTCGTCATAGAGTGAATTTTTAACTTTTCATGTATTTTGCAGAATACGAATTTCAAATAAGAAGTTCCAGACCAAAAGATACGACGTTTAAAACAACACGGAATATATAGCGTTTTTGTTTCGGTAACCAACTTTATATACTGAATCCCAACAACTCCACTGCAGCATTTGCGTGTCCATTTATTGCATTATATCATTCATGAAAATACGCAAACATTCCCTCACATGTTCCATAGCACCGTATGTTTGTTATTTTCAATTTATCACTAAAGCCAGGTACACCATTAATTCGGTAAACATACAACTCTTAGGCGACGTTCCAATTTGAATATCTATCTATTACAACACGAAAATTATCTAACAATTCTAATATACTAAGATGAGATTTATATGGCAGACGATTGTATCATTACATCACAACTCTTTAGGTAATTATTAGAAGTTATCGCAGAAGTAATTTACTTTGTTTTTAAAAAAAAAACGTAATAAAGAAGGCGTTAGGCGAAAAAACATTTATTGGCGGCTAATTTGGCGGAAATTTAGTAAGCAAGAGTTACAACAAATGTTAGGCAACATTAAAGATGTTACAAAGAGCGGCAAAAATGACTTTATAGCTTTAAGAATTGGTAATTAGCGTTTTTAGATTTGCTAAACATTTATCAAGTAGATTAGAGATCTGTACATTAAAAACAAAAAATTGATACGAATAATTATTTTAATAAGGCAGCGTATTTTTGCAATATGTCTAGGTTTATCTTTTAGTTCATTTGAGTCCTGTGCTTTGGTTTTAATTATTTTTTTGTATTCGTTGTCATAATGCCGTTTATTATTTTTTGTATTAGAATTACATAAATATCCAGTGGACAGTTTTTACTGTTTTTTTTTAATTAAAATTTATTGAAATCTAAGTCGTGAACCTCGGGTTTATTTTTTTCAGCATTAAGTTTGAATAAGGCAAGTTCATAAACATTAGCATCCGTCATGTATGCGTTATATGAAATCGAAATCACAATGTAATTGTGGCGAGACGCTAGGATCGGGCATACTTGATCGCTTCTCCTAAAGGTTTCTCCCCGCGTAGGGATTCCTTGAGAGGAGAGCGGCCGACAGATTCGGCCGCAGGTGGAGTCTCCTGTCGCTTCGTCTCTGGAGCTGGTCTGTGAAGGTTATTTGTTGCTTTCATATTATTTTTTTAGCCCGTGCATTTTGATAAAGCAGTTTTCGAGATGATTATCCCGCTTCCTGTCAGTAGCAAACGGTATTTTAAAGATATTTTCCTTTGTCGCCTGTTACGAAATTTAAAAATATTCTTACGTTAGCCGTAGTTCTTTTTCTATATCAATATATTTCTATATCAAAAAAACGGGCCGAAATAGCAACCCTGCGGTACGCCATAGGCAATCGAGTAAGCGCGATTATTAATTTTTTTTAAAAGTTCGTTTTGCAGACAATTCATTACATTCAAACAATAAAGTAAAACAAATCCCCTAAGAAATAAAATTTTTTTGGGATATTATTATTAGCGAAACGGGGAAGAATAAATCGCGTAATTCTGTACACCACTATTTACATCAATATAGAAAAGTAATGTAGTTATACAAAGTTATAATAACTAATCAGGATATAGCTAAAGAGGTTAAGAAATTGTTTAGAGAGATTTTTGATAACAAAGCAATTTTTGTCGTTAGGGAAAATTGCTTAATAAACAAGTAAGTGCTTTTGCTTCAATCGCTTGAGTCGATTCAAAAGATATTAAGAAAATAGTTAACACTATTGAATGTGAGAAAAACGGAAAGAACGGCAGATCTATGGGAAATGTTGGTTGAAGGAACTACTTCAATAATAATAAATATTTTTAATAAAGTTAATTATTTAAGTGCACAACATTTGTTAGTAATTTTTAACAGTAGGATCTCTAGTGTATTTCCTGAACTCTTGAAACATATTAAAGTAATACCGTTATTTAAATATGATTTTACTTCGGGCCACTCAAACTTTAAGCCTATTTCCGCCGACAAGGGTCGGTCTATAGACAAATAATCATATATTTGAGACTTCGGAAAGATCACAATGTGCTCCTTTCGTGATCTCTCTGAGGCTTTTGAAAGTGTTCATCATAAAACACTAATCAGGGAATTACATCGTTATCGCATCAGATTTTAGAAATTACTCTTCTTGTCACGATAGCCGAGTTGTTGGGTGGTCGGAATTTCGAGTCGAGAGACCCGAGTTCGATCCCCAGGTGGCAGTACCAATGAGTTTTTCAAAAACTTATGTACGAATTTCATCGTTGGCTTGGACATAAAGGCGGCGACGGGCTCACCACCTATCACGTTGTCCCGAAAATATCTTCGGTGGAAGGTGGGTCAAAGGGACTTAATTGTCTAGACTTGACCTCTGTCTACCCCTGTATTGGGAATTGCGTGAAGATATTTATTACTCTTCTTGACTTAAATCGTACTTACGTTATAGAATTTAAAAATTTGTAATGAATTATTACTCTGGATGTGTAACACTCTGGTACCACAGGGCTCGATTGTTGGTCCATTTCTTTTCTTTTTACATAAATGATTTACCTAACAGTGGTAGAGCCACGCATCAGCTTTTGTTGTTGCATGAATGGGCCGGCTCGACCGGGGAGGTACCACGACCTCACAGAATACCGACGTGAAGTAGAAGTCTAACAAACGGCTGCGTTTCGTCTAGTGAGTGCAGGTAACTGTGCACTCACCGGCAGCGCGGCCAGCAGGCGCAGCAGTGTGCACTCACCGGCAGCGCGGCCAGCAGGCGCAGCAGTGTGCACTCACCGGTAGCGGCGCGTGCTGAGCGGCGCGAGCGCGGCCAGCAGGCGCAGCAGTGTGCACTCACCGGCAGCGCGGCCAGCAGGCGCAGCAGTGTGCACTCACCGGCAGCGCGGCCAGCAGGCGCAGCAGTGTGCACTCACCGGCAGCGGCCAGCAGGCGCAGCAGTGCACCACCGGCAGCGCGCGGCCAGCAGGCGCAGCAGCAGTGCACCACCGGCAGCGCGGCCAGCAGGCGCAGCAGCAGTGTGCATCACCGGTAGCGGCGCGCGTGCTGAGCGGCGCGCGAGCGCGGCCAGCAGGCGCAGTGTGCACTCACCGGCAGCGCGGCCAGCAGGCAGCAGTGTGCACTCACCGGTAGCGGCGCGTGCTGAGCGGCGCGAGCGCGCCAGCAGGCGCAGTGTGCACTCACCGGCAGCGGCCAGCAGGCGCAGCAGTGTGCACTCACCGGCAGCGCGGCCAGCAGGCGCAGCAGTGTGCACTCACCGGCAGCGCGGCCAGCAGGCGCAGCAGTGTGCACTCACCGGCAGCGCGGCCAGCAGGCGCAGCAGTGTGCACTCACCGGTAGCGGCGCGTGCTGAGCGGCGCGAGCGCGGCCAGCAGGCGCAGCAGTGTGCACTCACCGGTAGCGGCGCGTGCTGAGCGGCGCGAGCGCGGCCAGCAGGCGCAGCAGTGTGCACTCACCGGCAGCGCGGCCAGCAGGCGCAGCAGTGTGCACTCACCGGTAGCGGCGCGTGCTGAGCGGCGCGAGCGCGGCCAGCAGGCGCAGCAGCGAGTGGCGCGGCGGGCGCGGCTCCTGCAGGCGCTCCGCCGGCAAGTCCACGCAGTACGAGTTGCGCGTGTCGCCAACGAACGGTGCCACGTGATTCTCCATTCTTAGTACCAAAAGGAGAACATCTTCTAAATCTGCTTCACTGAAAAGCAATAGATATTACGTATATAGTAGCAACAAAACAAAAACAGATTTAGGTTAACTGATGTGCTTAGCTTTGTTATTTATGAATTAGGCAACTATAAATAATATAACAAGTTGAAGAGCTGATAAGCTAAAAGAAATATTGATTGGGGGTTCCACAAGGTTCAACATTAGGTTTACTGTTATTAAAATAGTGTATTAATGTCATTCCAAAGTATTTCTAAAAACTCAAAACGCAATTAATTAGTTTACCAATCTATTAAGATTTGTGAAATAAACTGATCATTTCAGTAATCTTAATAGATTGATTTTGTGTGATTTTCCAAATAATAAGGCATAGACCGAATATGCACCGCCAGGGTATACCTGGCAGAGTACAGGAACTGCGCAAAGTGTATGTTGGAAACGCAGCCGTCGCGGCGCTCGGCGTCGGCGCACAGGTCCGCGTCGCGGCAGTACAGGTACAGGAAGTCGTTCAGCTGCTTCGCTACCACGGCGCAGCGGTCCTTGTCGCACATTTTCGCGGGCGGGTCTTGCTGTAATAAAAAATACTTCATTATCGAACTGCAACTAAAACTTCATTTAAAGCAATTTCAACAAATTCTTGGATATTAAAAGCGCAGCACACAGATCTGCCGGAGCATGTGCGGCAGTGCACACAGTGTACTGCAGCGTGCGCACAGTGTACTGCAGCCTGCGCAGTGTACTGCAACGTGCGCAGTGTACTGCAGCGTGCGCACAGTGTACTGCAGCGTGCGCAGTGTACTGCAGCGTGCGCACAGTGTACTGCAGCGTGCGCACAGTGTACTGCAGCGTGCGCAGTGTACCGCAGCGTGCGCACAGTGTACCGCAGCGTGCGCAGTGTACCGCAGCGTGCGCACAGTGTACTGCAGCGTGCGCACAGTGTACTGCAGCGTGCGCACAGTGTGCTGCAGCGTGCGCAGTGTACCGCAGCGTGCGCAGTGTACTGCAGCGTGCGCACAGTGTACTGCAGCGTGCGCACAGTGTACTGCAGCGTGCTGCGCGGCCTGCTCGCAGTGCGCACAGTGTACTGCAGCGTGCGCACCTGCACAGTCTAGGGCATGCGCAGCGAGCCGGCGGCGCGGCGCAGGAAGCGCAGCACGAGCGCTGCGTGCTGCGCGGCCTGCTCGCAGTGCGCACAGTGTACTGCAGCGTGCGCACAGTGTACTGCAGCGTGCGCACAGTGTACTGCAGCGTGCTGCGCGGCCCGCTCGCAGTGCGCACAGTGTACCGCAGCGTGCGCACGGTGTGCTGCAGCGTGCGCACCTGCAGTGTGGGGCATGCGCAGCGAGCCGGCGGCGCGAGTGCAGGAAGCGCAGCACGAGCGCTGCGTGCTGCGCGGCCTGCTCGCAGTGCGCACAGTGTACTGCAGCGTGCGCACCTGCACAGTGTAGGCATGCGCAGCGAGCCGGCGGCGCGGCGCAGGAAGCGCAGCACGAGCGCTGCGTGCTGCGCGGCCCGCTCGCAGTGCGCACAGTACCGCAGCGTGCGCACAGTGTACTGCAGCGTGCGCACAGTACCGCAGCGTGCGCAGTGTACTGCAGCGTGCGCACCCGCACAGTGTAGGGCATGCGCAGCGAGCCGGCGGCGGCGCGGCGCAGGAAGCGCAGCACGAGCGCTGCGTGCTGCGCGGCCTGCTCGCAGTGCGCACAGTGTACTGCAGCGTGCGCACCCGCACAGTGTAGGCATGCGCAGCGAGCTGGCGGCGCGGCGCAGGAAGCGCAGCACGAGCGCTGCGTGCTGCGCGGCCCGCCCGCAGTGCGCACAGTGTACTGCAGCGTGCTGCGCGGCCTGCCTGCAGTGCGCACAGTGTACTGCAGCGTGCGCAGTGTACCGCAGCGTGCGCAGTGTACCGCAGCGTGCGCACGGTGTACTGCAGCGTGCGCAGTGTACTGCAGCGTGCTGCGCGGCCCGCCCGCAGTGCGCACAGTGTACTGCAGCGTGCACCTGCACAGTGTGGGGCATGCGCAGCGAGCCGGCGGCGCGAGGCAGGAAGCGCAGCACGAGCGCTGCGCTGCGCGGCCTGCCTGCAGTGCGCACAGTGTACCGCAGCGTGCGCACCCGCACAGTGTAGGGCATGCGCAGCGAGCCGGCGGCGCGAGTGCAGGAAGCGCAGCACGAGCGCTGCGTGCTGCGCGGCCTGCTCGCAGTGCGCACGGTGTACTGCAGCGCGCACAGTGTACCGCAGCGCGCACCTGCACAGTGTAGGCATGCGCAGCGAGCCGGCGGCGCGGCGCGGGAAGCGCAGCACGAGCGCTGCGTGCTGCGCGGCCTGCTCGCAGTGCGCACAGTGCACTGCAGCGTGCGCACAGTACCGCAGCGTGCGCACCTGCACAGTGTAGGGCATGCGCAGCGAGCCGGCGGCGCGAGGCAGGAAGCGCAGCACGAGCGCTGCGTGCTGCGCGGCCTGCTCGCAGTGCGCACGGTGTGCTGCAGCGTGCGCAGTGTACTGCAGCGTGCGCACAGTGCACTGCAGCGTGCGCACGGTGTGCTGCAGCGTGCGCACAGTGTGCTGCAGCGTGCGCACAGTGTGCTGCAGCGTGCGCACGGTGTACTGCAGCGTGCTGCGCGGCCTGCTCGCAGTGCGCACAGTACCGCAGCGTGCGCACAGTGTGCTGCAGCGTGCGCACAGTGTGCTGCAGCGTGCGCACAGTGTACTGCAGCGTGCGCACAGTGTACTGCAGCGTGCGCACAGTGTACTGCAGCGTGCTGCGCGGCCTGCTCGCAGTGCGCACAGTGTACTGCAGCGTGCGCACCTGCACAGTGTGGGGCATGCGCAGCGGCCGGCGGCGCGGCGCAGGAAGCGCAACACGAGCGCTGCGTGCTGCGGCCTGCTCGCAGTGCGCACAGTGTACTGCAGCGTGCGCACCTGCACAGTGTAGGGCATGCGCAGCGAGCCGGCGGCGCGGCGCGGGAAGCGCAGCACAGGCGCTGCGTGCTGCGCGGCCTGCTCACCAGTGCGCACAGTACCGCAGCGTGCGCACAGTGTGCTGCAGCGTGCGCACAGTGTACTGCAGCGTGCGCACCTGCACGGTGTGGGGCATGCGCAGCGAGCCGGCGGCGCGGCGCAGGAAGCGCAGCACAGGCGCTGCGTGCTGCGCGGCCTGCTCGCAGTGCGCACAGTGTACTGCAGCGTGCGCACCTGCACAGTGTAGGGCATGCGCAGCGAGCCGGCGGCGCGGCGCAGGAAGCAGCACGAGCGCTGCGTGCTGCGCGGCCTGCTCGCAGTGCGCACAGTGTACTGCAGCGTGCTGCGCGGCCTGCTCGCAGTGCGCACAGTGTGCTGCAGCGTGCGCACAGTGTGCTGCAGCGTGCGCACCTGCACGGTGTGGGGCATGCGCAGCGAGCCGGCGGCGCGGCGCAGGAAGCGCAGCACGAGCGCTGCGTGCTGCGCGGCCTGCTCGCAGTGCGCACAGTGTACTGCAGCGTGCGCACCTGCACAGTGTAGGGCATGCGCAGCGAGCCGGCGGCGCGGCGCAGGAAGCGCAGCACAGGCGCTGCGTGCTGCGCGGCCTGCCCGCAGTGCGCACAGTGTGCTGCAGCGTGCGCACAGTGTGCTGCAGCGTGCGCACCTGCACAGTGTAGGGCATGCGCAGCGAGCCGGCGGCGCGGCGCAGGAAGCAGCACGAGCGCTGCGCTGCGCGGCCTGCCCGCAGTGCGCACAGTGTGCTGCAGCGTGCGCACAGTGTGCTGCAGCGTGCGCACCTGCACAGTGTAGGGCATGCGCAGCGAGCCGGCGGCGCGGCGCAGGAAGCGCAGCACGAGCGCTGCGTGCTGCGCGGCCTGCTCGCAGTGCGCACAGTGTACTGCAGCGTGCGCACCTGCACAGTGTAGGGCATGCGCAGCGAGCCGGCGGCGCGGCGCAGGAAGCGCAGCACGAGCGCTGCGTGCTGCGCGGCCTGCTCGCAGTGCGCACAGTGTACTGCAGCGTGCGCACAGTGTACTGCAGCGTGCGCACCTGCACAGTGTAGGGCATGCGCAGCGAGCCGGCGGCGCGGCGCAGGAAGCGCAGCACGAGCGCTGCGTGCTGCGCGGCCTGCTCGCTGCCGGCGCACGAGATGCGCTTCAGCACGTGCGTCAGGTACAGCCCGAACGCGCGCCGACTCTCGCTGGCACTGAAACAACGACCGGTCACTTAAACACAAAATTGACACAGTTTAAGCAATTGTTACAATTCTCTACTGCTGGTGCTCATCATGAAAAGTCTTTGTAGCTTCGCACGGGATTCACGTGAAGCACAGTCCTTCCAGCAACTGCACTCGACGCGGAACTTGGAGCTTGGCGCGGACTCACGTGAGGCGCAGCCCGTCCAGCAGCTGCTGCTTGACGAGGTCCTTGGCGCGGCGCACGTCCCGCGGCGGCGGCGCGCTGTCGGCCAGCTGCACGGCCGGCGCCGCGCCTGCAATCGCCACCGCCTCGTAACGCTTTAACCTGCAACATCCCTAGACTCACTGCCTTATTCACTGGTGCTGGCTTTTCTTTGGACTTTACTCTAAACATGGACAAGATTTAAGTAGTTCTAACTACGTGTAAGTTTTTAATCTTCGACGGTGGAATATGAAAAAAGGTCTGTCTCGTCACGGCTTAAAAAATGAAATCATTTTTTGTTTCCATAATTATCCGTCAAGCCTTGAAGGGTATTTAGGGAAGACGACGAGGGAAACGACGGTTTGACTATAACCCCTTAGGAGACGGAGAAGTCTCTTGTGTGGAATGTTATTTGCGTCGAAACATTAGCGGCCTCTCACGTCAACGTTATTTCGATAAAGGTCGAGGCAACATCAAAAAGAGAATCGGATAAGTGGCGCAAATCTCTAAAGGGAGATTATATATGTATTATACATGTCATTTGGAAAAATGCCTATATTACTCCCTTATATAAAAAGGATTAAAGTGTGATATTAGCAATTTAGTTCGAATTTTTAAGTTGTGTATATATAAATCATGTATTTAAAAAGTTAATTTATAATATACTGTATTCTTTCCTGAAGCATTGCATAAGCCAATCCCAACATTGTTTTCTAGAGGGTAAATCTACCGTGTCCAATCTGGTTTTATTGAACTCATCCTTAAATAAAGTAATTTAAGAATGAGTTCAATAAAACCAGTCGACTTCGTATATACAGATTATAGTAAGGCTTTCGATAAAATTTATCATAATTTAATTTTTAAACAAGCTTGGAAATGTTGGGATCTGTAGAGACCTATAACAGTGGTTCTCTTCATTTGCCTAAAACCGCTCTCTGGGCGTAGTGGTTAATAATTATATTTATAGGTGCGTTACAATTCCAATTGGTGTACCGCAAGGCTCCTTGTTGGGCCCGTTGCTTTTTGTTTTATTTGATAATGATATCGAAACTTGCTACCATCAATTTCAATTTTTATGTTTCGCTGATGATTTAAAAATATTTTCTTCTATTTCATCACGTAAGCTTGGCGAATTGCTGCAAAAATACCTCTCAAGATTAAAAGAACACTGTTTAATAAACAAGCAAGATCTAAATCCATCCAAATGCGCTTTGATTTGCTGGAAAATAATCAAAGAACGTTTCAGATTCTTTATGAATGGTGAGAACACTGTACGGCATATATAATGCTTATAGTTATTGTGTAGTTATTATTATACTTTATTGTAGACCTTATAAAGTAAGGTTTCCAATGGGCGGACTTAATGCCTTGAGGCACTCTCTACCAGTCAACTCTGGTTGATGGTGAAAAGTAAATGGTAGGCGTAGTTAGTTGGTACGGGACATTCCAAAGCACCTCTGCGGCGTGTCGGCGTCGGTGTCGGCGGCGGCCTGGCGGCAGCGCGGCAGCGCGTGCGCGTGCACCAGCAGGTTGTAGTTGTGCTGCAGCGCGGCGTACGGCGCGCCGCCGCCCGCCGACGCCGAGCACACCGGCACGCCGGTCACCGGGTCTGCGGCGGCGCACCGTGTATGTCTTATTTATCCTTTATTGAGACACCCTAAACTAAGGGCTACAACGGGCGGACTTAATGCCTGATGGCATTAAGTCCGCCCGCGAAGTAAGTAAGTCACAGTCACGATAGCCGAGTGGTTGGGTGGTCGGAATTTCGAGTCAATAGACCCGAGTTCGGTCCCCAGTTGGTAGGCTTGTACCAATGGGTTTTTTCAAAAACTTATGTACGAATGTCGTTGGCTTGGACATAAAGACGGCGACGGGCTCACCACTTGTATTGTCACCTGTATTGTAATTAATAATATTAATAATAATAAATAATATAAATACCTGTATTGGGAATTGCGTGAAGATATTTATTATTTATTTAAGTAAGTAAATCATACTTATAAATACTATACAATACTAATAAAAAAAGTAAAGTCGTTTGTTGTCAATGATTTGTCTAGTAGTATTCTCGAACTACATTTTTTATATTAATGGACAAGCTTGTACAGTAAGGGAAGAGTTATAGTACCCTGTATTGTGTTGTGGAATATGAGTTTTATATTGATGAATAGAACGAGGTACTCTATCATGAGTACTATGAAGATATTGAAAGTTATTCTTAAGATACGAAGGAGAATTAGGGTTATTTAATACAGAATACAATAGAAACAGAATTCTGGAGCTACGCCTTTGACGAATAGAGAGCCATTTCAGCTTGGAACGATAAGATGAGATATGGTCATATTTACGTAAACCAAAAATGAATCTAATGCAGTTATTAAGAAGGCGCTCCAACTTGTCGAGACGTGATTGGGTTAGATCTGGGTAGCAAACATCCGCATAATCTATAATGGGTAATACAAGGGTATGCACGAGCAAAAGCTTCGTTTTAAAAGGCAGGAAATTTTTTAGACGGTAGAGAGAACGTAAGGTGGCATTAGCTTTTCTGCTGATTTCAGCAATCTGAGTGCCCCAGCTAAATGACTGGTCCAAGTACAAGCCAAAATTCTTTAAGGATTTAGAGAAAGGGATCAGAGTACCGTTATAAAATAAAGGACAGAGTGTATCGTAATCAATCCTGGTCAGCATTCTAAGACCACCTACTATTATAGCCTTACATTTTGAAGGGTTAACGCTAACACCAAACCTGTGCGACCATTCTTTAATTGATTCGGGATTTTTATTCAAAGTTTTGATGCAGTTATTAAGGTCGCTAATTTCAGTTTTAACATAAAGCTGAAGATCGTCAGCATACAGATGAAACGAGCAGTTTAAAACAGTAGTGATAGGAGTTAATAAATACCGAGAACATAATAGGAGAAAGTATTCCGCCTTGCGGCACCCCAGAATCAAAGTCCACCCAGGCAGAACATTGCTGCCCATGGCGGACTGACTGCTGGCGGCCGAGAAGATAAGATGAAAACCAATCCAAGGCCGATGGTGAAAATTGAGGGTAAGTAAGATAGGATATTAGGATGTCATGATCAACTGTGTTAAAAGCATTCGAAAAGTCAACCAGCACCACCACTGTGAGTTTCAGCTCATCCATGCCCAATCTTATGTCATCAGTGACCTTAATAAGTGCAGTGGTGGTACTGTGACCAGGACGAAACCCAGACTGAAAAACGTTCAACGGATTATGTTTGTTAAAAAAAGTGTCTGTTAACAAGAATAGAAATAGGTCGAAAATGTGCAGGCAATGAGGGATTGGGGATTTTGGGAAACGGTAATACAAAAGCCATTTTCCATAAGGTTGGGTAATGCCAGAGACTAGAGAAAAATTTATTATGTGTGTAATTGCTGGTAAAAGGTACTCAAGTATTAAAGAGATCATTTGCTTACTAACCTCGTCACTGCCCACAGCCTTGGATTTAATTGCTAACATTATATTTTTAATTTCATTGAGAGCTACCGGTTTGAATTTAAAATGTGGGAATTGAGCAGGTGACATACAACCAAATGAAGCAATAGTTTCTGATCGGATTAAAGGGTCAATTGTGGGAGTGGAAATAAAATGCTGGTTTATGTCATTTAATGTAAAAGATGAAGAGAGTCCCAAGGAAGTCGGCTTAGAAATGCCAAGAGTTTTTAGAAATTTCCACACATCAGCGGTAGAAGAATTAGTAATATTTTCATGGATGCAACGGCGCTTAGCATTTCGTATCACCGTTCACCGAACATCTTTTGATTGCTTATTGACTAGTTCAATCTTCATCATCACGCATTCCGTTTTCACCACACACATTTCACCACAGTTTATTGGAAACAACGTGACAAGTGGAGCCTGACATACTCAAATAGTAAAACTCATTGGTTCGAGTCTTTTTACTGGGAATCAATCTCGACTCTTCACAACACATTCAAACTTAAAGGAAAATCATGCAATAATTCTATGATTTTATCACTAATCCCTATGACAGCTGCCTGTGTTAACTATGTGTCATATATCAGCATCAAAGTAATTTAAAAAATTACGTTACGAAATAAACCCAAACAACATCAAATCTAAATTAACTAACTACTACTTAGCTTTGCTACATGATAATTATATGAAATAATTGATAATAATGTTGACACACCCGTAGGACACTCGAACGCATTTGTTTCTTTTTCTTTTTTTATGTGCTCGTCATTGTTATAACGACAAAAACATTCGCACCTAATCTACCCTCACTAAAAATTCCTATATCATGTTCGTAATTATTAATGTAAACTATCTAGTTTATAATAAGTAAACTGCTAAATAAAGTTATCTGTATGGACAATAGAGTTCTATTGTACAAAAAAAAAAACACTTGGTACAGTGTATTGTTGTTTTCATTTGTAATTTGTTTTTTTTTCTGAATGTAAATAAATAAATAAAAAAAAAAACACTACTTCTCTATCACAAAATCGCACAATTGTAAAAATTATGATAAAAAAATTAAGAAAATAAATTCTCGCCATTCCCAATACAGGGGTAGACAGAGGTCTAGACAATTAAGCCCGTTCGACCCACCTTCCACCGAAGATATTTTCAAAACAACGTGACAGGTGGTTAACCCGTCGCCGTCTTTATGACCAAGCCAACGATATAATTCGTACTTAAGGTTTCGAAAAAACAATTGGTACGAGCCTGCCACCTGGGGATCGAACACAGGTCTCTCGACCCCGAAAGTCGAGCACTAGCCACCACTGTAATTATTTATACTTCATTCTACACCTGTAATGAGAATGGCATGAACATCTATATATAATTCAACGAGTTTCGCGGGTCAGTAGTGTCGGGCACTTACCGAGGTACTGCGCGTACTTCTGCCAGGAGTTCTGCGAGGGGAAGATGCGCACGAAGCCGCCGCGGCGCGCGTACTGAGCGCGCACCGCGCGCACCAGCCGCAGCTCCTCCCCCGACAGCCCGCCCCCCGCACCCGCCCCGCCCCCGGCCCCACCCCCCGCCGCCCCGCCCCCCGCGCTCGCACGCCCCTTCACGAACACGTTCTCCGCGGAGTGCACCCGCCGGCACTGCACACAGAGAATTGCCTCTCAACATATGCCGTGTCGTATCAGTGTAAAATATACCACACGCTTTCTTGCCGTGCATGGCGTAAGAAGCGACTAAGGAAAACAGTCTTCTGTACTCACGGCGCCGATGCGCATGCGCAGCGAGCCGCTGCTGTAGGCGGCGTCGCGGCCGGGCGGCGGCACGGCGGGCAGCCCCACCAGCGTCAGCGTGTCGGCCAGCAGCGCGGACTTCACGCGCGCGTCCAGCGGGCTCTCGCACGCCAGGCTGCCCGATACCTCCTTACATTATTGCCCCATCAGAGGCCCACACACCCCCCTCCCCAAATTCTGGGGGGGGACCACTCTAAGGCCGGCATCGCATCCGCTATGACTCTGTTATTGTGGGTGTTCATGGGCGGCGGTAGTCACTTACCATCACGTGAGCCACCTGCTCGTTTGCCTATCTTTTCCATAAAAAAAAACATCATCGACACCACTGTTTCACACTGTAAGGACTGGCAGTGTCGCAGTTCAACACTGTGCCACATCATAGATTGAGACAACATCACATACATTGCTCAAATTCAAAGAAGTAGCTATAGCACTTGCATTGAGGAATCACAAACAACGAAAAAGGTGCCACAAACACCCAGATCCGAGACAATGTAAAAAATCGTTTTCTACATAGACTCGTCCGAGTATCGAACACGGAAACTTCAGAACTGGCTACACCGAAACCGGTGGTATATACTCTTTGCAAACCGAATCGAACATGGAATCGCTTGAGTTATTTTGTGTAGACAAACTCAAAATTCCTGAGCTGGTGGTCGTATACAATTAAGAATGAATTTAGAACCCTCTTTGTCACAAAAGGGAAAAGTTTTGTAAATAATAATCACCTCCGGTATAATCACTTCTAAAGATATCCGATTATTAAAAATAACCTATGACCATAATGCGCCGTGTCCGGTACTGTAATCGTAATTCCAGTATTAAGCGTGGTGGTTGTAGGAAATCTTTCATATGAGCGAAACCTATGACTCGTCTGCTATGTGCAGATAACCTTAGGCTCATCTCCTGTCACACTGAACAAAAGACGCTGTGAAAGGTGGGTTAAAGGACTTAATTGTCTAGACATCTGTCTACTCCAGTATTGGGAATAAGCGTGAAGAACTTTAATATATTTGCAGCAAATTCAATTTCGTTTTACAAGGGGTCGTTCTTTAACATATCCCTGTGTAGAGCTGATTAAGCAGATAATTGAGGCTTGGGAGTGTTTACAACCTTTTGAGATCCTTCCAAGGCTTTCGATTGCATCAATCATAATACAATTATGACGAAAATATACCATAATAGTGTAAAAAGTACCGCGCTTGCCCTTATAAATTCAAATGTATCTAGTGAAAATCACAAAGTAGTAAGCAATGTTAAAAGTTTTTCTGGGACGACGATATCGATGGGTGTTCCGCAGGGTTCGATTCTCGGTCCATTTCTTTTTCTTATTTATATTAATGTTTTCCTCTATTTTGTATGGAATAAACATGACACGTTGACATATATTTTATTTATTTATCTTCACGCACAATCCCTGACGGGGTAGCCAGAGAGAACAGATCGCCAAGTGTCACGATCCCTACATACTTCTTTCAGATTCATCATCTTCTTCATACATGCACGTCTAGGTATCCGAGTACTCTTGACCCTCCCCTCTTCGAGCAATTTCATTCACCTGTTCTAGACATTCCTGATTTACCCAAATTTCGCACTTCGTTCTGTCTTCGTCCCTTTCAAATACCAGAACCTTAGTTTTATTAGCATTCAAACGGAGACCATTAATTTCATATTCTTCTTTCATACACGTGACTAATGCCTGCAGTTCTGCCTCTGATGGTGCAATAAGCACAGCATCATCAGCATATAGCAGACAATTTACTTTTATGTCACCCAATTTCACACCTAAACAGCTATCTTTCAACTTCTGTAAACAGCTGTCGAGATACAGTATGAACAGCCAGGAAGACATGACACAACCCTGTTTTACGCCCGTTTGGACGCTAAACATGGGTGACAGGTCATGTCCTACCCGCACACAGGCTTTACAGACACAGTAAAGTGACTGTACAGCCCTTAGCAATCGACCATCCACACCATACTCTGGCAACAGTTCCCACATTTTCTTCCTTACAACCTTATCAAATGCTTTCTCAAGATCCACAAAAGCACAGAAAATCTTCTGGTTAGCAGCCAGAAGCTTCTCCGTGATCATGCGGAGAGAAAACATTTGATCCGTGCATCCTTTTCCAGGTCTAAATCCGCATTGTGCCTCCCATAGAAATCTTTCCGATTTATCTTGCATCCTACGTGACAAAACCTTACTTGCTAAACTGTAGTGAGTAAACTTTACTTGCTAAACTGGTCAAGCTGATCGCCCGATAGCACCCGCAGTCATAATGTGAACCTTTACCTTTATATAAAGGCACAATGACCGCGGAGCGCCAATCATCCGGAACAGCCCCCGTCCGCCAGCACAAATTGCACAGCAGATGAAAGCTGTCCCAGACGCGTGGCCCACCATACTTGACCATTTCAGCAGTAACTCTGTCTAGTCCCGCAGCCTTACCACATTTCAAACTTCTAATCGCACATTCAATCTCTTTCATACTGATGACCTCAGTGTCATCGAGGTCCGAGTCTGGCGTACCAGTCACGGCGTCACCCCCGGATCCCTCACTAAGATCATCACACGCATATTTCTCCACCATTTCTCTATAAAATTCGCTCCATCGCTGAATGACGTCCGATTTTTCTGAGAGGACGTCATTGGTTCCCGATAGCACGTTGACATATTATTACTTAAATGTACAAGATTAATAAAATATAATGGCAGGATGTATGGTACCCTTATCGATAAATAAATTATTATGATTAGAAGAGTAAAATTAAAGGAACAAATACCTGGGCGATAGATTTATTTCCAGCAACCATGGTTTCAGATTTTCGTCTATCAGGATGTCGTAGCCGAAAAGTTCTGAGAGATAATTTTTATAAATATAATTATAAATTTGAATTGGTATTAAATTCAATAAGTTTACACATATCACAATGAAGCAATTACTTTCTGCTTAGAAATCAACTGAGTTACATTTGGATTATTTATATTTTTATATTGCGTTGCGCTGGTCGTTACTATGTTTAGCAAAGTACTCAAAGTATAATAACAGGTAAGGTGCACTATCTCAGTGTTTAGTAGCAAGTTGATGTTAACAAGCTCGGTAGTGAAGTCGGGGGCAGTAGGAAGCAACCACCACTCTAACAGTGGCAGAGCCGCGCATCAGCTTTTGTTGATGCATGAATGGGCCGGCTCGATCGGGGGAGTACCACGACCTCACTGAATACCGGCGTGAAGTACAAGTCTAACAAACTTCTGCGTTTCGTCTGGTGAGTGCAGGTGACCGGAGGCCCACACTGGGGGGCACTCTATGCACGCCCATCACGTGAGCCACCAGCTCGTCTGCCTCCGTATTGTATAACAAAGACGGCGGTCACCGAAGCAGTTGAAGGGCTGCGGCACGAAGGCGCGCGCGGCGGCCGCCATGGTGCGCGCGCAGCACAGCAGCGACTTGACCACCAGCTCCTCCACGGCGGCCATGAGCGCGCGCGTGTCGCGGGCCTGCGCGCGCAGCGTGCGCAGCAGCGCCGACAGCGTCCACTTGTGCCCCACGTCGCCCGCCACCGCGTCCGAGCACCTGCGGCGACCCCGGCCTCACATAGACCACTAGCATTCGGTCGTTATGACATTAAGGCCAGCAAACGTTGGCATTTGGAGAAGCCATAAATAAATAATAATAAATATCCTCACGCAATTCCCAGTACAGAGGTAGACAGAGATCTAGTCTAGACAATTAAGTCCCTTTGACCCACTTTCTACTGAAGATATTTTCGGGACAACGTCACAGGTCCCGTCGCCGTCTTTATATCCAAGCCAATGATATAAATCGTACATAAGTTTTTGAAAAATCCATTGGTACGAGACTGCCACCTGAGGACCGAACTTCGAACGTTTCTTAACTCGAAATTCCGACCATCCAATCACTCGGCTATCGTGACTTATTATTTAGTCCTTTAGTTTAATTATTGTATTGTATGTGTATATAATGTGTGTATTTATACTGTTAATTAATTCCCGTTAATTTGTAATATAAATTATATGGGATGTAACTTACGTATATGTCTCTTTAGTTAGCATTTTATCTAAATAAGTAATATGCGGCGTTCGTTACGCCAATGATGAGGTTATTTGGCTGAAAATCAGCGCTAAGTGGGATTGTCCCTGCTTAGCATGTATGCTAAGCCAACCCCTTTTTGGCACAATTTTGTTTCTCATTCAGTATTTGCTTATGCATGTTATTATTTTTACTTGTGCTGAATAAATATTTCATTCATTCATTCATTCACCGCGGCCTTCAAAACCACGCACGCGCATCCGGCCTCACGGAATCCAATGGATTCCGATAGACCAATAGCATTCGGTTACCATTATGACATACTAGTAAACGTTGACAAAGCTAGTAAACGTTGGCATGGCCGTCTTTATGTCCAAGACAACCCAAGTTTTTGAAAAACCCATTGGTACGAGCCTGCCACCTGAGCACCGAACTTCGAACGTCTCTTGACTCGAAATTCCGACCACCCAGCCACTCGGATATCGGGAAACCATAATGTAACAAATTTCCATCACTGACTAGAACAGTAGTATAAAAATTGTAATGTTTAAAACGTTTGCCAGTATCCATTTTATCTGCAGCATATATAATAACAGACTATTTGTTTTAAACAATTCAACCTAAACTCTGTACCCAAGGCCAAATATCCTCCAATGTTTTTGGAATACAATATAAAAAAAAAATATCTTCACGCAATTCCCAATACAGGGGTAGACAGAGGTCGAGTCTAGACAATTAAGTCCCTTCGACCCACCTTCCACCGAAGATATTTTCGGGACAACGTGACAGGTGGTGAGCCCGTCGCCGTCTTTATGTCCAAGCCAACGATATTCGTACATAAGTTTTTGAAAAACCCTTTGGTACGAGCCTACCAACTGGGGATCGAACTCGGGTCTATTGACTCGAAATTCCGACCACCACTCGGCTATCCTGACTTCCGCA
Source organism: Sericinus montela (assembly GCA_029286605.1). Lineage (NCBI taxonomy): Eukaryota > Metazoa > Arthropoda > Insecta > Lepidoptera > Papilionidae > Sericinus > Sericinus montela. The sequence continues at coordinate 1,095,974 of JAGSMR010000088.1, read as the reverse complement.
ATACAATATGTTATTGTTATTAGCGCTTTTATCAAAACACCCACCGTTCATCAAGAATCAATCAAACACTTCTAACAGACGATTAGTGTGAATCAGGTTCTCAGTCCAATACTTTATTTACATTACTTTAATTTACAATAGATTACAGATCGTTCGAGCTGGGTAATAATATCCGGCACGAATGATCAATGCTCTCTAGTATGATTAGTTGGTCCTTCAAGCCGGATATTGATCTCTGGCTAGAAGGACCAATCCTCCTAGCCAGAGATTAATATCCGGCACGAAGGACCAATGTTCTGCGTAGATCTAAAGATAAAATTTGATATATAAAATTAGAATTGTGGTAGATTTAAAAAAAAATAACTATAATGTAATAATAAATGACTATGCGCGTCTTGTTTGCTTAATATACACTAACTTTGTTAAGCAAAATATATAATATATTTCCAATAAATGAAACATATGTAACGTTCACCAAAACAAGTCTCCACACAGAATACCGGCGTGAAGTAGAAGTTTAACAAACTTCTGCGTTTCGTCTGGTGAGTGCAGGTAACCGGAGGCCCACACCCCCCACACCCCCATCCCCATTTTTGGGGGGGGCACTCTGAGGCCGGCGACGCATCTGCTATGCCTCTGGTATTGCGTGTTGCCTGCTCGTTTGCTGGCCTTTTCTATAAAAAACAAAAAAAAAGCATCCACCAAACTCACTCACTTGACGTAATCAGTGTGGTACTTGTTGATGCTGTAGTTGCACAGGTGCATGCATGGGTTCCACAGGTTCTTGTTGGTCCCGTCGTACTTGACGGTCGCGAACCTCACCAGCCCCTCCTCGTACAGGTAGACCAGCAGCGGGTCCACGGAGGTCACGCACACGTACAGCCGCAGGTCGCACTTGTGCCCGCCGATCAGCAGCGGCCTGTCGATGTACTTGGCAACCACCACGTTCTCGCCCTTCGGGATTTGTTCCGGCTACAAAACATTGTTTGGGAATCTATAAGCATTTGAGCCATGTACAATACGAGTGGTTTATTGTTAAGTAAGTGCTCTCGTATGGGCATCACGCTTCTAAGTCGTACAAAAGTGAGTGAGATACGGTTGTTATAAGGTAGCAGGTAGCAGGTTTGTAACTCTTAAATTGTTTTAAAAAATTCATTTAATAAGGAAATAATAAAAAAATTTCCTTCACTCAATTCCCAATACAGGGGTAGACAGAGGTCAGAGACAATTAACTTAATTGTCTAGACTAGACCTCTGTCTACCCCTGTATGTCTACCACTTTTGACCCACCTTTCACCGAAGATATTTTCGAGACAACGTGACAGGTGGTGAGCCCTTCGCCGTCTTTATATCAAAGCCAACGATATAATTCGTACATAAGTATTTGAAAAACCCATTGGTACGAGCCTGCCCACTTAGGGATGGAACCCGGGTCTCTTGACTCGAAATTACGACCGCCCAACCACCCGGCTATAGTGACATAGGAAGTAATAAATATCTTAACGCATATTCCCTGACGGGGTAGCCTGAGACTATATTATTATTATAATATTATTTAATTATTATAATATTATTTAATTATTATTATATTATTTTACTTTCATTTGCAGAGTTTGAGCTATACTTACATTATTGACAATGTAAATGCCCCGGCCGCGGCTGGACGCCGCCGGCTTGACGATCCACGGGCCCTTGGTCCTGTAGTGCGCCGAGCACAGGTCCTTGTACTCGCCCGGCATGAGGAACGTGGTGGGGATGAAGTCGAAGTTCTTCATGCCGCGGAAATACTGCATCTTCTCTATATTCTTAAATAGTTTGTCTTTGCGCGTCAGTTCGTATGACCTGAAAATATCGAAAAAATAAGGCGGGAAAATACGTCATCTTTTTTAACGATTTAGATTAATGCGGTGACGTGTTCCGTGTAGTATAAGCGTACGAATACCTAACTTATCTTCCCGTGTCGTAAGAGGTGACTACGGGAAACAGCCTCGAAAACATAACAGTAACCGACAGATGCTGGGACAACTAACACGATAAATACCAGACCAAAATTAAAGCATACCGGTGAAGGACAGCAGGCAGCGGCAGGCGTTCGCAATACCTAATACCTCTCACGACCAATACCTCTCTCAAGGTGAGACGTATTGGGTATTGCGAACGACAATCCGCATGCGAAGGCCTTGGTCTGAGAGGCCTCTGAAGAGGTCAGGTAATACAGTGGACTTTCACAGGCTGTTATTAACTTTATCTTTAAGGCAGGACCCGAAAGCAGTTTCTTGTAGTTTGTTTTATTTTTGCATAATCGTTGCCTTTATACCAATGCTCTGAAAATTGTGAATCAAGTTGGTTTTGTGTTATACAAAAAAATTGTTTATAATGAAATGATGTACACATAATTACACAAGAATTTCGGCAAAATTCCGTAAAAGGTAACAACGTTGGCGACGTGCTCACCACCTGTCACATTGTTCCTGTAAAATGTGCTTTGAAGTTACTTAATTGTCTAAACCTCTGACTAACCCAGTATTGACCCAGTGTGAAAGTAAAAGACAGCGTATTGAAAAGAAAATTTAAAAAAATTAAAAAATTCAGACAGTTCCAGTTACAATACTGGGGTAGACAGAGGTCCAGACAATTAAGTCCTTTCGACCCACATTTCCCAGAAGACATCCCAGCCATGATGCAAGTCAGTCCAAGTTGTCTAACCCTTCATACATAATGGTACATAAGTTTGAAGAAAGTCATTGGTACGAGCCTACTTCCTCTTTCTCTAACTCGGATCTCTTGATTAGAATTTTGATCACTCAACATCTGGACGATCGTGACTTTTTTTTTTAGGATATGAATCCGAACTTACCTTGGAAAGTGATTTACCCTCTGATAGGGTGTGAGAGACCGCAACACGTCCGGTTTCGGGTGCAGACCGGCCCATAGCAAGTTGAAGTCCTTGGACTCAGGAGGCGCCTCCTGCAGCCCGTGCGCTTGCAGCAAGCGATGCAGGAGCTTCGTTTCAGTATTCACTAACTTGTATGTGATCTTTAGGATCCTAGCCGGCATATGACTGCTTTCCAGCACCTAAGGGAATGTTCATTTGAAATCGAGTTCGTAGTAGACTTTGTAAGTCTTTCAGAAATATAATACCGACCTTAATACTGTCTACTTCTTTCACTAATAAATTATCAGAGTCTTCGCTGTCTTGCTGGGACAAACTTCTATTTATGGGAGCTGGTTTCCGTTTGGTTTTCCCTTTGGGTTTCTTTGATTTCTTATCGTCTTTGTTTTCTAAAATTAATATAAACACTTTTTAAAATTAATATTAATAGGTGTGCCCTTTCTTAGTTATTATATGGGAACAATCTTAGAACCCACATCTATTGTCCAAATTTGTACCTCCTCCGTGTAAGACTAATAAAATAAAAACAAAATAAAAAAAATAATAAAATAGTCTTAAACTTTCAACAATAAGATATCGCCAGTCTGTTCATTCTTTTGAACGCGATGAACTCATAAGCTCAAGCTCATTAAGCTCAAGCTACTGAACGAATTATCATACGATTTACACTAATGGACAGAGTGAATCATAACAAAGTTTTCGGGTTTAAACTATTAAGGATATTTTGTAAATAGGCTTTAAAAGTATGATATTACTCCAGGTGCCATGAGCATAAGTTAATCTAACGCACATACATGCAGGCTACAGGCTGATACGACACATTGCGACAGAAATATAAACTTAGTAGTTGAGGCGCATGGCTATATAGTGATGCCTCAAGACTTATTCACATTCATGGATTCACACGGGTGAATTAATGTTTTATATTTGGAATATTATTAGTAGTTGGAAAAAATCTATTCTATCGAGCTATAAACTATTTAATTGTTGTGTCGTGTGGTGAAAATGGCGAAATGACTGTTAGACTGCATGTCTGCATTGGACTTTCGGCTGTAGATTTCTGAGAGAATCATATTTCATAAAGTTTGACATGGTTGCCAACGTAGGATGAACATAAAATGAAAACTGTTTTTTTATTAATTTCGAAATTAAAACCAGACAAACTATTGAGGCCATTGTTGTAATAATTATATGGTCCTCTAGTATATGAGATGATAATCTTCATGGCTTTTTTTAAATGACTCACCTTTATCGTTTGGTGGTGGATCCTCGGGTGGTTTTATATTAGCAGTTGTATTCTCGATGTCCAAATGTTTCTTCAATGTTATCTTACTTAAATCATTGAGCACATCATCTATATCTCTCGTGTGTTCCACAGCTTCATGCCCTTGCTCTTCCACTGGAGACGCTTCCGGTACGTCGGAATCACTAACATGCCTCACGACATATGCCTGCCCTAGGAACTTGTTACCGGTACCAAAAGTCTCCATCACATCGTGCATAATAGTTTTTGGTCTAACGCTAAAGGAATGAGGTTCGGAGACCAATCTCTTAGCCATATTCTTTGCTTTATTCAACAAAATATTAGTTCCCGTGTTATTGCCTACAGTTTTCGTTGCCGATTCCATGGACGGTGTTCTAGATGCGAGGACGCAGGATCTGAACAAGAGAACGGCTCCTTTAGAACCGATCGGTCCTCCTGTCACCCAGTCCGTTATCGACCCTTCCTTGTCCTTTTCATCGCTAGCATCTTCTTCATTCTTCCTCATGATGTCTGCCTTTTCCGCGATCGTCGTCTGAATGCCCGATGTAGACGGATTCGTAGTTTCTGGCGATACATGTGGACTGAAATAATTTGATACGTAACTTAAATGAAGGCAAATTCGATAAAAAAATTAAATGATGCTGTTTCACAACTAGTGCCAAAATGTAGACGTAATAAGAAATAATTTGAATAGAAGCAACTGTTCGCCTGCTAATCATAGAACGCTTGCTTGACGGCTGATAGACGTACTATTATTTAAAAATAAAAGCCCAAGAATATCAAGCTCATTACAAAATTAATTGCTTGAACACAGGTGCTCTAAAATATTCAGTTATATGAGTACGATAAGCAGCACGATATATAAATGCATGTAGTAAATGGACATGAATAGGAAATAAACATTTTATCAATATCAGATAAGATTCGGTTCAAACTTACCATGATTAAATATATAAGGACTGTAGAGAAAATATTATAGCAGTAGATCTGTTGTAAAAGAACCGGGTTGGATCGCTCCGTGTCAGTTATTTTTAATGTATTAACAGTTTTTTTAAAGTAGGTTAAATGCAGTTTTAGTTTTAATATTAAAGTATCAACAATATAACTTTATCGAATAAGTTATAACTTCACTGAACTACACCAAAATGGGACATTTGTATAAAACAGTTTATATTTTGTTGTTTAAATACACAGACCTAAATAAAATTGTATCTTAATAAACACTGCCGACAGGAGAAATGATATGAAAATGTATGCAAACTGTTTCCAAAAATTAAACAACAACAAATCCTAAGCCCCGAAAATATCGTCGGTGGGAGGTGGGTCAAATGGACTTAATCGTCTAGACTAGACCTCTGTCTACCCATGTATTGGGAATTCCGTAAAGATATTTATTTATTTAACTAATCCTTAGCCGTCTATTCATAAAAACCTGGATCCTGTTCACCACTAAGTTCGCGTTATTATGTAATATATATACGGATATTTAATATTAAAAAAAATATCTTCACGCAATTCCCAATACAGGGGTAGACAGAGGTCGAGTCTAGACAATTAAGTCCCTTCGACCCACCTTCCACCGAAGATATTTTTGGGACAACGCGACAGGTGGTGAGCCCATCGCCCATCTCAATTTCCGAGCCAACGATAAATTCGTACATAAGTTTTTGAAAAAACCTATTGGTACAAGCCTGTCATCTGGGGATCGAACTCGGGTCTCTTGACTCGAAATTCTGACCATCCAACCATTCGGCTATGGTGACTGTCGTGATATTTAATATTCCAATATTAAAATACGTTAATCAAAATCAGTTTAAACAAAATAAGTTAAATGCGTCAATGGCCTAATGGTTTGGTTAGTCTCAGGTTCAAACAAAAAGAATTACAGCTTAGTTAGAGCGGTTACCAAGAATACTAGTAATAATTAATTGTTATTTAAAAGAATTTCAGATTTCTTCCATAGTAACCATTCATATTTCGGGATGAAAAGTAAACATGATAAATCATGTTTTAAATTATCTGAGTGTTAAATGTATTTTTATCTGTTAAGATATTTTGGCCTAATAGTTACAGATATAACTCCTATATACTAGGCTCCATGTATAGACGAAAATGCATATATTTGAATTACAGACAAATGTTCAAGTTGTTCACGATTACTTGAACATTTCTGCTAAAATGTGAAGGAACATTCTTAAGGTTCCGTACGTCAAAATATAAAAGGGAACAATGTTAGGCTTGTGTGTCTGTCTATCCGTGCGTCACTGTAAATTTTCTCTTAATCTACAAGACCGATTAAGTTGAAAATTTGGTACACATATCAATTTCTGTGACCCAAACCAAAGGGTATGACGTGAGTAGACGAAATCTGAATGTCACTTTTCGGGGGAAAAATAGAAATTAAAAAAATGCAATCTGCAGCGTTAATATACCTTTATAATGTGAGAATCCCAAATACATTATTTGTAATTATAAAATAGTTTTTTTTTCTTATTATGAATTTGTTTTCTTATTATGATGTTATATAGATATCCTATATACTCGTACCTTATATAGCTAAATATATGCATTTAATTGATTATGCACCTGCCTAAATTTTATTTCTTCTTCACTCAGTGTTGACTGGAAGAGAATGCCACATGACATTAAGTTCGCCCTTTGTAACCCTAGCATGAAGGTGTTTGCAAATAAGGCCAAATAAATAAAAAATAAAAAAATGCCCATTCTTCCCTTTCTCTTATCTCCGAAACTACTGAACCTAAGGTTTAAAAAAGTACAGAAATTAATTTTCTACTTATAGGTTACGGGAAACGGATATGATCATAAAAAATATGGTGTAAACATTGTACAGAACTTATGTACTGTACTTCAAGCGAGTTCGACACGCCCTTGCCCCTTTTTTTCAGTTACAGATATAACCAGAATTAAACAAAAAACGTAAGCAACTAAAGTCGAGTGCCGACGACGTAAAAATCTCACAAATGTTGCAACAACAAATTGAACGCTGAGCGTGACCCAAACCCGATCGCGATTTTTTAATCCGGGTCATGGAAGTGCTGATTGGAATGGTGTTAATTAAAACGTACCGAGATACAATTTATATACAGTTTATTGATAAAGACGTATTAAATCAGATAGTGCTTTTACTGCCAGTAGCGAAATACAGACGATTTTCTTAATTTCATTTATATATCTTCACGCCATTCCCAATACAGGGGTAGACAAAGGTCTTAGTCTAAAAGATTAAGTCCCTTCGATCCACCTTCCATCTAAGAAATACAATTCTTTATAGAAATACAATTCATTTAAGAGGTTCACAAAAGTTCATATAACTTATGTATGCTGCCATATTGCTTAAGTATTCCTGCTGAAGTATTCCTTATACTTGCACACCTTATCGATAAACGAATGTATATTCTTATGTCGATGAATAAATGATTTGATTTGACTTGCATTGGAAGATCTTACCCAATACTCAGTGACCACAAAACGGCTGAATTATTTTCGATAAAATTTGTCAAAGAAATAGTTTATAATCTTCATTAACACGTAAAAGTAAATTAGAGTACGTAGTACTTCATAATAATAATATACTTTTTATCTTTAAGCCAAATCTCAATACTGTGGTGAGCAGAGGTCGAGACGATTAAGTCCTTGCGACCCATTTTATACATAGAAGCTTATTAGTGGTTTTTTTTTCGAGCTAACGGTAGAATATAATACTTACATGTATAGATAAATATTGATATAGACATTTAGATGTTTATCTAATAGGTTGGGGAAAAAGTCTTCTCGCATTTTAATATGTATGAACTTGTAATAAAATCTCTTTGGCTATACTATTTGTATCTGGCTGGTTTTAGGTATTATTAAAAGTTTAAATTTTAAAGAAGATAATTCCAGATTCAAATTAGGAAAATTTTGAAAAAGTGGAGCAAAATCGGCATATCAGTGACAAAGTAACGTTTCACTGATTGGCCGATCTTCCGAATTCCCAGTTCTTCAGTTACGTCGAGTACAATTAGAAACAAAGTTACGACGTAACTGAAGGACTGGGAATTGACTACACAACAGTTTTGGCGCACTGAAAAAAACTGGGTACAAAAAAAAGCTCGATATTTGGGTACCTCACGAGCTCACTGGAACAAACCTAATGAACCGTGTACTCATTTGTGATTCTTTATTACGACATAATGAAACCGAACCATTTTTGATGAAGCTGATAACTGGTGATGAAAAGTGGATCACGTACGACAAGAACGTGCGAAAAACGTCGTGGTCAAAGGCCGGTCAAGCTTCACAGACAGTGCCGGTACTCGGATCAAAACAACTCGCAAAGTAACTCGTAACAAGGTGATGCTGTGTCTGTGGTGGGATTGGAAAGGCATTCATTACGAGCTGTTACCACCAGACAGGACCATCGATTCTGAAGTCTACTGCGAACAACCGATGAGAGTAAAGCAAGAAGTTGAGAGAAATCGGCCGGAATTAATCAACAGAAGGAAATTTTTCATCATGGGAACGCTAGACCTCACACATCTTTAGCCACTCAGCAAAAATTAAGAGAGCTTGGCTGGGAGGTGTTAATCATCAAGGCATCCGCCGTATAGTCCTGACCTTGCACCTTCAGATTTCCACCTGTTTCGATCTTTTCATAATTCTTTAGGCAGTGTCAAGTTAACATCACGAGAGGACTGCCAAAACCAATAGTCGTCAGAAGCTTCAAAACTTCTATAGCAATGGGATCATGTTCCTACCTACAATATGGCAAAAAGTTATCGAACAAAATGGTACCTACATACTTTAGTTAAATGTACATATATTAAAAAATGTTGTGAATTTTCTTAAAAATTGCGAAGAAACTTTTTCTCCAACCAATTACATAATATATTTATAGATTAACCTTTGATAATGACATAAAAGCTTTGCATTATTAAAGGTTTGTTGTTATAAATATGATTACAAATTGTATAAATACATACATACAAATTAAAAGAAAAAAAAAATAAGGTATTTTTGATTAAAATAAATAAATAGTGTAATAAGTAGAAGTGCATTTTAATTTATTTAAAAATGAAGCACCACCTAGAGACTGCAATCGTGAGTATTCAATAGATTCTCCTCTGTATGTGTCAATTTATTCTAAACGAGCCTCGATAATGACGTACTAATGCAGTCATCGCTAAGCAAAGGTGCGCCAGTGAATAAATCTATTTAAACCGCCGGGCGCGGTGCGAGCCAGGTATGGTCATAGAGCTGCGTGCCGGCCGCCCTACACGGCGTGCTGTGGTCTACCACTGAATAGCAATGGATGCGGCGCGCTGTCACACCGTTGCGTAACAGGAACAAGATGCGAATGACTCAGTTATAAAACATACAAGAAGGGGTTGAAATCTGTCAAGGTTGCATTAAAGAAAATTGTCAGTGGAAATTCAGAAAATGGCAGAACTAAAAGTTGATCTGAAAGTTAAGACGATGTATGGGAGGATCAATAGGAACTCAATAGAAGATGTATACGGTGGTGAGCCCGTCGCCGTCTTCATGTTTCATGTGAGCCAACGATATAATTCCTATATAAGTTTTTGAAATACCTATTGGACAAATCTGCCACTTGGGGTATACCAAAGTATGGGGAATGGCGTGAGAATTAGTTAGAGGATCTTATAAACTGCTTGCATCCAGATAAGATACTGTTCAGGCACGTTTTTGTACAGAGAGTGGTCCAAATCAATTACGCAGAGTGGGTTGCTGCGAATTACACGGGCTCAGTATGATTTGTCATTGTTGTTGTTACTGACACATAGTGAATACTGAAAGGGTTATTTTAAATTAAATAAATAAATAAATATCTTCACGCAATTCCCAATACAGGGGTAGACAGAGGTCAAGTCTAGACAATTAAGTCCTTTTGTCCCACCTTCCACCGAAGATATTTTCGGGACAACGTGACGGGTGGTAAGCCCGTCGCCGCCTTTATGTCCAAGCCAACGACGAAATTCGTACATAAGTCTTTTGAAAAACTCATTGGTGCTGCCACCAATTGGTACTCCATAAGGGTTACTTTATTACTAAAAATATATTTTTTTTTTAAATATAATTCCCAATACCGGAGAGACAGAGGTCTAGACAATTAAGCCCCTTCCACCGAAGACTTGTTTTATTACTGTAACGTAAAACACAGGCTATCAGTTCAACAAAGGGTAAATTTATACTCATGTATTATATCAATATTTCATCTTACTTAATTGTGTCTTTATCATATTTATCTTCTTCACCTACTTCATCTCATCTCTGCATCACCCAAAGGCAGAAAATGCCTCAGGCATTAAGTCCGCCTATACATTAAAAGTATGAAGTTAAATAAATAAGTAAATAAAATGGCTACTGCTACGCATCTTCTCCTTCCCGAGGACTGTTCCTCCATTGCTCGAAATTACAATGGCTGCCTATACCATCTAAATCGGAACACATCATTTTATTAAGAGAGCAGTACTGACTCAGGCGGTTACTAGGCAGTGATGGAAAGAAGGCAGTTCCAAATAACAACAACAGTCGCTTTCGCAAACTTGCGAAACCAGGTTTCACGCAAATTCCGCGCCACAACCGTCCGCCTCGATATTTATATTACCAAATGACATACAACACAGAACTGTTACGTACATATGAAACAGCCTGTATAAGTCGACTGCCTGACATAGGTATCAGTTTAGGAGGGAGGGTTTCCCATAATTTTAACGCTTGGTAAACGGATCGGTTATCGCTGTACCACGACTCAGACGCTACTGCTTGTCATCGATTTTCTGAATTCTTCAAAATCTTGGTCCAGCGCTTCAGTAACATACACAAATGATTTTTATATGTATAGATAATACATACATACAATACGTATCGGCCTGTTAAAGTCCACTGCAGGATGTACGCTTCTCCCACAGGGAGAATTTGCCACAATCGCCACGCTTGGTAAACGGATTGGCGGTTGCTGCGAATTACACGGGCTCAGTATGATTTGTCATTGTTGTTGTTACTGACACATAGTGAATACTGAAAGGGTTATTTTAAATAAATAAATAAATAAATAAATAAATAAATAAATAAATAAATAAATAAATAGTGTAATAAGTAGAAGTGCATTTTAATTTATTTAAAAATGAAGCACCAGCAAGAGACTGCAGTCGTGAGTATTCAATAGATTCTCCTCTGTATCTGTCAATTTATTCTAAACGAGCCTCGATAATGACGTACTAATGCAGTCATCGCTAAGCAAAGGTGCGCCAGTGAATAAATCTATTTAAACCGCCGGGCGCGGTGCGAGCCTGGTATGGTCATAGAGCTGCGTGCCGGCCGCCCTACATGGCGTGCTGTGGTCTACCACTGAATAGCAATGGATGCGGCGCGCTGTCACACCGTTGCGTAACAGGAACAAGATGCGAATGACTCAGTTATAAAACATAAAAGAAGGGGTTGAAATCTGTCAAGGCTGCATTAAAGAAAATTGTCAGTGGAAATTCAGAAAATGGCAGAACTAAAAGTTGATCTGAAAGTTAAGACGATGTATGGGAGGATCAATAGGAACTCAATAGAAGATGTATACGGTGGTGAGCCCGTCGCCGTCTTCATGTTTCATGTGAGCCAACGATATAATTCCTATATAAGTTTTTGAAATACCTATTGGACAAATCTGCCACTTGGGGTATACCAAAGTATGGGGAATGGCGTGAGAATTAGTCAGAGGATCTTATAAACTGCTTGCATCCAGATAAGATACTGTTCAGGCACGTTTTTGTACAGAGAGTGGTCCAAATCAATTACGCAGAGTGGGTTGCTGCGAATTACACGGGCTCAGTATGATTTGTCATTGTTGTTGTTACTGACACATAGTGAATACTGAAAGGGTTATTTTAAATAAAATAAATAAATAAATATCTTCTCGCAATTCCCAATACAGGGGTAGACAGAGGTCAAGTCTAGACAATTAAGTCCTTTTGTCCCACCTTCCACCGAAGATATTTTCGGGACAACGTGACGGGTGGTAAGCCCGTCGCCGCCTTTATGTCCAAGCCAACGACGAAATTCGTACATAAGTCTTTTGAAAAACTCATTGGTGCTGCCACCAATTGGTACTCCATAAGGGTTACTTTATTACTAAAAATATATTTTTTTTTAAATATAATTCCCAATACCGGAGAGACAGAGGTCTAGACAATTAAGCCCCTTCCACCGAAGACTTGTTTTATTACTGTAACGTAAAACACAGGCTATCAGTTCAACAAAGGGTAAATTTATACTCATGTATTATATCAATATTTCATCTTACTTAATTGTGTCTTTATCATATTTATCTTCTTCACCTACTTCATCTCATCTCTGCATCACCCAAAGGCAGAAAATGCCTCAGGCATTAAGTCCGCCTATACATTAAAAGTATGAAGTTAAATAAATAAATAAATAAAATGGCTACTGCTACGCATCTTCTCCTTCCCGAGGACTGTTCCTCCATTGCTCGAAATTACAATGGCTGCCTATACCATCTAAATCGGAACACATCATTTTATTAAGAGAGCAGTACTGACTCAGGCGGTTACTAGGCAGTGATGGAAAGAAGGCAGTTCCAAATAACAACAACAGTCGCTTTCGCAAACTTGCGAAACCAGGTTTCACGCAAATTCCGCGCCACAACCGTCCGCCTCGATATTTATATTACCAAATGACATACAACACAGAACTGTTACGTACATATGAAACAGCCTGTATAAGTCGACTGCCTGACATAGGTATCAGTTTAGGAGGAGGGTTTCCCATAATTTTAACGCTTGGTAAACGGATCGGTTATCGCTGTACCACGACTCAGACGCTAATATAATCTTGGTCCAGCGCTTCAGTAACATACACAAATGATTTTTATATGTATAGATAATACATACATACAATACGTATCGGCCTGTTAAAGTCCACTGCAGGATGTACGCTTCTCCCACAGGAGAATTTGCCACAATCGCCACGCTTGGTAAACGGATTGGCGGTCGCTGTACCAGACCAGATATGCTGAATTGTATTCAGTTGTTTTTCTAGATTGTTTTACTGTATGGGTAGACATAGGTATTTTCAAGGCTTTTCGCATTCAGTCGTCTCTGACGACACCCACGGGAAATAGAGGGTATATGCTTACCACGACAAAACTATTAACAACACATAATTGAACATAATTGAATTCCGAATACACGACTACGTTAGCAGTTTAAATATTACAATTTTCTACATCGTATAATGTACCTATACAGGAGTAGACAGTGGTCTAGACAATTAAGCCCCTTCCACCGAAGACTTGTTTTATTACTGTAACGTAAAACACAGGCTATCAGTTCAACAAAGGGTAAATTTATACTCATGTATTATATCAATATTTCATCTTACTTAATTGTGTCTTTATCATATTTATCTTCTTCACCTACTTCATCTCATCTCTGCATCACCCAAAGGCAGAAAATGCCTCAGGCATTAAGTCCGCCTATACATTAAAAGTATGAAGTTAAATAAATAAATAAATAAAATGGCTACTGCTACGCATCTTCTCCTTCCCGAGGACTGTTCCTCCATTGCTCGAAATTACAATGGCTGCCTATACCATCTAAATCGGAACACATCATTTTATTAAGAGAGCAGTACTGACTCAGGCGGTTACTAGGCAGTGATGGAAAGAAGGCAGTTCCAAATAACAACAACAGTCGCTTTCGCAAACTTGCGAAACCAGGTTTCACGCAAATTCCGCGCCACAACCGTCCGCCTCGATATTTAAATTACCAAATGACATACAACACAGAACTGTTACGTACATATGAAACAGCCTGTATAAGTCGACTGCCTGACATAGGTATCAGTTTAGGAGGGAGGGTTTCCCATAATTTTAACGCTTGGTAAACGGATCGGTTATCGCTGTACCACGACTCAGACGCTAATATAATCTTGGTCCAGCGCTTCAGTAACATACACAAATGATTTTTATATGTATAGATAATACATACATACAATACGTATCGGCCTGTTAAAGTCCACTGCAGGATGTACGCTTCTCCCACAGGGAGAATTTGCCACAATCGCCACGCTTGGTAAACGGATTGGCGGTCGCTGTACCAGACCAGATTTGCTGAATTGTATTCAGTTGTTTTTCTAGATTGTTTTACTGTATGGGTAGACATAGGTATTTTCAAGGCTTTTCGCATTCAGTCGTCTCTGACGACACCCACGGGAAATAGAGGGTATATGCTTACCACGACAAAACTATTAACAACACATAATTGAACATAATTGAATTCCGAATACACGACTACGTTAGCAGTTTAAATATTACAATTTTCTACATCGTATAATGTACCTATACAGGAGTAGACAGTGGTCTAGACAATTATGTTCATTCGACGCACCTTCGACCGAAGATTTTTTTGGGACAACATGACAAATGGTGAGCCCATCGCCGTCTTTATTTTCAGGCCAATGATATAAATCGTACATAAGTAAAAGAAATTCATTGGTAAGAGTTCATTGGTAGTGTTCAAACTCGGGTCTCTTGACTCCAATTCCGATCGCCCAAAAACTCAGCTATCCTGACTTCAACTAAATTATTAGAATATGTCCGCTCAATCGATTCATCATCCTTCAGCTCTATTCGTGGCGAGGAGTAAAATATAACTTATGCATTTAAAAAAACACAATTGCCACAATGTTGTATCAAGGTTATTTAGACAATGGTTCTTAATTTTTAGTTTTTCTTTTATCATCATCGTATGCAAGTTAGTTATAAAGCATTTATTTGCCTCGTTTTTATTTGATGTAAATTTTTTGATAATGCTAAACATATCTTGATATTGTGCACCCTGCTAGCTAGTAGTGTGTATTTAAAATGTTGTACTCACAGGCTGTAAGATTTGCCGGCCCTTATAATACGCATAAAAATATTGTGTAATTGTTATTGAATAATTACATCGCACCATTCCGCATGCAAATATAAAAGGTATATGTTACCTGGTCCGAAGAGAAGAAGTGCCCCACCCTCCCTCCCACAGATGCGTGCACTAATTCCACTGTAAGCACCACCACCACTACACTCAGACCAGGTAACATATACCACCAACGAAAGCGCGACACGTGTTTTACCTCAAAACAAGGCATTCTCAAGCGTGTAAAATATTGTGATGTTGCAAAAAATATCCGTCGTAAAAGGATATGAATATGCCACCCCCTTGCTGACCCGTGACGACTAAACAACCTTTCGAATCTCATTCTCTTCGTAGTGGTAATCTTCCCCACGAGTACGCGAAAAAATTATAACAAAAAAATTTGTAGACCAGAAAAACAGCAGCGTCTAAAGTGCGAGGTATCTGGCACTCTGACATACCCAAAGTAGCGGTTATGGCAACGTTGAATATAGATTAATTAGTAATGAATAAGTAATGCCAAATAACATTTTTCACGCCATTCCCAATACAGGGGTAGGGAGAGCTTTAGCCAATTAAGTCCTTTCGATCCTCCTTCCACCGAAGACATTTATTTTGGGACAACGTGACAGGAGGCGCGCCTTTCGCCTTCTCTATGTCCACACCAACGATGTAAAACATGTTTAAGTTTTGAAAAAAAACCATTGGCACAAGCCTTAGGGATCGAACTCTGGTCTCTTAACTGGGATTTCGATAATAATCAAAGATTCTATGTCTATGCATGGTCTAAAAAAGCTTTAACGAACAATCCGCAATCCGCACATCTCAGAATTTAATTACTTAAAATTCAAGGAAATAGCATAATTTTTGATGCGACTCTGAATTAATGTAAATGGGTTCAGTGAACTGCACCATCTCACACTAACGCAGTGTATTTGTGATATCGCTCAGCGCGCGCTTTTGTATTTTGGTCACGGTGTTCGCATTCGGGCAGGTCATGTGTCCTTGGACGTGGTCTGCGCAAAATAGTTTTATTTTTTTTTAAGAATACTATCATCTCAAATAACATTACTATTGTTGTTGTAAGTCACGATAGCATAGTGGTTGGATGGTCGGAATTTCGAGTAAAGAGACCCGAATTCGAGCCCCAGGTGGCAGGCTCGTACCAATGGGTTTTTCAAAAACTTATGTACGAATTATATCGCTTGGACACATAGACGGCGACGGGCTCACCACCTGTCACGTTGTCGCGAAAATATCTTCGGTGGAAGGTGTGTCGAAGAGACTTAATTGTCTAGGCTAGACCTCTGTCTACCCCTGAATTGGGAATTGCGTGAAGATATTTATATTTATCTATTTAGTCTTTCTGTTAACCACTCCAAGTCGTTAACGAAAACGTTCGAACGGCGGGTCCGAACCTGCGACGTCCTGTCATGTTGTCCCTAATAATAAATAAAAATGGATCAAAAAAACATCATTCGATTTGAAAAAACATACTGGGTTAGTATGGGAAATTGCGTCATGATACATATAAAAAAATTCTCTTTATCGTCGTAACGATGATCCATGGAAACAAACGAAGGGGAAGTATACTCTTATGCCGAAAACACCAAGATAGACAATAAATAATAAATAATACAGTACCCCCCACAAAGTCCCTAGCTTACAGTGTAGTGCCGAAATTATCGGTTCAGTTATTTCCAAGATTAGCCGGGACAAAAAAACAGACATGAATTTTGGTATAACAGAACAGACAAAGTTTTACATGTACGAGTATAAGTAATATTAAACATGCGCATAATGAAGTAATTTTGATTAAACTTTTAAAGCAAAAAAATCACAAACTTATATAGTTTGTTTGTGATTTTTTTATTATTATTAAAGAGAAATAAAAAAAACGTGTAGATCTCAAATGACTTGTGATTGTTGCTTAAAAACATTACTTTCAGTCTTTACCAATATCTGAGAAATAACAGATTGTACTTACAAAAAAGTAGAATTGATTAATTTGTTTAAAAATAGTATGACCCGAAGATATCTTCGGTGGAAGGTGGGTCGAAGGGAATTAATTGTCTAGACTCGACCTCTGTCTAACCCTGTATTGGGAAGTGCGTCAAAAAATTTTTTTTAAATAGTCACGATAGCCGAGTGAAAGGGTGGTCGGAATTTCGACTTAATTGTCTAGACTAGACCTCCGTCTACCCCTGTATTGGGAATGGCGTGAAGATTTTCATTTATTTAAAAACTAATAAGGCATTAATCATTTCAATTAAATTGATTAAAAAATTATATTTCAATTAATAAAGATAACTAGATTTTCTACACAAAGAATTCGAGCATGTATAGAAGCTTTTGTGTGGAATTGTAAGGAAATGAATATTGAATGAAAGCTTTCAATATCCAGCCTTAGCCTATTGTTGTATGAAATAGCTTGAAACTTAAATGCAACATTTTTACTGAAGTGTTTGTGCCCTTATAATACAAATCACTTTGACTTAGTTTCACGCGTACTCGATACACCGGTTTCCATGGTGTCGATATCTCTGATATCCTGGGTTCGATTCCCAAACGGGTCACTAGAAAACCATTTTTTTTCTACATTGTCTCGGGTCTGAGTGTTGGTGGTATTTTCTTTGTTTCCGATTCCAAAATGCAAGTGCTTTTGCTCGTTACTTTGAGACCAGAGCAATGTATGTGATGTTATACCTATCTAAGTATATATCTATGTGTGTATGTAATTAGGTTCTTTGGATTAGACGAAAGCGTAACTGTCTTGTACCGTGCAACTGTTACCTATCAACTCGTGTTTTTTATTTTTATAGGGAACACAAGAGGGATGTCATCTGTTTAACATTTGTCATATATCTGTCTGTTGCATTGAAAGCTAGCCCAAAATAAACTAAGTCTGATTTAGTTTTTTTTTTTATTGAAATGTTACTCGGTCAAAGTGGTCTCAGTTGTAACAAGAACAAAGTGTTATAGTTTAGGTGACAGACCTTCGCTTGATGAAATATTTATGCACGTAAATTTTCCCACACTGGTGTAGGCAGAGCACCTACTACGGGCTAAACGACACCTACTACCTAGGCGACCATTCCCATTGTCCCAAAAATTCTTCGGTGAAATGTGGATAAAAAGAACTTAAGTGCCCATCTCACCCGTCCCAACCCCAGTATTGGGAAAGGGATGAAGATAATAAAAAAATCTAAGTAGAAAATACAGCGGCCCACGATAAGATACAGCTTTGTGTGTGACGAACTTACACACGGACAACCAAATCCCAGTCTAGGTAAGTGTAAAAGAGTAGTATGTAAAAATGTTAATTGTTGTATCTCATCAAATCCCAACAAGATGGTATCCTTGACAACGCTTCCTGTGCCGTATCGATCCATTCGAATACGTGTGTGGCCGAGGGTTAGGGGGACGTCACCGGTAAGGGCTGGGCCCCACTGTTACGATAATTTTTTAATTTTGTAAACAGATCATGAACGTTTGGTTTCAAAAGTGCATCGAAATCACGTGTCACGAAACTTGCATACCTCTTTCGCCTCTTTTAAATCCTGTTTTTTTTATTCATATACGTCTGAGTATCCGAGTCCTGAATCTTCTGTCCCTTCGCTTTTGCAACAATTTGCTCACATGATCTTCAATGGTTAGTATCAACCTATCTCGACCCCTTTCATTGCTAATTTTCGGACTGTATATTTTCTTCAATATTCGATCTTCACACATTTCTTCACGGCTAAACCATCGTAGAATGCGCTTTTTCATTTTAGTGACAAAATCACTGTTCAAACCTGCCATATTGCGAATCTCTTCGCCTCGTTTTTGGTCGACCAAGATAACTTCGCACAATTTACGAAGAGATCGTATTTCCAAACTGAATGTTTGCAATTATGCTACTTCTGGTAAGCCCAGTTTTTTTTTCTGTGAGACCGGGCGCCATTGACTACGTTCACGGTTGCTACACGCCTGTCTACATCTAAATCCCATCTTCCATCTCGGCCAAAAGCCCTACCCAAGTACACAATTTAATTCACCTGTTCTAGACATTACTGATATACTCACACATCCCCTTAAAAAATTGTAAAAGAAAGTATGTATAATTAAACTTCAAATCCATGATATTACCAACTAAATTTGTCATCATCTTAAAGCCTATCTAAAGTCCACAGCTGGACATAGGCCTCCCACAAACATTGTCACATCGTACGGCCCTGTGCCTGTCACCAGTCTACCTCATCATCAGTCTACCTCAATTCTGGGAAAATGCGTGAAGATAAAAAAAATAGCCATCGAAAATATCACACGAGCGACTTTGCTGGTAGCAGTAAGTAACAAAATAGTTACAATTATTTAGCAATGGTGTTTGTGTGCGTTTTCCGTTTAAAGTACCCTTAATAGTGACCTTTAGGGTTTTAAACAAGTTTTAAAGAAAGGTCAAAACCTCATACAGTTTTCTTTGATCTTTTTAAGGTAAGGGCGGTGTAATGCTAAACTGAAAGTTGTTTTAAACCGGGGCCTGATTTACCTGAGACACTACTCAACGCATTCGGTAATGCTGTGGCGTTTTAGCCTGCTTCACACTCGTATTAACATAAAAAAAACATCTTCACGCCATTCCCAACTATGGCAGACAGAGGTCTAGACAAATAAAAACCTTTCACAGAAGACATTTTTGTCACAAAATGACATGTGATGAGCCTGTCGCAGTCTTTATATCCAAGCTAATGTTATAAATCGAACATAAATGTTTGGAAAAACCCATTGCTAGGCTCTACTGCCTGGAGATTGAATTCGGGTCTCTTGACTCGGATTCCGATCACACAACCATTCGGCTATAATGACTTTATTACACGGACGTATTTACATAATTCAGAGAAAGCACTGGGAAACGTACATTACGTTCTTTTAACGCATATTTATAATTCACGTGTTATCATGCGCATTTGATTCATAGATAACCGAGACGTAACAGTCGAGCTTCGGTTGTATACTTTAGGGTTCCGAGGCTTAACCAAAAATATCTTAAAAGTATTTTTTGATGATACATATTTTTGTTCGTCATTCTATACTGATTTTAACAACATTCACATTAACATTTACTTATGTTAACTTAAATAACAAAATAAGTATCTTCACACCATTCCCAAAATTTGGGTAGACAGAGGTGCGTCTAGCGGGATCCGAACCCCTTCGATTTCACAACCCTTAGCTACAAGGACAGATTCACTAACAAATAGGCTATCGAATCAAAACTATCGATAACATTCAAAATGCCACAAAACATGCATAAAATTCATATATAACAGCCTGGAAAAGTCTACTGCAGTACATAGTGCACGTAAGAGAAGAACAATCATTATGGCGACGTTTAGCAAAATTGGCTACCGCACCTCGAACCTTAGACGCTGGTGACTCTTATAAATTAAGGACGTTTTGTTTTTGAGACAGCGAGCGAATGAAAAAAGAACGAGTTGTGAACTTTATTATCTTTCATACAATGAGTATTAGAGCTACTAAATTAAATTTACAATAGATGGCATTAGTGGTATCTCATTTTCATATAAAACTGACAACTCTCATGGGTCTGCTTAATTTTATTTAGGTTCTTTATCGGGAGGAATATAACACCATCTGTCGGTAGCCGATTGCACTTTCAAGTGTCTCTTCATCGCCTCTTACGACACCAATCAGAAAAGTGTTGGTATATTCTTACGCCGTGTCCACACGGAATTGTACATAGTAATACGGAACCTTCAGTGAAATTTAAACTCGCACTTGACTACTTTTACTGATGAACATAACATACCGTCGACTAGCGTTGAGGAAAAAGACGAGTTCGTAAGATTTCAATCGGAGTTAATGGTATAATTGATAATTGTACTGATGGCTTTACGTTAAGTTAAAATTAAAAATATCTTCACGCCAATCCCAATATAGTGGCAGACAGAGGTCTAGACAATGAAGTCCATTTGACCCACCTTCAACCGAAGAAGATAACGTGACAGCCCGTCGCTGTCTTTATGTCCATGTCAACGATATAAATCGTACATAAGTTTTTTTTTTAAAACCCATTGGTACGAGCTTGCCACCAGGGGATCGAAATCGGGTCTCTCGACTCGAATTCCTATCACACAACCATTCGGCTATAATGACTTTATTACACGGACGTATTTACATAATTCAGAGAAAGCACTGGGAAACGTACATTACGTTCTTTTAACGCATATTTATAATTCACGTGTTATCATGCGCATTTGATTCATAGATAACCGAGACGTAACAGTCGAGCTTCGGTTGTATACTTTAGGGTTCCGAGGCTTAACCAAAAATATCTTAAAAGTATTTTTTGATGATACATATTTTTGTTCGTCATTCTATACTGATTTTAACAACATTCACATTAACATTTACTTATGTTAACTTAAATAACAAAATAAGTATCTTCACACCATTCCCAAAATTTGGGTAGACAGAGGTGCGTCTAGCGGGATCCGAACCCCTTCGATTTCACAACCCTTAGCTACAAGGACAGATTCACTAACAAATAGGCTATCGAATCAAAACTATCGATAACATTCAAAATGCCACAAAACATGCATAAAATTCATATATAACAGCCTGGAAAAGTCTACTGCAGTACATAGTGCACGTAAGAGAAGAACAATCATTATGGCGACGTTTAGCAAAATTGGCTACCGCACCTCGAACCTTAGACGCTGGTGACTCTTATAAATTAAGGACGTTTTGTTTTTGAGACAGCGAGCGAATGAAAAAAGAACGAGTTGTGAACTTTATTATCTTTCATACAATGAGTATTAGAGCTACTAAATTAAATTTACAATAGATGGCATTAGTGGTATCTCATTTTCATATAAAACTGACAACTCTTATGGGTCTGCTTAATTTTATTTAGGTTCTTTATCGGGAGGAATATAACACCATCTGTCGGTAGCCGATTGCACTTTCAAGTGTCTCTTCATCGCCTCTTACGACACCAATCAGAAAAGTGTTGGTATATTCTTACGCCGTGTCCACACGGAATTGTACATAGTAATACGGAACCTTCAGTGAAATTTAAACTCGCACTTGACTACTTTTACTGATGAACATAACATACCGTCGACTAGCGTTGAGGAAAAAGACGAGTTCGTAAGATTTCAATCGGAGTTAATGGTATAATTGATAATTGTACTGATGGCTTTACGTTAAGTTAAAATTAAAAATATCTTCACGCCAATCCCAATATAGTGGCAGACAGAGGTCTAGACAATGAAGTCCATTTGACCCACCTTCCACCGAAGAAGATAACGTGACAGCCCGTCGCTGTCTTTATGTCCATGTCAACGATATAAATCGTACATAAGTTTTTTTTTTAAAACCCATTGGTACGAGCTTGCCACCAGGGGATCGAAATCGGGTCTCTCGACTCGAATTCCTATCACACAACCACTTGGCTATCGTGACTGTTGAGTTAATGATATAATTATAGCGCTGACTCTACGACTCGTTAAGTGCGCCGAAACGACTTATCCGTTCAAATGCAATTATCCAGCCGCGTCACTGCAATGTGAAAACATACTTATCTCTGCTTACAAAACGAGCTATAATAAAAAATGAAATTAAAAACATCACCTCAATGCGAAACAAAAGCTTTCTCAAATGAAAACAAAATTCACGTATGTATTTAGCGTCTCCCTTCTCAACGACTATACCCGTCTACTAATGTTTTTTTTTTTTCAAAAGAAGAAATGTGTGTTCACCCCCGAGGACAAAGATGGAATGCCTCATAGCCCGTAATTATACTGGCTCTCTATAATTACGGGCCACCATTCAAACCGGTACACCACAGTGGTTACACCGCTGTTTGGTGACAGAAGTAGGTAAGTGTGTGGTACTGACCCAGATGCCTCCCAGTCAGAGAAGGTGTCTACCACCTTTACAACTACTGCAGCTACTTCCCATAAGAAGTTTTCAATATAACTGCTTGCCTAGCAGTAAATAAAAAAAAAAATATCTTCACCCAATTCCCAATACAGGGGTAGACAGGTCTAGTCTAGACAATTAAGTCCCTTCGACCTACCTTCCACCGAAGATATTTTCGGGACAACGTAACAGACGGTGATCCCGTCGCCGTCTTTACGTCCAAGCCAACGATATAATTCGTATATAAATTTTTTGAAAAACCCATTGGTACAAGCCTGCCACCTGGGGATCGAACTCGGGTCTCTCGACTCGAAATTCCGACCACCCAATCACAAAGTAACTTTGCCTAGCAGTAATGCAAATTATTGTGTTGGTGTAGTTGGGTTCATTGGAATTCGTGTCAAGAGTTCTGAGATCGGTCTCCAGGTGGTAGGTTCGTACCAAGGGTTTTCTTTAAAACTTATGTACGATTTATGTTTTTGGCTAGGGCATAAAAACGACAACAGGGTTAACTCCTCTCACGTTGTCTTGAAACATAACTTCGGTGAAAGGTGGATTGAAAGGACTGCATTGTCTAGACTTCTGTCCACCCCAGTATTGCCAATAGGATGAAGATAGCTTTTGCACCATATATATAACATATTTTTTGTAAGTTACTCCTTTTAAAGCTACTCTAGAAAAATAATATGTAGTTGTTTTGAATACGACGATGGAGACATAGTTTAAAAGAAAATATTTATACCCTTCATTTCGAACACACCAACGTAAAATTAATAATAAATTCCCTATCGTTCCGTAGGTCAGGTCGGTTCGGCCCTTATATGCCTACAGGCAAATTCTCGTAATAAAGATTAACTGATTCGCATAAAAATGAATCATTACTCACTCAAAAAGTTTGCCCATAGCACTAAACTCGCACACCCTGAGTCACCGCGCGGAAACGCCTCGCAGCCAAAGAAATAAAAAAAATGGCGCGTCACGTGATCACACACGTACGGTTTCGCGCGCTTTTCGCTGTCACCGTCCGCGGTCGCACGCGGTCGAACGGCGGGAGACGACTGAACGCTGACAAGACAAGAGTGTTGTAAAACCAGCGAAGGGGGTTGCTATGGCCTAAAGCGACGACGTCAGTTTGGGGCTAATTCGACACGTGTCAATTGTACCCTATTTGATATCGTTGGCGAATATTATGTTAGTCATGTAATGTTTAACAGGTATTCAATAGATTGTACACCTGACCGTAGCACTGGGTTCTGTTCAATTATTTGTATCGTTGGCTTGGACACTAAGATGGCGACACCAACCAACTACATATGTCGCCAATACCTTCTGGTTAAATGTGGTTTGAAACTACTAAATTGTCTACACCTCTGATCGACCCATTATCTGAAAAACGGTCAGGAGCTCTTTTGCAGTATCATGTGATACGTCCTTACTTACATTTATTTATTTATTTATATTTTTTACACTTTATTGTACACACAAAATCAGAAACACGTTTTACATAAGAATAATATTGGAAGTACAAATAGGCGACCTTATCGCTGAACAGCGATCTCTTCGAAGTATATTAATATATTAATCTTCTACAGCAAAAGAATTACATAGTAATATCTATATTAATCTCCTACAGCAAAAGAATTACTTTTGCTGTAGGAGATTAATATAATAATTGCAAAAGATTAATATAAAATTAAAAACGGGGAAGTGTGCACTCGTAGAATATATGCATATACAAAATACTGAAAAATACATGATATATTATTATTATAAATGCGAGAGTTAATTTGTATATTACGCTTTCACGGCAAAACCGTTCAGCCGATTTTAATGCATTTTACTATAAAGTTAGACGGAATCATGGAAACAATGGTAAGTTATTTTTTCTCGCGATAAACTTGAATCTTTTTAATGAAGCGTCTTCTCCTACTTTATATAATTTCTATAACTTTGAATGCCTCACTTCGCAAACGTATGGTAATGTTTTTTGTATTGTAATGATAGTTGTGTTTATAATGTTTATTTAGTGTGCTTTGACGTTTCTAACGTAACGTGAGGCACTAAAATGCATCTTCACTGACAAACTGTAGGCTCAACGATGACTGGAAATCCATTCAATTGCACCAACACCAAACCGTAAAGACCGGTGATGTGAAGTAGAGTGACAGATTTAAAGGTGTCTCTCCCCCTCTCTCTGTCCACCTAGAAGCCACCTGAGTCACCTGTCAGTTTAACACCTACTTTAGCGGTCAAACAGCAGTGTTTACAAATTTAGACACAAGCTTGTGACACCAGTATCTAAACACCATAGAGTAAGTAACTCGTATAGTGGCCGATGTGTACACGTGTACAACAAAATGCCTCGGTAAATGTGCAGAGCTTGCCGATTAACAGGTTTCAAAAATGTATTACAAACTAGCTGCCCCCCGCGGCTATGCCCGCAGTTTAACAATTAACGGAACCCTTATTATGTGTCTAAAATAAAAGTAGCCTACGTTACTCCTTATAACATTAGCTATCTGTCAGTGAAAGTCCTGTTAAAATCGGTCCAGCTGTTTCAGAGAATATCCGGAACAAAGAGAACAACCGAATTGAGAACCTCTTTTTAATGGAACTGTGACCTCATATCGGGTTTCATACGGTGTTTTGAGGCAAACACAAACCCAATCGAATGAAGGTTCTCACCTTCATTCGGTGAACCTACATTCTTTTTTGAAGTCGCTTAAAAATAAACATGTGTACAGTTTACACGGTACAAGTGTAACCTGCGGAGAAATAAACATCTTTTTACTCTATCTCATTCTATTATAGATGATGTATATACACATGTATACATCCTATAGATGTATACATGTGTATATCTTATAGATGTATACATGTGTATATCCTATATACGTCTCTTTTTATTCCGTCGACTTTCAAAACACGCCAGTGCTATAAAAGTGTTTACTTCGAAAAAGTTTTAATTTGCTCGAAGACAAGGCAGTCGGCAACTTTCTAAATATGCGACGTCAATAAAAAGTGATTACTGATTACTTAATAATTTTATTGTTATCTGTGTTATACTTAGAGACTTAATTGTCTAGACTAGACCTCTGTCTACCCCTGTTTTGGGAATGGCGTGAAGATATTTTTTATTATACTATATTATAATCTATACTTTCCGTGTGGTAACGGCGTGAGAATATTACTACTCCCTTTCTTCCCGAGGATGTCGTAAGAGGCGACTAAGGGATACAACCTTGAATATCGTTATGGCAACCGATAGATGGCAGGATAACCATCTCTAAAAATATCAGACCAAAGATGGGCAGCTGCGTCTGAGGTGCGAGTGGTCTGGTACTGCGATCGCCAGACCCCTTGCCAAGCGTGGCGATTATGGCAAATCCTTCCTATGGAAGAGGCTTACGTCCTGCAGTGGGCTTTATCAGGCCGTTATGTATTGTATGTATATATTATCTATACATATAAAATCCTTACTACTAAACGCTGAATTGAAAGAAATTCTGTGTGTTTAATTTCTGTGTGGATTCTAGAATGATTTAGATTCATATTTGGATTAGATTCATATTCAAGATAAAATGTAAACGTGGAATGTGGATCACATACATTGTTCTGATCCCAAAGTAAGCAGCTAAAACACTTGTGTTATGGAATCAGAAGAACGAAGATACCACCAATACATATAAAATCCATAAATCGAGTACATACAAAAATACTTATTGCACAAATATTTGCCACAAGTAGGATTCGAATTAGTAAATATTAGCTTCCTGGTCCATATTGGTTGCCAACCAGCAACCAATACTGCAGTGATTAATAGAAATATTGACAATATATATTATTGATAGAATTATTAATTATTGGTATTTCTGGGATCTTTTTTAAAAAAAATGAAGTAGCTCAGAGACACCTGCCTCCGAATTAAACACACACAAGTACGATTGCTAACGTGGAGTTGCAGAGATAATATGAGTTTTTAGTTAACGAAACCTTTTTGGCAAATTCCGATCACCTGTAACCACCTGTGCCAAATAATCTTTGATTAAATTTTGACTGAAACTAAAGAGATAGGTTATATTTCTGGCCATCCATAACTTACAAGATTTAAAACGCAATTAAAAATAAATTAATTTAAATTCAACCTGCCAGCTACTCACTGATTATGTTGCCAAACGGTTTAAAGCCTCCTGCAGTATATAGACCTCTCCCATAGGAAGCATTTGCAATAACTTAAAAAAAAACCAAAAGCAGTAACAGACTACACGACATCACGAAATGCATGGTAAAACGTAATAATAACCCGAAGAGTACCTTCCAAAGTTTGTGTGCTCCAGTTTTCGGTGCAACTTTAATATAGCGATTAGATACAAGCGCCGAGTTTGTTTTGCACGCGATCTTGACACGGTATAGTGCTATAGTGAGGTCGGTGCGGCGCCGAGGTCGTCGCCACGACTCCGCCGATTGTAGATAAGAACTATACTAGATAATTGCACGGAGTAATTAACAGATACCGCGATTGCCATTTGATAGGAGAGTAATTTTCGGAAATGGAAACTCGACCCTTAATGAAGAACCTTGTTATAAATATTAATTGCTGATACATTATCTTACACGTAAGGTATTTTAACAGTGGTAGAGCCACGCATCAGCTTTTGTTGTTGCATGAATGGGCCGGCTCGACCGGGGAAGTACTACGACCTCACAGAACACCGACGTGAAGTAGAAGTCTAACAAACTTCTGCGTTCGTCTGGTGAGTGCAGGTAACCGGTGGCCCACACACCCGTCTCCCCCAATTCTGGGGGAGGGGGGACACTAAGGGAGGCAACGCATCTGCTAAGCCTCTGGTATTGCGGGTGTTCATGGGCGGCGGTAATCACTTACCATCACGTGAGCCACCTGCTCGTTTGCCTCCCTTTTCTATAAAAAAAAAGGTATTGTACGCGTAGTACAATACCTTACGATTATTCTCCTGTAGCCATGAGCCTATTATTACCATGGATTTATTCTTAACTTATATCCTACTAGCTGTTACCCATAGCTTCGAACGCGAGGAAACCATAAAACGCGCAAAATTTCATTCCTGGACAAAAAGTATCTTATATCCTTCTCCAAGGTTCAACCTTAAACAAATTTAGTTTACCGGCTTAGACGTGAACGCCTAAAAGATAAACAACCTTTCTAAAGAGAGAGGCCACCACCACTAGGCTCAATTTATGGAGATTCTACCCTATCCCATATCCATTTAAAGTACCTGGATGCCCCGGTTTGGCTTGGTAAGAAATAGGTGGCACAATAATAAATTTTTTTTGTAAGTACGTAAATGAATTTCAGAGTTTACCTTTTAGAAAAATTAAACCATTTTTAAAATTCTAATTTTAATAGAGTTACGCAATTTTTTCGTTACGCAAGCATATAAGTTATACTGAACTTTTTTTAAGTTATTAAATTAAAGAGAAAAAATGTTTTTAAAATTTCAACTGACATTAGCCCGAGTCCCGAATCGCCGAATCCCGCCCGTGTCAGTTGACATTTAAAATAAAATTTGTTTTCTCTTTAATTTAATAACATTTAACAGAGTTAGGCAATTCGATAACAGTACTTTCTGAGGTACCAGTGCAATTTATATCATGATTAACTCATTCAAAGCTCTAATGTGTCAATAGCCTAATAGTTCAGGTTACGGGCAACGAAACAATGTCGATCGAACGACAGTAGTCGAATGTCGGATCCGGACATTCGACTACTGTCGCAAACCACTTCATACACAAGCAATGCAGCTATTAGAGCTATTTGAAGTGGTTAACAAGAAACTAGTAATGTTATTTGGCATTGCTATATATAGTCTATGAAGAGTCTTTTTCTATATCTTCACGCATTTGCCAATACAGGGGTAGTCAGAGTTCTAGACAATTTTGTCCTTTCGACCCGCCTTTCAACGGATTATTTGGGAAATATTATTTATTTTGGGAAGTAACAAGTGGTGAGCCTGTACTTTACGTACAGGCTGGTGTCTTTACGTCCATGCCAACGATATAAATTATACATGAGTTTTGAAAAAGTCATTTGTACGAGTCTACCTCCCATCGAACTCGAATTTTTTGACTCGAACTTCACAATAGATGACTTGTTGGGTTATCGTAAAAAAAGTTTGCGACCATCGTGCCGTGATATGCCACCCCCTTTCATCTCGTGGGTGTCGTGAGAGGCGGCTGAGAGAAAAGACTCGATCCTTGTCCACCGACAAATGTTGAGACAACCATCTCAAAAAAATGCCAGACCAAAATAAGCAGACCGATAAGTGCAAGGTGTCTAGTACTGCCATCTCAAATCCGCTTGCCGAGCATGGCGACTATAGCAAACACTCTGGAGACGCCTATGTCCAGCAGTAGACTATTACAGGCCATTATGTAAGTATGTATACTGAGACCAATGAGACCATGCGTGTTCCACCGGCTTACGGCGTTACATACCACACAGTTTTCTTCCTGTGGGTATTTGTAAGAGGCGACAAAAGGAAACACCTTGAAAATGCATTTAGCTACTAACCTATGGCAGGATAACTAGGATATATATTAAAATAATATTCAGCAGACTAGTAACGGGCAGCAGCATCTATGGAGCTAGGTATCTGTTACTGCGATTCAATCCGTTGCCAAGTTTGGTAGGCCTATTTCCTGCTGAAGACTTTTACAGGTTGTTATGGTGATGGTATGATCAGTGATTTTCCCATGCATACTACTGTATGGAGGCCTTTTGCATATAACATTTGAGTAGGTATACTTGTGCTATATAATAGAAAATGCTACACAGTGTGGTGTTAGGTGGCATGTATTCTAATCTCAATAGTTTGCCACCCACTCTTCCGCTAGGAGTTGCAAGAGATGACCAAAACTCTTGAGTAATGACTACTTATAGATTTTGGTGTATCCCAACATCAACATCTATCTTGACAAATAAAATTTTTTTATACATCAAAATCTGGGTATCTGACAATCTCCTATGACAATAGAAATTATGTGGTTTATAAATACTTACATTGTGACCACATAAACCAACAACTTACATTAGTTGTTAATGCAGACAATTTAAAAAAAATTTAAAGTGCACAGAGCAAGCATTATAAGACCAAAAAAAATATATAAAATTGACACAGTCATGAGGATTGGCAGTGTGATGTGGAAACATGCCAACCAGATAGAACTGATAATTGGGGAACAAAGGTTCTCCAGTGGCAGCCTCATACATGCAAACTATGGATGACAATCTCCCACAGCAAAACCTGTACAACATTGCAGGGAGTGGATGGGATGCAGATGGTAAAGGACTGTTTATGTGGCAGATAAGTCAATGTTAAGAAGTGGAGTTTTGAGAGTTTGTTATGATAACAATAAAGTAAAATAGAGACAGTCTTACATTTAGAGGTCAGTTTGCAATTACTCAATAGAACATGTGTGAAATTTAATTATGCTTTCTGCAAAATTATCTAAATTTTGCAAATTCTTTCATCTTTAACTGCTGTTTTAAAACTTTACCTTTACTGTAGCCACGATAGCGGAGTTGTTGGGTGGTCGGAATTTCGAGTCAAGAGACCCGAGTTCAATCCCCAGGTGGCAGTACCAATGAGTTTTTCAAAAACTTATGTACGAATTTCATCATTGGCTTGGACATAAAGGTGGCGACGGGCTCACCACCTGTCACGTTGTCCCGAAAATATCTTCGGTGGAAACTGGGTCAAAGGGACTTAATTGTCTAGACTTGACCTCTGTCTACCCCTGTATTGGGAATTGCATGAAGATATTTATTTAATTTAATTTAACCTTTACTGTATTGTATTGATGTATATCTATAAGTAATGTAATTATAATACTCCTGTATCAACTTTAATAGATGAGAAATGTATTCAGCTGAAGCTATGCATAGTAATATGCATGTGATGAATTTGTGCTAACTGTTAACTAATAAATAAAGAAGAGCATGAGATACCTAGTTAATATAACAGTCAATTTCAGAATCCATATAACATTCATTTTTAAATAAACATTATACTTAAAAAAATATAAAAAAAAACTTAATACATATGGATTGTGAAATTGAGAATATAAATAAAATAAATATATTATTAGATTTTTATTAACCTGGTGTGTGGACGGATGAGGTTACATTTTGTGTGTACTTTAGGGATTTCATCAGGAGCAATCTTAGGGTAACACTGGCTATAGTCTTCTTGATCCATGGCTCTTACAAATAAAATATAATATAAAACATATGTTAAAATTGATATTGCCTATACTTGTGAAAACTTTTATATACAGATTTTATTCCATATTAAAATTAAGTTTAAAAATAAACCGTCTACTTTACCAAATATTGAAAAAATATTATTACAATCAAATCTAGTATTCCATTAAAAAAAGTAACATTTACATTACATGAATTACAGTTACATCAATTACTGAAGCATACACAGCAAAATGCATAATCACAACACCGCATACTGCACAAAATACACAAATCAATATCTTTATGCGGTATTACTGAATTTTTTAGAAAATTGCTTCGCACGTCAATTTGCAAAATTATTATAGGGTTACTCACGATTCAAGAGCAAAATTGTCTTCGCCGGTGATCTACGAGCGAAGGTGACACTATAAAACTATGAATTTCACATTTCTGTTGGGGTAAGTTTGTTGTTTACATAAAATAATTATAATAATTTTGAAAGATCCATAACTTCTATTTTCATGTTTCAAATTTAGCACGCGCGTTTGTCAATTTTACGGTGCGTTCAAAAATAAAATTTGTTATTTACTCTTCCTTATAAGTGTTTTATATATTTTTTTTAATTTAATAAAATATGTTTTATTGATATTATACTATTTCAAAATTACTATGAATTAAGCAAGATGTAGAATTAAATAATTACGAATCTTACTGTTTTTCAAAAAACGATACGTTCATCGTTTATATTTTACGTAAGTATTTTTTTTCTATTCTGTAGTAATGTTAAGCTTCAAATACAAACTTGTCATTTGTCATATACTCGTTGATTTGTCTTTCCTCATAGATAGAGTTGTGATAACAAAAACATCAACATACGATATCGGTACGTAGGTAACAATCGAGATAAAGTAGTTAAATAAAAATAATGCTGGACATGATAACATAACATTGAAGTTCCACGATTAATGCGCTCCGTTAATTTTAATTTACTGTTCTAGTCAAGAAAACATCTAACTTGTAAAAAATATCTTCACGCCATCCTAAATACAGGGGTAAACAAAGGTCTAGTCTAAATTATGTCGTCCCTTCTTCGCACCTTCCACCGAAAATATTTTTGGTACAACGGGAAAGGTGGTGAGCCCGTCGCCGTCTCAATGTACAAACCAACAATATAATTCGTACATACGTTTTTGATGCGCCATTGGTACGAGCCTGCCTTAGACCACCCAATCACTCGGCTATCTCACTTGTGTTTTAAAATTTGGAATCTTTGCCATACAATTTTAGGGTACAGAAATATGTCACATATATTCTTGACCTCTGTGGACGTCTCTCACCGGTTTACAGGCTTAGGTTTCATGTCTCTACTGGTTAATGTAGAATGTTTCCTTAATGTAGAATGAACCTTTTATCCTATATTGTGTCGGGTCTGGAGGTTTGTAGTACCTTCATTATTTCTTATTCCATAAGACAGCTATTTACTTTGGAATTAGAGCAATGTATGCAATGGTGTCCACATCTTCATAAGAAGCTACTGCAAAACCAAAGTATGCTAATTTCTGTGTGTAAATTTGTACGGGTCACTAATTCGATCATTTCTGGCGCAACGTTACGGAATGTGAATTCATAAAATATTTATATCACGATAGCCGTGGTCGGATAATTGCAATTTGAGACCCGAGTACGATGGAAAGTCTGAATGGTTACAACTACACGCACACTATGTTTCACACTAAGTTTCTTAAGAACACTAAGTTTCTTAAGAAGGCATCTTTTTCTCTAAATAGCAATCTTACTCGTGTTCATCCTGTTGTAATGTCTTCCAAGCCAAGGGAAAAATGGTAATCTGTTAACCTGTTTCAACCAATGTTTATCGTAAATATAAATAAAATAAGGGTGTTTGAAATAAGTTTGTTTAAAATATTAGAGTAATTACTATACTTTATTGTCACAATTTTGTAGGCTTTAGTGTGAGTTTATAAATATGGACTACGTTACTAAGTCACTGCCGTAAATTACAATCAACCGAAGGAGTCCAAAACAGATTCTTAAACAACACCAGACGAATGCCAGAATCTTTAAATATCCTGATAAAATGTATTAGTGATCAGGCTTCGCTTGGTGAAAAATAGACGACGCTATATTATTTAATATTTCTAATAATGTAATGATTTCATTTTTCACATATATAAATGGTCTTTTTCCAGAAATTACACCAATTTTTTTGTTATTTTTTTTTATAGGAAAAGGGAAACAAACGAGTATTTGGCTCATCTGATGGTAAGTGATTACCGCCGCCCATGAACACCCGCAATACCAGAGGCTTAGCGGATGCGTTATCTCACTTAGAGTGCCCCCCTCCCCCATAATTGGGGGAAGAGGGTGTGTGGGCCTCCGGTTACCTGCACTCACCGACGAAACGCAGACTTTGTTAGACCTCTACTTTACGCCGGTATTCTGTGAGGTCGTGGTACTTCCCCGGTCGAGCCGGCCCATTCATGCAACAACAAAAGTTGATGCGTGGCTCTACCACTGTAAACCAATCTAGATAAGGTACGATTGTAAACCATGGGCGATCTAAACACCATATCTTAACCAAATTGTTCGAATATTCACATATAGTAATCAATTTAGTTTTTAATTTCGGGTTTATTACTATATTATATTAAATAAATACAGGGCTCTATTAAAAATACTAAAATGTTAAGATGAGTGTATTACGTTTAAAAACAACAGAATTAAATTGCTTAACATGCTAAATCGATAATGTAGATTTGATTTCCGAATTGATCCCATCCCAATCACAAGGAGATGGTACATCTCTAATTTATAGTTTGTTTTTCAATTTTTGTTTGCAGGTGATAAAATCTTTTTTCATTATAAACTAAAACCGATAACATAAATATTTATACTTAATAGAACATATAAAAAAGATAATTTTCTTAAAAATGACTGAAGTTCAGTTACAAGAGTTTAAACTTGAGCCGGATTCGGAACTCCGTTTCGAGGTTGAGTCTAAAAATGAGAAAGTAGTACTCGAGGTATTTTCTTCAAATATCAAATAAACTACACATCTTATATTACCCATACGTAATAATTTAATTGTCGGTTAATAGGTAAAGAGTGGATATGCCGAACTATTTGGAACAGAACTCGTTAAAGGGAAACCATATGAATTCCACACAGGTGCCAAGGTAGCGGTGTTCACGTGGCATGGCTGCACTGTCGAACTTAGAGGTAGAACTGAAGTCAGCTATGTGGCAAAGGAAACACCAATGGTAAGAAAAAAATTGTAATGCCTTGACAAAGTTTAATGTGAAGAAACATTGCCCAACTATTAGAAAGATTGTGGTGCTTAGAATAGTTCTTCTTTCTTAAAAAGGGGTTTACAATCATATATTTAACCATGATATATGACTATATGAGTGAGAGATATGAAAGATTACATTGCATGCTTTGGATTGGATTTGATTTTCTGTTCTCAGAGGTAATGACACCTGTTATTGTTATCACTGTAGGTAATTTACTTGAACGTTCACGCTGCATTGGAACAACAGCGCGTCGCCGCGGAGCAGGAGAACACGCGGGGGCCGGTGACAATGATTGTAGGCCCCGGAGATGTTGGCAAATCCACACTCACTCGGTTGCTACTGAACTATGCGGTACGGATGGGCAGGAGGCCTATATATGTCGATTTGGATGTTGGCCAAGGTCACATCAGTGTACCGGGAACTATCGGTAATACATGATTCTATTTTATTTCATTTGCTTAGCTAGGGTCAGTGGGATAACAATAATATGGTTGTTATTAAAAACAGAAATTTAAAAAATGCACTGACATGTGCAGGATCAAACCCACATACTTCTTTCATACTCTGGCAATGTCTCAGCATGGCAAGGCAAGTAAGGTGATGCCTTACCTTTTTAAATTTCTCTTTAATTTAATATCACAAATTAAGAATATCATATATACTTAAAATGTTCAATAAAAATTGCACAATACAGTTGTTAATTATGAAAGATTAGCAAGTGGTCCACCTGATGGTAAATGGCTTCTGCAGTCTTTAATACCTGCAAACTACTTCCAAAAAGTTACATATGTATTGTTACATCCGATCTCAAAGATGGAATAAAACTGTAGTATATTGAAAAATTACGATCAATGGATGTATGTTACTTATATCGATTATTAATAAATGGATTGAATGCCCCATAGCCCATCACTCACAGTGATGTGTTAATCTGTATGGAGCATTTGGTAGTTAGAGGGTCCTACCCATCTATCTAAGACAGATAGATAGATAAGAACTCAGATAATAAATATTTGCAACAGATGCCTCTTAACAAATTGAAAAATCTGCTGTTTATCTATACATATAAATAAAATTGGATTGTCTGTTTGTAATATTGAAATAACTGTTTTTTACTGCAAATCTATAAATATATGGTACATACACCAAAATAACTTTTTTTTAATATTTTTGTCAGTCTGTCTGTTTGTTCCGGCTAATCTCTGAAATGGCTGAACCGATTTTAATGGGACTTTCTCTGGCAGACAGCTGATGTTATAAGGCGTAACTGAGGCTACTTTAATTTTAGAAAATAATTAGAGTTCCACGTTAAGTGTTAAACTGTAACAAAGACGCAGGTGGCAGCTAGTATCATAAATGGCAATAGCATATCAGCTTTAAATGAATAATGCATTTTGATTGGTGATTGCAATACTTGTCACCTAGTACTATAGACACTGCTGATAGCTAAAAATAGACAGGCATACAGGTCTATTTAATTTCCGTTTTGTATATTTCGAGATGGTTATCCCACCATCTGTCTGTAGCCAATAACTCTATCACTTTTGCCTTAGTCGCCTCTTACGACACCCACGGTAAAGAGTGGGGTGGTATATTCTAATGCTGCAATCACAAAGTTATGTCATATTTTATTTTTATATCTTATTTCTTTCATTTTCTCTTCCCAGGGGCATTGCTTGTAGAGCGTCCGGCATCCATTGAAGAAGGGTTCAGTCAGCAAGCTCCATTAGTGTACCACTTCGGCCACAAGTCCCCCGAAGAGAATATAGAGTTGTATAACACAATAGTTTCCCGATTGGCTGAGGTCATTGCAGAGCGGTGTGAGAATAACAAAAAAGGTACAGTGTAATTGACAATATTCAAATGTTCACGCTGTCTGTTTCAAACTTTGAATTGCTTAATACTTTTTATAAACTAGATGGTGATAAGATGTACGCATGTAAAAATACTCACGCCATTCCCTGTACAGGGGTTGACAGACGTCTAGACAATTAATAGCTTTCAACCAACCTTCCACCGACGATATTTTTTGGGACAATGTGACATGTGATAAGCCCGTCAATTTCTTTATGTCCAAGCCAACAATATAAATTTAAATAAGCTTTTTTGAAAAAGACCATTGCTACGAGCCCTGGGGATCAAATTCGGATCTTTTGTCTCAAATTTCGATCACCCAACCACTATGCTATCATGACTGCTATTTGCTCCATATGGCCTATATGATCTGTCATAAGTATCTGACCTAATCGCCATGTCAATCCAATCGACAATCAGCTTCATACTGCAAGACACCGTACCTTCACATGTTTGTTAAGTTGTAGTGTGGTACATTTGAGTTATTCCAGTTATTCCATTGTCTATCCGTAGTCTATACTTTTCCCCTAAGTTTTCCTCTACAACACCTACAGAAAAATGTGTGTGCTATATTCTTACACCATTACCATTAAGCAAACTATTCAACCATCTGGGAATCAAACCCGGGATCAGGTGGTAATATTGTCGTCATCTTTATGCCCAAACCAACAATGTATATTGTGCATAAGTTTTGAAAAAATTCATTGCTACGAGCACACTACCTGGAGATTGAACTTGGGTCTCTATTAGCAATTGTGTTTTAATTTTTTTCTATAAGCTATTGTGACTGCCATCTTTATAATACAAATATTTGCATGTTGAATGGTGCGAGGTAATTATTCAATAACAACTATACAAATATTTGTTATAAACCATGACAACCATGATGTTATGACCACATCCATGTAATGTGTGTAACTTGTGACATTGCAGCATCAACATCCGGGGTCATTATCAACACGTGCGGCTGGATAAAAGGTGCTGGTTACAAAGTTCTTACTCACGCGGCGCAGGCCTTTGAGGTACTGAAGTTTTATTATCAATAAAATCTAAATTGAATAGACACCTGTAAAATATTGGGCTCATTGGGCAACTGAGTGAAGACCGAAAATATTTTGCGTGAAAGTTAACATGAAAATGGATCGAGGTAGGTTGAGACTAACTTTCGAAGACACATGTTCTTCAAAAGTTAACCTCGGCAAATGCTTGAAGAGAGAAAGATTTAGAGTACTGGATACCTAGTTGCATATGAAAAATTATGATTTTGAAATAAGCAAAACAGGAATGTGACGATAGTGACACTTGGCCATCTGTTCTATATGGCTACCCCATCAGGGACTGCGCGTGAAGATAAGTAATAAAAATAAAGCCAATAAAATTGGGATTAAGATGAATAGGCATCCTAAACTTCGTATGAAATAGGATTGCCAGTAAATTTTGTGGACAACTTCATGAGTTTGAGAGGATTAAGTTTCATTGATGTTATGATAAGCTGTGTAAAGTAGCGCTTCTGAAATTGCTATAGTTCCATCAGTTAATACACAAATATGAGATGAGCATTTAATATTCAAGACTGTATTTATGTATGAGTCACGATAGCAGAGTGGATTTTGACCAAACGAAATTTCGAGTCGAGAGACCTGAGTTCGATCCCCAAGTGGCAGGCTCGTACCAATGGGTTTTCAAAACCTATGTGATTTTGGACATAAAGGCGACGGGCTCACCACCTGTCACGTTGTCCTGAAAATGGATCAAAGAGGGCCGGAAGGTGGATCAAAGAGACTTAACTGTCTAGACTAGACCTCTGTCTACCCCTGTATTGGGAATTGCGTGAAGATATGTAGGATGTGTAAATGAGTGAGAGAAAGGATAAGTGAGACTAAGAGGGAAGATATGACATAATGATTGATTGAGATGAATGAGATGAGATAGAATGATGTGTGAGGGAGACAGGAGACGAATGGCGTACGTGAAAGGAAGAAGAAAGTGATAAGACGAAATTAATATTCTAAAATAGTAAAAGTGAAAATAAAAGACTGAAGTGAGTTGAAAACCAATTATTTCATTTAATCAGGATAATCCCTACAAATTTTGGGGGCTCGTCCGGGATCATCCCAAAATTTTACGACGTGACCGGCGTGGTTTTTTCATAACCTCAAAGACGAAAAGACGAATAAACCAAAGAAGACGATACAATCACAATGACGACGGAATCAGAAAAGACGACTGATAAGACGGGAAAACCGGAGAAGTTGTTTGCAACCTATTTAGACGGATTCTACAACATAACCAAATTCAACGGCGATGACGATACCTATTCTGCTGTGAAGTGGGCAGAAGACATTGAGGACAACGCAGAAATATTCAATTGGACACCTCAGCAGCAGCTCATTATTGCAAGAAGATCACTAGAAGGTACAGCAGCACTATGGTTAAAGACGGAGAAGGTGTTCAAAGGCTTCAAAGAACTGAAAGCGGCATTGTTACAAGAGTTCCTGAAAAGATCAACAGCAAAGAGATGCATGAGCTGATGGCAGCTAGGAAGAAGGAACCTGGTGAAACCTACATGCAGTACATGCTAAAGATGAAGGAGATGGGCAAGCGCGCTAGGTTCAATGACAATGTGGCAATACAGTACATTGTTGAGGGCATTCAAGATAGTGAAGTAAACAAGACTATACTTTATGGCGCTGTTACATACTCAGTACTCAAAGATAGATTAAAGCTGTATGAACAAATGAAGGAGAGGTCAGAGGCTAAAAGAAGCTCTGCACCAAAGGAGACCAGCGAGCGACAAGGTTCGAGACGACCAACGACGAGTGGCAAACAGCAGACAGGTGGTCAGCAGCGGAGACGGTGCTACAACTGTGGGGAGAATGACCATATGGCGAGCGACTGTCCCACAGGAATCAAGTGTTTTCGCTGTAATGCATTCGGACATTTGAGTAAGCATTGCAAAGTCGAGGTTCCACAATCCTCCGCTAGACGTGATGGCGCTGTTGGCAGCGGAAGCGGCGGAAATGCATTCAAATTCGGCGGCGCCGGAGTGCCAGCCAATAAGACGACGCCTCGAAGATTCGACCAACCAAACATGAAGCCGAGGGCGGCCATGTTTGCAAGTGATTGTCAAAACACGACAACAGCCAATGAGGAGCGAGAGTTCACGTTTGACAATGAAAACGGAGAACATGGCGGAATGTTTCACATTCAAAACAATAACAAAGATGAGTTTAAGTTGAAAGTGCAGAAAAAACCCATGAAAATGATGGAAATGTGTGGTTTTCAAGTCAAGACATTACTAGACACAGGATCATGTGGGTGAATCTAGTGGCCGACGACCAGTTTATGGCGTTTAACATCGAGAAATACGACGACAACTTGGTGATATCTGGACTTGGCCAAACAAAGATGAAATCGAGCGGACAGTTTCGTGCTAACGTGACGATCGACGGAGAGCTCTTCGAAGACGTGACATTCCATGTAGTGCCTAGAGACTGTATGCCGTTTACGGTTATTTTAGGGCAAGAATTTCTGAGTGAATTAGTGATGGTGTTATGTGATGGAGAGGCGAAGTTGTACCCGAAAGATGATGAATGGTGGAAGAGAGTTGATTGTTTTGCTAACCAAATTGAGTTAACAGGTTGTGCAGCAGGTGTAAACACTGAGAGCAGGTGGAGCAAATGGTATTGGATTACAAACCGTGCCAAACTAAAGAAGCACCAGTACAATTGAAGATTGTGTTGAAGGACGACATCCCAGTTGCCCAACGCCCACGACGGCTGGCGTTGACGGAGCAAAAGTTAGTAGAAGACCAGGTAGAGGAGGATAGAGAAAGGCATTGCGCGGGTAAGTTTTTCTGAATATGCTAGTCCCCTGGTGTTGGTCAAGAAGAAAGATGACACTACTAGAGTCTGTGTCGACTACAGGCTACTAAACAAGAAGATTCTTAAAGATGAATTCCCTTTGCCAATCATAGATGACGTGATTGACAAACTGAAAGACGGCAAGATATTTAGCGTATTAGATCTCAAAAACGGATTTTTTCATTTGAAGGTGAGCGAGGAGTCAGTGCCATACACATCATTTGTGACGCATCATGGGCAGTTCGAATTTCTGATGGCACCATTTGGATTGACTTCATCGCCTAAGTGTTTCATGAGATTTATAACGATTATATTCAGAGATCTAATAGCAAAGAATGTGATGATGATATTTATAGACGATATTATTATTCCAGCAATCAGCGAGGTCGAAGCCGTGGAAAGACTACAGCAAGTTCTGAATGTGGCAGCTGATTATGGTCTAGAGATAAATTGGAAGAAGGCAAGGCTTTTAAATGTAGAGATTGAGTTCCTAGGACATCGTATCAAAGACGGAGAAGTACGACCCAGCCGTGAGAAGATAGACGCTGTGGTGAGATTCCCAGAACCAAAGAACACAAAACAGGTGATGAGTTTTATTGGATTAACTTCATACTTCAGAAAGTATATCAAAGACTACGCAAAGATTGCAAAACCATTGACGGATTTACTCAGAAAGGATGACAGATTTAATTTTGGTGGAGAATAAAGATGTGCGTTCAATGAATTGAAGCAGAAGTTGAGGACAGATCCAGTGTTGAAGATCTATAATCCCAGACTACCTACGGAGTTGCACACAGACGCATCTAGCCAAGCTTTAGCCGCAATACTATTGCAAAGACATGCCCATGGTGACCTACACCCAGTACACTACATGAGTCATAAAACAAGTGATGCAGAGAGCCGGTATAGCAGCTATGAGCTAGAAGCATTAGCTGTTATTCAAGGAGTGAAGAAGTTTAGACAATACCTGTACGGAGTACACTTCAAGATAGTGACAGACTGCAGGATTCATGAGAATGGGCATTTTGCAACAAGAAAGATGAAAGAAGCCATAAATAAAGACTATTACATAAAGAACCTTGACAAGAGAATTGAAGAAGTCATACATAGTTGTATCCCGTGCCTATTGGCTACAAGAAAGGCCGGCAAAGCAGAAGGATTTTTAAATCCAATCAATAAAGAAGGAACACCCCTGCATACCCTTCATTTAGATCACATAGGACCACTCACGGAGACGAGGAAGCAGTACAATCATATTTTGACAGTGATTGATGCCTTTACGAAGTTTGTGTGGCTTTACCCCACGAAGTCGACAACATCCGCAGAAGTACTGACGAAGATGCAAGCACACCAGCAGATATTTGGCAACCCTACCAGAATCATAACTGATAGAGGAACAGCATTCACGAGTGGCGACTTCACGAAATACTGTCTAGATGAAAACATAGAGCATGCGAAGATCACGACGGGAGTACCACGAGGAAACGGTCAGGTGGAGAGGGTTCACCGCATACCACTCCAATGTTTACGAAGCTGTGTATAGAGGACAAATCGTTATGGTACAAACATGTGAGCAGAGTACAGAGAGTGCTGAACAACACATACCAGAGGAGTACAGATACCACACCTTTGAGTTGATGGTGGGCTCAAAGATGAAATGTAAAGATGACCTACAAATTGTTGAACTACTGCAACAAGAGCTAGCAGAACAACACAACGAACAGAGAGAAGAACTGAGGCAGAAGGCCAAAGAACAAATCCAGAAAGTACAGGAAGAAAACAGAAAGACCTATGATAAGCAAAGGAAGGACAGCAACAAGTACGAGCTAGATGAGCTAGTTGCTATCAAGAGAACGCAGTTTGGACCAGGGTTGAAACTGAAACCGAAGTTTTTGGACCTTACAAAGTAGTGAAGATAAAAACGAAATGACCGCTATGATGTGGAGAAGGTGTACGACACTACAGAAGGGCCGAACAAGACATCAAGCTCAGCTGATTTGATGAAGAGGTGGCCTGAGATGATGATTAATGTGTCTTAATATTTTTGTATGTTTCAGGTGAACACTAATTTTGATAGTTTTTCAGCAGTATGTGTAAGAGTGGATGAAGAATGAATGTTAAAGTAGGATATTTTTATTGTTGTTTTTGTGTTATAAAGTAACAACGTGTTACACCATAAGGTGTTATTTTCTTTTAAAAGTTTAGTTTATTTAAGTTTTCTAAAGATGTCTAGTTTATTTAAGTTTTCTAAAGATGTCTAGTTTATTTAAGTTTTCTAAAGATGTCTAGTTTATTTAAGTTTTCTAAAGATGTCTAGTTTATTTAAGTTTTCTAAAGATGTCTAGTTTATTTAAGTTTTCTAAAGATGTCTAGTTTATTTAAGTTTTCTAAAGATGTCTAGTTTATTTAAGTTTTCTAAAGATGTCTAGTTTATTTAAGTTTTCTAAAGATGTCTAGTTTATTTAAGTTTTCTAAAGATGTCTAGTTTATTTAAGTTTTCTAAAGATGTCTAGTTTATTTAAGTTTTCTAAAGATGTCTAGTTTATTTAAGTTTTCTAAAGATGTCTAGTTTATTTAAGTTTTCTAAAGATGTCTAGTTTATTTAAGTTTTCTAAAGATGTCTAGTTTATTTAAGTTTTCTAAAGATGTCTAGTTTATTTAAGTTTTCTAAAGATGTCTAGTTTATTTAAGTTTTCTAAAGATGTCTAGTTTATTTAAGTTTTCTAAAGATGTCTAGTTTATTTAAGTTTTCTAAAGATGTCTAGTTTATTTAAGTTTTCTAAAGATGTCTAGTTTATTTAAGTTTTCTAAAGATGTCTAGTTTATTTAAGTTTTCTAAAGATGTCTAGTTTATTTAAGTTTTCTAAAGATGTCTAGTTTATTTAAGTTTTCTAAAGATGTCTAGTTTATTTAAGTTTTCTAAAGATGTCTAGTTTATTTAAGTTTTCTAAAGATGTCTAGTTTATTTAAGTTTTCTAAAGATGTCTAGTTTATTTAAGTTTTCTAAAGATGTCTAGTTTATTTAAGTTTTCTAAAGATGTCTAGTTTATTTAAGTTTTCTAAAGATGTCTAGTTTATTTAAGTTTTCTAA
Organism: Sericinus montela; assembly: GCA_029286605.1. Lineage (NCBI taxonomy): Eukaryota > Metazoa > Arthropoda > Insecta > Lepidoptera > Papilionidae > Sericinus > Sericinus montela. The sequence continues at coordinate 1,052,617 of JAGSMR010000088.1, read as the reverse complement.
AGATGTCTAGTTTATTTAAGTTTTCTAAAGATGTCTAGTTTATTTAAGTTTTCTAAAGATGTCTAGTTTATTTAAGTTTTCTAAAGATGTCTAGTTTATTTAAGTTTTCTAAAGATGTCTAGTTTATTTAAGTTTTCTAAAGATGTCTAGTTTATTTAAGTTTTCTAAAGATGTCTAGTTTATTTAAGTTTTCTAAAGATGTCTAGTTTATTTAAGTTTTCTAAAGATGTCTAGTTTATTTAAGTTTTCTAAAGATGTCTAGTTTATTTAAGTTTTCTAAAGATGTCTAGTTTATTTAAGTTTTCTAAAGATGTCTAGTTTATTTAAGTTTTCTAAAGATGTCTAGTTTATTTAAGTTTTCTAAAGATGTCTAGTTTATTTAAGTTTTCTAAAGATGTCTAGTTTATTTAAGTTTTCTAAAGATGTCTAGTTTATTTAAGTTTTCTAAAGATGTCTAGTTTATTTAAGTTTTCTAAAGATGTCTAGTTTATTTAAGTTTTCTAAAGATGTCTAGTTTATTTAAGTTTTCTAAAGATGTCTAGTTTATTTAAGTTTTCTAAAGATGTCTAGTTTATTTAAGTTTTCTAAAGATGTCTAGTTTATTTAAGTTTTCTAAAGATGTCTAGTTTATTTAAGTTTTCTAAAGATGTCTAGTTTATTTAAGTTTTCTAAAGATGTCTAGTTTATTTAAGTTTTCTAAAGATGTCTAGTTTATTTAAGTTTTCTAAAGATGTCTAGTTTATTTAAGTTTTCTAAAGATGTCTAGTTTATTTAAGTTTTCTAAAGATGTCTAGTTTATTTAAGTTTTCTAAAGATGTCTAGTTTATTTAAGTTTTCTAAAGATGTCTAGTTTATTTAAGTTTTCTAAAGATGTCTAGTTTATTTAAGTTTTCTAAAGATGTCTAGTTTATTTAAGTTTTCTAAAGATGTCTAGTTTATTTAAGTACTAATTAAGTTAGTGATGATGTAATCTATGTTCCTACTAGATTAAAAATAAAGTTTTTTATTAATGTAAACCATATCTGAGGACAGATATGAAAGCAGGATGGCTGAGTGTAGGATGTAAATGAGTGAGAGAAAGGATAAGTGAGACTAAGAGGGAAGATATGACATAATGATTGATTGAGATGAATGAGATGAGATAGAATGATGTGAGGGAGACAGGAGACGAATGGCGTACGTGAAAGGAAGAAGAAAGTGATAAGACGAAATTAATATTCTAAAATAGTAAAAGTGAAAATAAAAGACTGAAGTGAGTTGAAAACCAATTATTTCATTTAATCAGGATAATCCCTACAGATATTTATTTATTTATTTATTTATTTATTTATTTTATTTATAAACGCTATGTTTTTCTTCCTGTATTAATAATTGTTGACCAAATCCATGTAATGTATGTAACTTGTGACATTGTAGCATCAACATCCGGGGTCATTATCAACACGTGCGGCTGGATAAAAGGTGCTGGTTACAAAGTTCTTACTCACGCGGCGCAGGCCTTTGAGGTACTGAAGTTTTATTATCAATTAAATAGACACCTAATTTAAATAGACACCTGTAAAAAATTGGGCTCATTGGGCAAATGAGTGAAGACCGAATGGTGAAGAAAATATTTTGCGCGAAAGTTAGGTTTGGTAGGCCGAGACTAACTTTCGAAGACACATGTTCTTCGAAAGTTAACCTCGGCAAATGCTTGAAGAGAGAAATATTTAGAGTACTCGGATACCTAGTTGCATATGAGAAAATTATGATTTTGAAATAAGCAAAACAGGTATGTGATGATTGTGACACTTGGCCATCTGTTCTCTATGGCTACCCCATCAGAGACTGGGCGTGAAGATAAGTAATAAAAATAAAGCCAATAAAATTTAGATTAAATAGGAAATAGGATTGCCAGTAAATTTTGTGGACAACTTCATGAGTCTGAGAGGATTAAGTTTTAATTTCCAGGTAGACGTAATACTAGTATTAGACAATGAGAGGCTATACAACGAGCTGAAGAGGGATATGCCCAAATTTGTGAAAGTTGTCTACCTGCCGAAGAGCGGAGGGGTGAGTATATTAATCACTGAAAAAGTCACGATAGCCGAGTGGTTTGTTGGTCGGAATTTCGAGTCAAGAGACCCGAGATCGATTCCCAGGAGGCAGGCTCGTACTAATGGGTTTTTCAAAAACTTATGTGCGAATTATATCGTTGGCTTGGACATGAAGACGGCGACTAGCTCACCACCTGTCATGTTGTCCAGAAAATATCTTTGGTGGAAGGTGGGCCGAAGGGACTTAATTGTCTAGACTAGACCTCTGTCTACCCCTGTATTGGGAATTGCGTGAAGATATTTATTTTATTTAGTAAATAGAAATAATGGGGGTGATAAGTGTGCATATCGCATGCACCACCAATTGTTCTAAATAGGCTTTGATAAGGTGGGTCGTAAGTACTACATTCTCTAGAGCTCTGAGCCCTACCATGTAAAATTACCACCCGTATTATCCCAATACAGCTATTGGGATATTGTTAATGTGCATGTAAAACATCGATTCTGTATATTTCTGTATCAATGTTGCTTCCGTTGCACTACTGCTGTCATCTACAGTCTGTTTATTAAATGCTGTATTTCGCTGTTGTACTGTATTTTGCGACAGTTATTCCGGTAGCTATTGATGGTCTGTCAATAGCTATTGCTACATTACCCTTAGTCACTTCTTACAACTACCTCAGGAAGGTTACATATGTTAACATGACCAGTTTCGCCAGTATCCTTACTGTCTGAGCTATTTAGCTCTATATAGCGAGCGAGCTATAACGAGGGGGAAAGTAGAACTTAGTAACTTCGTCCTGCCATCGAATGGAATTCTTATTCCTGGCGACGTTTGTCCTGGCGCTGGTCGTGTTGCCGTGGTGTACGTATTTGGCAGTGGTGTTAGTGGCAGCGTAGTGGGTGGCAGTGGAGTGAGTGGGAACGGAGTGGAAGTGGCAGTGAAGTGGGTGGCAGCAAAGTAACTGGCAGTGGTGTGAGTGGCAGCGAATTGGGTGGCAGTGGTGTGAGTGGTAACGGATTGGCAGCTGTGTGAGTGGCAGCGGTGCGAGTGGCAAGGTGCGAGTGGCAGCGGTGCGAGTGGTAGCGGTGCGAGCGGCAGCGGTGAGTGGCAGCGGTGCGACTGGCAGCGGTGTGAGTGGCAGCGAAGTGGATGGCACCGGTGTGAGTGGCAGTGGTGTGAGTGGCAGCGAAGTGGATGGCAGCGGTGCGAGTGGCAGCGGTGTGAGTGGCAGCGGTGCGGTGGCAGCGGTGCAGTGGCAGCGGTGCGACTGGCAGCGGTGTGGTGGCAGCGGTGCGACTGGCAGCGGTGCAGTGGCAGCGGTGTGGTGGCAGCGGTGCGGTGGCAGCGGTGTGGTGGCAGCGAAGTGGATGGCAGCGGTGCGGTGGTAGCGGTGCGAGCGGCAGCGGTGTGAGTGGCGGCGGTGCGGTGGCAGCGGTGCGGTGGCAGCGGTGCGGTGGCAGCGGTGCGACTGGCAGCGGTGTGTGTGGCAGCGGTGCAGTGGCAGCGGTGCGACTGGCAGCGGTGTGGTGGCAGCGAAGTGGATGGCAGCGGTGCGAGTGGTAGCGGTGCGAGCGGCAGCGGTGTGGTGGCAGCGGTGTGTGTGGCAGCGGTGCGGTGGCAGCGGTGCGACTGGCAGCGGTGTGAGTGGCAGCGAAGTGGATGGCAGCGGTGCGAGTGGCAGCGGTGCGAGCGGCAGCGGTGTGAGTGGCAGCGGTGTGTGTGGCAGCGGTGCAGTGGCAGCGGTGCGACTGGCAGCGGTGTGGTGGCAGCGAAGTGGATGGCAGCGGTGCGAGTGGCAGCGGTGCGAGTGGCAACGGTGCGAGTGGCAAGGTGCGAGCGGCAGCTCAGCGAGCGGCGGCGGCGGCAGGTGGCGGAGCGGTCGGGCGCGGCGCGCGCGGAGGGGCGCGACGCGCGCATCCGCGAGTACTTCTACGGGCGCCGCACGCCGTACTACCCGCACTCCTTCGACGTCAAGTTCGCCGACCTCAAGATCTACAAGGTCATTGAACTGAACCTTTTTTCTCATAGTTATTATAATTTTTTTGCTATTTTTAAATAATTATTTACAATTAGTTATTTTGGGCTTTCGAGTGATGTCAAAGTAATCATTTTATTTTTAAGTGTGATATTTGAAATGATTTAATTATTTTTTTTCATGAGAAAGGTAGCCAATTGAAAAAATAGTTAATCTATAGCCAGTAATTACTGATTGAATTAGTATTGTCACGCTTGAAAAAAGGAATTGGGAAGATAAATAGAAGCGGAGGGGGTCTCCGGTTACACTAGACAAATTGCTGAAATCATAAATCATTATAATGAAACTACACGAATTGTCCAGTTCATTTCAGTTGAAAGTTGCGAGTTGTATAAATTAAATTAGCTGCGAATATGTTGGAACAATAAGTAGCCTACATAACTACTAGTTACGTATGGCTCAAGTTCTACTAAAAAACTGTAAAATAAAATACGGCTATCGATGTATCGACATAATGATAGTGTCTACTTCCGTAGACGACTAGTTTCATTCCGAGCGGAGTTAATGTAGGACCAACTTTTCTACATTGTCTCGGGGTCTGCGTGTTTATGGCACCGTTGTCTCCGATTCCGCAACGCGCGGGCTGCAGGTGGGCGCGCCGCCGCTGCCCGACTCGTGCCTGCCGCTGGGCATGCGCGCGGAGGAGGCGCTGACGAAGCTGGTGGGCGTGGCGCCCGCGCCCGCGCTGCAGCACCGCCTGCTGGCCGTGTCCTTCGCCGCGGAGCCCGACGACCACGTGCCGCACTGCAACCTGGCCGGCTTCGTCTGCGTGTACGTACCGCACACGGGCCACACAGCGACGGCACACGGAACACTACACAGCAACGGTACACGGAACACTACACAGCAATAGTACACGCAACACTACACAGCAACGGTACACGGAACACTACACAGCAATAGTACACAGAACACTACACAGCTATAGTACACGGAACACTACACAGCAATAGTACCCAGAACACTACACAGCAATAGTACACAGAACACTACACAGCAATAGTACACAGAACACTACACAGCAATAGTACACGGAACACTACACAGCAATAGTACACAGAACACTACACAGCTATAGTACACGGAACACTACACAGCAATAGTACACAGAACACTACACAGCAATGTAGTACACGGAACACTACACAGCTATAGTACACAGAACACTACACAGCAATAGTACACAGAACACTACACAGCTATAGTACTACAGAACACTACACAGCAATAGTACACAGAACACCACACAGCCATAGTACACGGAATACTACAAAGCCGTAGGACACGGAATACTAAATGCTACACAACCCCGGACAGTTGGACACGGAACACTACACAACAATAAGACACGGGACACTACCTTCACAATAGAACACAGTACTTAGACAATTTAGAACACAGAATATGAAACAACAATGGAATACACCCACGATGCCTCGATCGGATACGAAATGGAGCAAAACAGAAGGACTCGAAACATCAACATTGTTGGTATCAATTAATTACTATATAATAACCGACCTGCAGTACATGGACAGCCACTAGCCAGCATCCCAACCTCCAGCCGCGCCCGCTGCCCAGCACCGTGCTGCTGCTCTCCGACCTGCAGTACATGGACAGCCACTAGCCAGCATCAACCTCCAGCATCCCAACCTCCAGCCGCGCCCGCTGCCCAGCACCGTGCTGCTGCTCTCCGACCTGCAGTACATGGACAGCCACTAGCCAGCATCCCAACCTCCAGCATCCCAACCTCCAGCCGCGCCCACTGCCCAGCACCGTGCTGCTGCTCTCCGACCTGCAGTACATGGACAGCCACTAGCCAGCATCCCAACCTCCAGCAGCGCCCGCTGCCCAGCACCGTGCTGCTGCTCTCCGACCTGCAGTACATGGACAGCCACTAGCCAGCATCAACCTCCAGCATCCCAACCTCCAGCATCCCAACCTCCAGCATCCCAACCTCCAGCATCCCTACCTCCAGCCGCGCCCGCTGCCCAGCACCGTGCTGCTGCTCTCCGACCTGCAGTACATGGACAGCCACTAGCCAGCATCCCAACCTCCAGCATCCCAACCTCCAGCCGCGCCCGCTGCCCAGCACCGTGCTGCTGCTCTCCGACCTGCAGTACATGGACAGCCACTAGCCAGCATCAACCTCCAGCATCCCAACCTCCAGCATCCCAACCTCCAGCATCCCAACCTCCAGCATCCCAACCTCCAGCCGCGCCCACTGCCCAGCACCGTGCTGCTGCTCTCCGACCTGCAGTACATGGACAGCCACTAGCCAGCATCCCAACCTCCAGCAGCGCCCGCTGCCCAGCACCGTGCTGCTGCTCTCCGACCTGCAGTACATGGACAGCCACTAGCCAGCATCAACCTCCAGCATCCCAACCTCCAGCATCCCAACCTCCAGCCGCGCCCGCTGCCCAGCACCGTGCTGCTGCTCTCCGACCTGCAGTACATGGACAGCCACTAGCCAGCATCCCAACCTCCAGCATCCCAACCTCCAGCATCCCAACCTCCAGCATCCCAACCTCCAGCCGCGCCCGCTGCCCAGCACCGTGCTGCTGCTCTCCGACCTGCAGTACATGGACAGCCACTAGCCAGCATCAACCTCCAGCATCCCAACCTCCAGCATCCCAACCTCCAGCCGCGCCTGCTGCCCAGCACCGTGCTGCTGCTCTCCGACCTGCAGTACATGGACAGCCACTAGCCAGCATCAACCTCCAGCATCCCAACCTCCAGCATCCCTACCTCCAGCCGCGCCCGCTGCCCAGCACCGTGCTGCTGCTCTCCGACCTGCAGTACATGGACAGCCACTAGCCAGCATCAACCTCCAGCATCCCAACCTCCAGCATCCCAACCTCCAGCATCCCAACCTCCAGCATCCCAACCTCCAGCATCCCAACCTCCAGCCGCGCCTGCTGCCCAGCACCGTGCTGCTGCTCTCCGACCTGCAGTACATGGACAGCCACTAGCCAGCATCAACCTCCAGCATCCCTACCTCCAGCCGCGCCCGCTGCCCAGCACCGTGCTGCTGCTCTCCGACCTGCAGTACATGGACAGCCACTAGCCAGCATCAACCTCCAGCATCCCAACCTCCAGCATCCCAACCTCCAGCATCCCAACCTCCAGCATCCCAACCTCCAGCATCCCAACCTCCAGCATCCCAACCTCCAGCATCCCAACCTCCAGCATCCCAACCTCCAGCCGCGCCCGCTGCCCAGCACCGTGCTGCTGCTCTCCGACCTGCAGTACATGGACAGCCACTAGCCAGCATCAACCTCCAGCATCCCAACCTCCAGCATCCCTACCTCCAGCCGCGCCCGCTGCCCAGCACCGTGCTGCTGCTCTCCGACCTGCAGTACATGGACAGCCACTAGCCAGCATCAACCTCCAGCATCCCAACCTCCAGCATCCCAACCTCCAGCCGCGCCCGCTGCCCAGCACCGTGCTGCTGCTCTCCGACCTGCAGTACATGGACAGCCACTAGCCAGCATCAACCTCCAGCATCCCAACCTCCAGCATCCCAACCTCCAGCATCCCAACCTCCAGCATCCCTACCTCCAGCCGCGCCCGCTGCCCAGCACCGTGCTGCTGCTCTCCGACCTGCAGTACATGGACAGCCACTAGCCAGCATCAACCTCCAGCATCCCTACCTCCAGCCGCGCCCGCTGCCCAGCACCGTGCTGCTGCTCTCCGACCTGCAGTACATGGACAGCCACTAGCCAGCATCAACCTCCAGCATCCCTACCTCCAGCCGCGCCTGCTGCCCAGCACCGTGCTGCTGCCTCCGACCTGCAGTACATGGACAGCCACTAGCCAGCATCAACCTCCAGCATCCCAACCTCCAGCATCCCAACCTCCAGCCGCGCCCGCTGCCCAGCACCGTGCTGCTGCTCTCCGACCTGCAGTACATGGACAGCCACTAGCCAGCATCCCAACCTCCAGCATCCCAACCTCCAGCATCCCTACCTCCAGCCGCGCCCGCTGCCCAGCACCGTGCTGCTGCCTCCGACCTGCAGTACATGGACAGCCACCAGCCAGCATCCCAACCTCCAGCCGCGCCCGCTGCCCAGCACCGTGCTGCTGCTCTCCGACCTGCAGTACATGGACAGCCACTAGCCAGCATCAACCTCCAGCATCCCAACCTCCAGCCGCGCCCGCTGCCCAGCACCGTGCTGCTGCTCTCCGACCTGCAGTACATGGACAGCCACTAGCCAGCATCAACCTCCAGCATCCCAACCTCCAGCATCCCAACCTCCAGCATCCCAACCTCCAGCATCCCAACCTCCAGCATCCCTACCTCCAGCCGCGCCCGCTGCCCAGCACCGTGCTGCTGCTCTCCGACCTGCAGTACATGGACAGCCACTAGCCAGCATCCCAACCTCCAGCCGCGCCCGCTGCCCAGCACCGTGCTGCTGCTCTCCGACCTGCAGTACATGGACAGCCACTAGCCAGCATCAACCTCCAGCATCCCAACCTCCAGCATCCCAACCTCCAGCCGCGCCCGCTGCCCAGCACCGTGCTGCTGCTCTCCGACCTGCAGTACATGGACAGCCACTAGCCAGCATCCCAACCTCCAGCATCCCAACCTCCAGCATCCCAACCTCCAGCATCCCAACCTCCAGCCGCGCCTGCTGCTCAGCACCGTGCTGCTGCTCTCCGACCTGCAGTACATGGACAGCCACTTCAGCCAGCATCCCAACCTCCAGCTCGCGCCCGCTGCCCAGCACCGTGCTGCTGCTCTCCGACCTGCAGTACATGGACAGCCACTTCAGCCAGCATCCCAACCTCCAGCATCCCTACCTCCAGCATCCCAACCCAGCATCCCAACCTCCAGCCGCGCCCGCTGCCCAGCACCGTGCTGCTGCTCTGACCTGCAGTACATGGACAGCCACTTCAGCCAGCATCCCAACCTCCAGCATCCCAACCTCCAGCCGCGCCCGCTGCCCAGCACCGTGCTGCTGCTCTGACCTGCAGTACATGGACAGCCACTAGCCAGCATCCCAACCTCCAGCATCCCTACCTCCAGCATCCCAACCTCCAGCATCCAACCTCCAGCATCCCTACCTCCAGCCGCGCCCGCTGCCCAGCACCGTGCTGCTGCTCTCCGACCTGCAGTACATGGACGGCCACTAGCCAGCATCCCAGCCTCCAGCATCCCTACTCTCCAGCCGCGCCCGCTGCCCGTTGATGAAATTTTTGGTTATACCATAAGGTACGATGGTGAAATGCTCTCCGACCTGCAGTACATGGACAGCCACTAGCCAGCATCAACCTCCAGCATCCCTACCTCCAGCCGCGCCTGCTGCCTAGCACCGTGCTGCTGCTCCGACCTGCAGCATGGACAGCCACTAGCCAGCATCCCAACCTCCAGCCGCGCCCGCTGCCCGTTGATGAAATTTTTGGTTATACCATAAGGTACGATGGTGAAATGCTCTCCGACCTGCAGTACATGGACGGCCACTAGCCAGCATCCCAGCCTCCAGCATCCCAGCCTCCAGCATCCCAACCTCCAGCCGCGCCCGCTGCCCAGCACCGTGCTGCTGCTCTCCGACCTGCAGTACATGGACAGCCACTAGCCAGCATCCCAACCTCCAGCATCCCAACCTCCAGCCGCGCCTGCCCAGCACCGTGTGCTGCTGCTCTCCGACCTGCAGTGCACATGGACAGCCACTTCAGCCAGCATCCCAACCTCCAGCATCCCAACCTCCAGCATCCCAACCTCCAGCATCCCAACCTCCAGCCGCGCCCGCTGCCCAGCACCGTGCTGCTGCTCTCCGACCTGCAGTACGCGGACAGCCACTAGCCAGCATCCAACCTCCAGCATCCCTACCTCCAGCCGCGCCCGCTGCCCAGCACCGTGCTGCTGCTCTCCGACCTGCAGTACATGGACAGCCACTAGCCAGCATCCCAACCTCCAGCATCCCTACCTCCAGCCGCGCCCGCTGCCCAGCACCGTGCTGCTGCTCTCCGACCTGCAGTACATGGACAGCCACTAGCCAGCATCCCAACCTCCAGCATCCCAACCTCCAGCCGCGCCCGCTGCCCAGCACCGTGCTGCTGCTCTCCTGACCTGCAGTACATGGACAGCCACTAGCCAGCATCAACCTCCAGCATCCCTACCTCCAGCATCCCAACCTCCAGCATCCCTACCTCCAGCCGCGCCCGCTGCCCAGCACCGTGCTGCTGCTCTCCGACCTGCAGTACATGGACAGCCACTAGCCAGCATCCCAACCTCCAGCATCCCTACCTCCAGCCGCGCCCGCTGCCCAGCACCGTGCTGCTGCTCTCCGACCTGCAGTACGCGGACAGCCACTAGCCAGCATCCCAACCTCCAGCATCCCAACCTCCAGCCGCGCCCGCTGCCCAGCACCGTGCTGCTCTCCGACCTGCAGTACATGGACAGCCACTAGCCAGCATCCCAACCTCCAGCATCCCTACCTCCAGCCGCGCCCGCTGCCCAGCACCGTGCTGCTGCCTCCGACCTGCAGTACGCGGACAGCCACTAGCCAACATCCCAACCTCCAGCATCCCAACTCCAGCCGCGCCCGCTGCCCAGCACCGTGCTGCTGCCTCCGACCTGCAGTACGCGGACAGCCACTAGCCAGCATCCCAACCTCCAGCATCCCTACCTCCAGCCGCGCCCGCTGCCCAGCACCGTGCTGCTGCTCTCCGACCTGCAGTACATGGACAGCCACTTCAGCCAGCATCCCAACCTCCAGCCGCGCCCGCTGCCCAGCACCGTGCTGCTGCTCTCCGACCTGCAGTACATGGACAGCCACTAGCCAGCATCCCAACCTCCAGCATCCCTACCTCCAGCCGCGCCCGCTGCCCAGCACCGTGCTGCTGCTCTCCGACCTGCAGTACATGGACAGCCACTAGCCAGCATCCCAACCTCCAGCATCCCTACCTCCAGCCGCGCCCGCTGCCCAGCACCGTGCTGCTGCTCTCCGACCTGCAGTACATGGACAGCCACTAGCCAGCATCAACCTCCAGCATCCCTACCTCCAGCCGCGCCCGCTGCCCAGCACCGTGCTACTGCTCTCCGACCTGCAGTACATGGACAGCCACTAGCCAGCATCCCAACCTCCAGCATCCCAACATCCAGCCGCGCCCGCTGCCCAGCACCGTGCTGCTGCTCTCCGACCTGCAGTACATGGACAGCCACTAGCCAGCATCCCAACCTCCAGCATCCCAACCTCCAGCATCCCAACCTCCAGCCGCGCCCGCTGCCCAGCACCGTGCTGCTGCTCTCCGACCTGCAGTACATGGACAGCCACTAGCCAGCATCCCAACCTCCAGCATCCCAACCTCCAGCATCCCTACCTCCAGCATCCCAACCTCCAGCATCCCAACCTCCAGCCGCGCCCGCTGCCCGTTGATGAAATTTTTGGTTATACCATAAGGTACGATGGTGAAATGCTCTCCGACCTGCAGTACATGGACAGCCACTAGCCAGCATCCCAACCCCTCCCCCCCCCCCTCCCTTCCTCCTCCCACCACTCCGTCCTCCCTTTGGTGCGAAGTGGAAACGTGTGCCAATGAACATTATGAAGTTGAATGCATTACATCGGATGAAATTAAGTTACTTTGAGCGTACAAATGTAATTTATTTTACGAGACTTGTATTTTTATATAAATTAACTGTAGACTGAATTTGTAAATAACGAGAGAAAGAAATGCAGTTTTAAAAATTGTGTTTGATCCTGTCCTCTTTGTGATCTTGAGTTGTTTTAACTCTGTGTAGATAGTACTTTGTAATAAATAAGAGAGAGACGTTCAAACTGTTTATTTTTCCACCTACCTTTTTATTGACATAAATACACAGTGTGCTGTGAATAACCATTATTGGATACATAATTTAATAAACAAAATAACAACTTAAAAGCAAATAACAGGTTTTCACTAATAGCAACTAAATAAAAACAATGATTCGTCATTATAAATACTAAAGCACATATCTAATAAGAAAATGAAAAACAACAAAACTCATATATGTAAATACAAAAAAGCGAGACAAGGACAGATAATATTGCTTACACTAATTATTCATTCAATAAAAATTTGGCTTAATAATCGTCTTGCCGAGGCACAACTGGTATTGAACAGATCTAAATTATATTTTTTGCATAAATTATTAAAACTGTTACAAGTTCGCCACATAAATGTATTTTTCCTATAATTAGTTGATACAGTCGGTAAATAAATTAGACTATTCTTTCTGAGATTCAAGCAGGAGTTCTTAGTGAAATTTGTGAGAGAAGCTCAGGACAGTCTACGCTACTTGTAGCAATTTTAAGCAAGAATAATATGTCAGCAATCACACGATGCTTAGCCAGAGGTAGCAGATGGTGTTGCTTGCATAAAGATATGTAGCCTTAAGAATTTTTGTTGAACGTTCTCAATCCGTGAAACGTAGGTGTTTTATAACGGGTTCCAGATCTGCGAAGCATATTCAAGGGTACTGCGAACATAAGTGCAGTACAAAATTTTAATAGTTTTTATATTGTTGACCTTTCGCAGTACGCATAACAAAAACAAAACCGAATGCCTTGGATGTGTTTGCTATGATATTGTCAACATGTTCATTAAATATTAATTTTGAATCGTGAACAACACCTAGGTCCCGAACAGCATACTCTTTCTTTAGCTTTTGACCTTGAAGTGATAGTCAAATAGAATCATATTACGCTTTCGAGAATATGTAACTACGGCGCATTTACATGGATTAGGATCAAGCTTGTTAATCGTACAATACTTCTCCAATCTCAAAAGATCATTCTGAAGTGATATAGCATCCTCTTGTGACGAAATATTAGCGAATATCTTCATGTCATCAGCAAAACATAATAGAGAGATAGCAAAACATAATAGAGAATAAAACATATCGAGATAATTTAAAGCAAGTTTTAATATCATTTACAAATATGACAAACAACATTGGACCGAACAAGGATCCCTGAGGTACGCCGCTGGGTATTGAGACCCACCTAGAAATAAAGTTGTTAATAACTACAGCTTGTGAACGGTTATCAACATAAGAAGAAAACCATCTTAACAAATCTCCACAGAATCCAACATACCTTAACTTATTTAAAAGCAATTTATGTTCAATTGTATCAAAAGCCTTACTATAATCAGTATATATTACGTCGTAAGGGAGGCAAACGAGCAGGTGGCACACGTGATGGTAAGTGATTACCGCCGCCCATGAACATCTGCAATACCGGAGGAATAGCGGATGCGTTGCCGGCCTTTGAGAAAGGTATAGGCTCTTTTCTTGAAGGTCCCTAAGTCGTATCGGTCCGGAAAAACCGCTGACGGCAGTTCATTCCACAAAGTGCAAATGCGTGGCAGAAAATTCCGCGAAAAACGCACTGTGGTGGAATGCCAAGCATCAAGGTGGTGTTGATGAAATTTTTGGTTATACCATAAGGTATGATGGTGAAATTCAGCGGCTAGGATTAATCCGAACAATTCCTCGGAGCACTCCCCGTAGTAGATCTTATAGAAAATGCAAAGAGATGCAACATCTCTTCACAAAGCCAGGGGATCTAGCCGTTCGGATAGAGTATGGTCGTCTACAATTCGAGCCGCTCTTCTTTGGATACGATCAAATGGAAGGAGCTGACACTGGGGTGCCCCCGCCCAGAGATGACAACAGTACTCCATGTGCGGCCAAACCTGCGCCTTATAAAGTTGCAAGCGGTCGGCCGGCATGAAGTACTGTCGTGCTCTACTGAGCACGCCGAGCTTTTTAGAGGCCAATTTGGCCTTCCCTTCCAAGTGACCGCGATACTGAACGTTGCTCGATATGTCGACGCCAAAGATTCCGATGCTGGCTGAGGCAACTAGGGGAGTGCTCTCAAAACGAGGTAATACGACGTAGGGTTTCTTTTTTGCGGTAAACGCGCAAACTTGTCTTTTTAGGGTTGAACTGGACTAAATTTAATCGGCCCCAGTCCGAGATTTTGTCCAAAATCTCGACTTCAGACACAAGTTTGTTCCGGTACTCGTCGACGTGTTCCCGAGAAATATTGGCACGGCCGGTATACAGGGCATCACCAGTGCTGTCATCTGCATATCAATGATTTGTTACAAATTAGTAACATTCATTGCTATGCAGATGATTTGTTACAAATTAGTAATATTCATTGCTATGCAGAAGAGACAGGGTTGGCGATAGCACACAGCCTTGTGGCACACCAGTGTTCACAGACTTGGAGTCGATGAGTGAGGTACACAAGAAGATCACCAGCCGAGCGACCCCGACGGAAGCCGTACTGGCGGTCACTGATCAACTGGTGCTCCTTTAAGTACCTCAAGAGCTGGCAGTTTATAATGGACTCCATTATTTTGGAGAGCAAGGAAGTGATGGCGATCGGTCTGTAGTTACCTGGATCTGAGCGGTCGCTTTTCTTAGGGATCGGGTGCACCAAAGCTGTCTTCCATGTCATCGGGACGACGCCTTCAGAGTAGGAGTACCAAAAAAGACGCGTCATGGGCCAGCGAGTTGTCAGAATTGAATTAAATCATCAATATCTCCTCGTCTCTGTTCTGTTGAATAATTTTCGAGAAGGTTCTGCCATCTGGCGGTAGCTTCTGGCATTTCTGAAATTTCCCTCAGTCAGTGCCTTTGTAAGCAACATCCACGAGAAGTAACGGTGTATATTCTTGCACCGATGCTATAATATTTTAGTAACTATGTACTCGTGTAGTAATTTTATTTATTAGAGAAAGATGTGTTGACTAAAACTGAGGAAGATTGCGAACGAAAAATATCTTTATACAATTCTCAATACAGTGGCAGACAGGGGTCTATACAATAACGACCTTTCCACCCACCTTTCATCGAGGTTTTTTTTGGGTCGGACGGTGAGCCTGGCGCTGTTTTCATGTCCAAGAAATGATATAAATCGTGCATAAGTTTTGAAAAAAATATCACTTTTCTCAATCTCGATTCGAATTTCGATCAACCCAACCACTCGGCTATCGTGAGAGGTTAACAAAAGAGATATAGGGCGAGGGCAAATGAAACTATTGGAAATTAAACACTTGCTGATAAAAATCGATTTTATTTCATTTCAAAATTACATGTTTAAGTAAAAGTGCAGCAAATTTATTTAATGACTCGAATGTTTAATAGAAAATAATTACATTAATGACATTTTTACATCTTATTTGAATAACAAAGAACAGTAATAGTTATAGCACCAAATCGACTATTGTGGGTACATGGCGTACAGGGCGAAAGGAATATAACATTTTATGCACATATAATATTTTATTAATTTCGTCTACATCTGGAATTAAGAGACCGGCCAAAGGATGTATAGATCACATGCGTTAGGAAATCTGACTAGATTTTTAGTTCTGTCGCACCCATGTTTTAAAGTAGCATCGGATAAGACTTTACGATTGGAATTAAATATCACATGGATTAAAATTATTCTTCCATATTTATTGCATATTTCTTTATAATTTCTCCAAACAAACTATGTATCTTTATCTAATATTATTTAACAGGCAAATGTAATATTCGTAAATATGAATATACAAATAAATTGATGTTTTGTATCTCGGACATAAATCAATTTATTTGGACAATATTTTGAGTTTAGATTGTGTTTTATATTTCTTGTTTATCCATAAGAAAATATGTTCACATGAAGCCAACCCTCGTTATTGATAAGCGGAGGTTGGTTGGTCTCTCAAGTACTTTCACATAGTCTTTGTTTGTTTTCAGTTTCTTGACCGGGCACCATTTAGATATGTTGGGTATGTTGTTTATGAACCTGAACCCGCGCGAACCTGATGGCGGCGCGCATGGCGTCCTGCACCAGCTGCTCGCACGTCAGGAGGCTCACCTTAAGTATTTACATCGTCAACACTTAATGTGTGAATCATAACTAAATAAAAACTTATTACAATGAATTTTAAAACTTATTGCCATAACAATAAGCTCTGTTTAAGCATTTACTGCAACATGTGTGTGTGTGTGTGTGTGTGCTATTACATCAATTTTAGAGAGAAAAGTCATTATTTTTAAAATCATCTATGAAGCAGCTTTAAAATCATAAATTATAAGCTATTTTACATTTAGAAAACATTATATGCAGTGTCGGAGTAAAAATTTACCCCTTCCTTATGTTCTGTGAGTGTCATAATAGACGCCTGACGATTGAAGACGATCTTGTAGATTGCATATAATTGACGTCAGATAGCGAGACATTCATTAAAAAAATCTGATGGATGAAGAAAGGCAGCGTAAAGTGATCCTTGTCTGCTATTATGATCATTACTCCGCGTTTCAAACAAGTTAACCTTGGTGGCGGCCATCTCCGCGTAGTTGTCCGGGGACTCCGTGGCGTCGCGGAGAGTCTCGGATCCGAAGACTGGCAGCACGCAGCCCAGCCAGCGGGCGGCAGTCAGCTGCTCGCTCACGTACTCCTGCACGCGTCGGGTTTTGTAATTTAAATTCAATTTACTTACAAGAGTAATATTTATTGACAGAACATTTACATGTAACAAAAAGATAGGAGGACCTAGAGTACTTCCTTGAGGTACTCCCATAGTTTTTGAGCTATGAAGACATTTTGTTTTCTTTCACATGATTTCTGCCACCTTTACAATACTTGAAGTATTACTTTACTTTACAATATTTTACAATAAGTGAAGAGTCACGATAGCAATGGTTGGGTGGTCGGTATTTCGAGTCGAGAGACCCGAGTTCGATCCCCAGATGGCAGGCTCGTACCAAAGAGTTTTTCAAAAACTTATGTACGAATTATGTCGTGGCTTGGACATAAAAACGGCGATCTTCGGTGGAAGCCGGGTGACGCACCTGCGGCACGCGGGCCACGGCGCGCAGCTCGCCGCCCGCGCAGCACAGCAGCAGCGTGGGCGGCGCGGGGCGGGCGGGCGGCAGGCGGAGGGCGGCGGCGGCCGCCTCCGGCTCCATGAGGTAGGCGCTCCGCACGAAGTGCACCGCGAAGTGCCGCCCGCAGCGCCGCGCCTCCTCCAGCGCCTCAGCCACCTCCGCGGCCACCACTGCGCTGCATTGTTTTGAACGTGTTAGCGCATTATTACTTTACACAATTCATGAATGCAGTTTAAATTTTATCAACTAATCACCCAAATGTAGTCAACTTAGTAAGAAAAAGTATCAGTTATTAACAACAGCATAACTAAAATATAACTCTGGATGCCGGCGACAATTCTCCGGAACCAGAAGAGCTCTCACGCAGAGCCGCCGCCGCACAGCGACAGCTCACCGGAGCGAGCAGCACTCACTGCAGCCCGGCGCTCGCCTGCTG
This sequence comes from Sericinus montela, assembly GCA_029286605.1. Classification (NCBI taxonomy): domain Eukaryota; kingdom Metazoa; phylum Arthropoda; class Insecta; order Lepidoptera; family Papilionidae; genus Sericinus; species Sericinus montela. The sequence continues at coordinate 1,035,226 of JAGSMR010000088.1, read as the reverse complement.
CTCCAGGCGCTGCTCCAGGCGCTGCTCCTGGCGCTGCTCCTGGCGCTGCTCCAGGCGCTGCTCCTGGCGCTGCTCCTGGCGCTGCTCTTGGCGCTGCTCCAGGCGCTGCAGCAGGCGCAGACAGGCGGCCAGCTGCGCGCGCGGAGCCCCGCCGCCGCCGCACAGCGCCGCCAGCCGCCGCCGCACGCGCGCCGCCTCGCGCCGCACGTGCTCGCCGTCCGCCACCTGCGCCACTTGCGCCATGTTCTCCACGTGGCAGAACAACTCGCGCGCCTGCAGGGTGTCGAGACACAGAACAATTACCGGCTATAAAGTATTCTGATCAAAATTGTGACAGCCTTTACAGGCAGGAAGTGCAATAGTTATAATTTTTGCCATAGAAGCTGCAATAGTTACCATCAAGTAAATTGACAACTCGCTTTTTACCTTTCTTCCTTAAAAAAACACCAAACTCAGCTAAGCAGCTTTTTTTAGAGAGGTAGAACCGCGCATTAGCTTTTGCTGTTGCATGAATGAACCGGCTCGACCGTCGGGAAGTACCACGACCTCATAAAATACCGACGTGAAGTAGAAGTTTAACAAACTTCTGGTTACCTGCACTCACCAGTTCGTCTGGTGAGTGCAGGTAACCGGAGGCCCACACCCCTCAAAACATGGTAGCGGAAGAAAAAAATCTACCCCAGGGGGGAACCAGCTGGAGAATCCCCCTCTGGGCACCCGCGCTCGGGCAACCAATCGCTGCCCGAGTGTGGATGCTCAGGCTGCCCCTCTTATTCTGGGGGGACAAAGTTCTGCTCTGTTCCCATACTGTTCGAGGCTAACGAAGCACGAGACGGCAAAGCCGGCCTTGCTCTTTCTTACCGAGACGCAGATATCCTCTCCGGCGGATACCTCTTATGTGTACGTCAGAGAGGATATATGTTTTCAACGCCTCGGCAGTCTTGAAGGTAGGGACCTGTCCACCCTTTGGCTACGCATAGGCAGCGGCGACCACCCTCACGTCTATGGGTGCCTCTATAGGTCCCACAGCGGTAATGCCGAAACTGACCGACTCATTGACCACATCCAAATTGCTGCAGATTCCGTGCTACAGCAGATCCCATCCGCAGAGATCGTGGTACTCAGCGACTTCAACGCCCACCACGCCGAATGGCTACGATCTCGAACCACTGATCTAAACTAAAAAGAAACCCTTCGCCGTATCACCTCGTTTTGAGAGCACTCCCCTAGTTGCCTCAGCTAGCATCGGAATCCTTGGCGTCGACATATGGAGCAACGTTCAGTTTCGCGGTCATTTGGAAGGGAAGGCCAAATTGGCCTCTAAAAAGCTTGGCGTGCTCAGTAGAGCACATCAATACTTCATGCTGGCTCAACGCTTGCAACTTTATAAGGCGCAGGTTCGGCCGCACATGGAGTACTGTTCTCATCTCTGGGCGGGGGCACCCCAGTGTCAGCTCCTTCCATTTGACCATATCCAAAGAAGAGCGGCTTGAATTGTCGACGACCATTCTCTATCCGATCGGCTAGATACCCTGGCTTTGCGAAGAGATGTTGCACCTCTTTGCATTTTCTACAAGATCTACGGGGAGTGCTCCGAGGAATTGTTCGGATTGATCTCAGCCGCTGAATTTCACCATCGTAGCTTACGACATAGCCAAAATTTCATCAACACCACCTCGATGCTTGGCATTCCACCACAGTGCGTTTTTCGCGGAATTTTCTGCCACGCACTTGCACTTTGTGGAATGAGCTGCCGTCAGCGGTTTTTACGGACCGATACGAGTTAGGGACCTTCAAGAAAAGAGCCTATACCTTTCTCAAAGGCCGGCAACGCATCCACTATTCCTCCGGTATTGCAGATGTTCATGGGCGGCGGTAATCATTTACTATCACGTGTGCCACCTGCTCGTTTGCCCCCTATTCTATAAAAAAATGTAAATCGGAACAAACACAAGTTTGTAAAACCGGTTACTAGACTCCATAAAGTAAGTAAGACGTTCATTGGGCGGTGTATATGCTTCTACAACAAAATCCCAGTGCAATTCCTCGGAATACTGCCCGTAAAATATTTTGTAAAAATACAAAGAAGTGCAACATCTCTTCGCAAAGTCAGGGGATCAAGTCGTTAAAATAGAACATGGACGCATATGATTCGAGCCGTTCTTCGTTGAATATGGTCAAATGGAATAAGCTGAGACTGGGGTGCCCCTGCCCAGAGATGAGAACAGTACTCCATGTTTACGATGTAAAAGAGCTAAAAAGTGATTTAAACTCGGTATATTCATGGTGCAAGGGTCTTAAATGCTCAAAAGTGTTATCATATAAAGTTTACCAAAATGCAAGAGATTGCCTTCCAGTTATAAGGTACATGATGTTATTCTTAAGGAAGATAATTCTATCGTGGTCTAGGTGTTCATATAGACTCTAAAGTATCTTTTAGAGAACATATAGATAACATTGTTGGCAAAGCAAATAAATATCTCGAATTTATAAAAAGATCGTGTAAAAAAAAAAAAATATCTTGACGCAATACTCAATACAGGGGTAGACAGAGGTCTAGTCTAGACAAATCAGTCCCTTTGACCGATCTTTTACCGAAGATATTTTCGGGACAACGTGACAGATGGTGAGCCCGTCGCCGTATTAATGTCCAAGCCAACGATGTACTTCGTACATAAGTTTTTGAAAAACTCATTGGTACTGACCCGCCTGGGGATCGAACTCGGGTATCTTGACTCGAAATTCTGACCACCCAACCACTCGGTTATCGTGACTTAAGTGTGTAAGGATTTCTCTATAACGCATACGTAAGAATTACACTTGAATACGCTTCGCCTATCTGGAATCCTATGTATCAGTGTCACATTTTTCGTATCGAGCGTATTCAAAAAAGCTTTACCAAATATCTTGCAAATAAAAGTCAATCCGTTCCTCGTTTCGTAAGTTACCACTAAAGGTTAGAACATTTTAAAATGAAGTCCTTGGAACATCGTAAGACTACAGCAGACTACAGCAGCAGAAAAACATTAGCTTTTACATAAAATTCTGAATGAAAATTTGTTGGTTCCTGAATTATTCAGTGAAGTAAATATTGCTGTTCCACACAGGAGTAGGCCGTTAGAATAAAAAAGTTGTTGAGACTTAATCGCTACCGCAATATTGTAGGCAAGAACTCAAGTAACATTTTTTTTTATTTCACATTATTATTATTATGTTACTTTCGCATATGGTTTCCAGTCCTAACGGCAAAAATATTTTCACTCTACTGAGCACCACAAGCTTTAGAGGTTTCGCGGTCACTTGGAAGGGAAGGCCAATTCCCTTCCAAGTGACCGCGAAACTGAACATTGATTGATATGTAAACGACTAGGGAGGTGCTCTCAAAATGAGGTGATACGACGAAAGGTTTCTTTTAACGGTAAACGCGCAAACTTTCAGGGTTAAATTGGACTAAATTTAGTCGACCCCAGTCCTGGATTTTGTTTGTGAGAAAACTAGAGACGCAATTGCAAAATTTCTCAAGTTCGTTCCTCAGGTGGCAAGCTGATACCAATGGGTTTTTCAAAAACCTATGTAAGATTCATATCGTTGGCTTGGACATACAGACGGCGACGGGCTCATCTGTCACGTTGCCCCGAAAATATTTTCGGAGGAAGGTGGGTCGAAAAGACAAATGTCTCGACCTCTGCCTACCCCTGTATTGGGAATGGCGTAAAAATATATATCTTTTTTATAGCCGTTTGTACATCAGTTAAGAAAGTTATTTTTCTTACAGCATATCCTCTACAGCATTATCCTTCTCGCAAGTCGGGATATATAGGGGTCTCATAGAAGTCACTCTGCATCAAGAGTTATTCCAAGAAAACGGCCACAAGGCTCAACTCTTCCTCATTATATTAGTACATTGGTATCACCCAAATCTTTAGCATTAGGCGTTGAAAATTTTATACATTTCAAGGGTAAAAACACATCGTTTGATTTTAAATATTATAGAGGTATCATCAGCAAATAATAGAAAGAAAGAAAGAACTTTACTTATCGCTACAAGCAAAAATTAAATCATAACATTAAATATTAAAAGTAAAACACACTAAAAAGACCACTATAATTTTCAAAATTAATTATTGGGTTGCAGCAACAAAGCGACCACCGACTCAGCGTAATGCTGTAGTGTATGGTAGTAATACTATATCGTGCTTATTTTCTAATAGTAGTAATAAGTAAATCATTAATATAAATGAGAAAAAGAAATAGACCGAGAATCGAGCCCTGCGGTACGCCCATAGATACCATCGATCCAGAGGAACAAGCACCTCTGACAACAACTCTTTGAATTCTATTACATAAGTACGATTTAATAAGGTCAAAGGCCGTATTTTTTATTTCGTAATGGTGTAATTTCCTGACAAGTGTTTCATGATGAACGCAATCAAAAGCCTCGGAGAGATCACAAAAGACACCCAAAGCATCCTGTCTCCCATATATGCTTAATTAGCTCAACACCAACATCGATTGTTGAGCGACCCCTTGTATAACCAAACTGATTACGGTGTAACAATTTGTTACACCATAATCAGTTTAGTCCTAACCAGTTTTACTTTATTAGAAGCATTTTTAATTTTATTGCATAAGTGTAATGTGAAAGGCTGCAATACAGACTTTTTTGAAAATTCTTGAATAATTCATAACATAATCCTTTTTAACATTGACTATAACGTTCTGACCAGCAGTGTAAGAAGTGCGGACCAATGATTCCAACAGCCCAAAGAACACCATTAATTTTTTCTGGATGTAAGGGAGTCTCAAGTTGCACTTGAGGAATATGATCACTCCAAATACGGCAGTTTTGTTTATTGACGTATCCATTCAACAAAAGTTAGCTTCATTGCTTATGAAAATCGGGATCAACGGCAACCTTGTTTTTGGCCCATTCACTGAATCTACACCTTGCTAGGTGATCGTGTGTCTACAATTGTTGCACGAGTTGGATTTTGGAAGCACGCATACCAAGATCATCCGTAAAATCTTCCATAAAGTCGATGGACACATATCCGATTCCTGAGCACGTCCGGATAGACTGATTCTCTACGCTACGTTGTACAGCAGCAATGACTTCTCTGTACGCACTGTACGACGTCTCTGTGGATTCGTATTATCATTTAGAGTAAACGTGGTATGAAAATCTTCCAAAGTTAATTGAATTTAATTATATTGGACGATTTAGTTGACCGTAATATGGAAGTAATGCTTGATACGGATTTAGAACAGAACCATGATTTTCAAAATAAATTTACACAATTTGCAATCGTTATTCAAGAGTCAGTCTTTTCATATTGAAATACCAAATCAAACTAAACATAAATTATTTGACAGCCGGCAAAATGGCGGCCAGTTAAAAGTGCTGTCAATTTATAGTTTTATACCTCTATAAAAAAACACCCTTCATAACTAGAAAATAACTAATTTTTGGTTCTCGATTCGATTATCATTTTTTAATCAAATGCCGTTTGAGAATGTGGTGCCTCTGATGGAGAAAGAAACAGGCGGATGAAACTCCGTAGGTATCCTCTTTTTTGCAATTTTTTTAAACAAATGAAACAAAATATTAAACCTTATTTATTAAAAATAGCATGGGAGCGAAGCTCTCTTTTAATATAACCTGTCAATAGACATGGTTTGCACATTACAAAGATTTTGTTGTAGTAGCGTACATACCACCCCATGAACGACTAGTACTACGGAGCGTTACTGTAACTGGTGTTACAAGCTTGTGTATGTATCTGATATGTTTAAAGTTATAAAAATATTTATTTCGTCACCAGCTTATCCATAGCAAAATACCATAAACATTATGCTACGGCAATTATTAAAATAAATAATTTTGGCTATATTTGCAACAGAAAGGCATTTTATTCTCTACTTGAAAATTTAGATATAAAGTTTGCCGCAAGAGTTATGGCAACAAAAACAGTCGCTAAGAAAATGGGAGAGTTAAATTTTCTATTTTTTAAGTTTATTGGTGTCAAAAATTTTATATATTTAGTTTTATTGCAATTTTAACCTACTGAACTATATCAGATACAGTTATACATATAATATTTATCTAGTAAATCATCATGTTAGCAGTATCATCAGTGAATAATATTAAGTCAATGTGTTTATTCCCTACAAAGTAGGGTACGTCACTAATATAAATAAGAAAAGTAAATGGGCCGAGAATCTAACCTTGCGGAATGCCCACTGTTACCGGCGACCAAAAACAACATTTTACCTACTTAATTAACTACTTTTTAAATTATTTTAGATAAGCATAAATTAATAAGGTCTAGCACGGTACTTCTTTTGCTACCCTCTTTCTTCCTATAGGTTCCGTTAGAAGTAACCATGGGAAGTGAGCCTCCAATACCGCACTAGCGACCAACATGGCGGGATAACAATCTCAAAACATACTAGAGATCAGAACTGATCAGACCGTTTTGCGGTTAGATGTATTTGGTACCATTACAAAATCGTTCATCGGGCAAACATGGCAAATCCTCCATACTGTAGAGCTACGACCTGCAGTGGACTTTCGAAAGCCGTTAAGTATGTACGTATGTATGTATGTGTGTGTGTGTTTGTGTGTGTGTGCGTGCGTGCGTGTGTGTGTGCGTGCGTGCGTGTGTGTGTACGTGTGTGAGTGTGTGTGCACCTCGGCCGCGGCGCCGCCGGCGAGCGCGTGCAGCTGCGGGCAGTCGGAGCCTGCGCCGCGCGCCGCGTGCACGCACAGCTCGCGCACGTGTGTACGTGTGTGTGTACGTGTGTGTGTACGTGTGTGTGTGTGTGCACCTCGGCCGCGGCGCCGCCGGCGAGCGCGTGCAGCTGCGGGCAGTCGGAGCCTGCGCCGCGCGCCTGATGCACGCACAGCTCGCGCACGTGTGTGTACGTGTACGTGTGTGTACGTGTGTGTGTGTACGTGTGTGTGCACCTCGGCCGCAGCGCCGCCGGCGAAGCGCGTGCAGCTGCGGCAGTCGGAGCCTGCGCCGCGCGCCGCGCGCCGCGTGCACGCACAGCTCGCGCACGTGTGTGTGTACGTGTGTGTGTGTGTGCACCTCGGCCGCGGCGCCGCCGGCGAGCGCGTGCAGCTGCGGGCAGTCGGAGCCTGCGCCGCGCGCCGCGCGCCGCGTGCACGCACAGCCTGCGCACGTGTGTACGTGTGTGTACGTGTACGTGTGTGTACGTGTACGTGTGTGTACGTGTGTGAGTGTGTGTGTGCACCTCGGCCGCGGCGCCGCCGGCGAGCGCGTGCAGCTGCGGGCAGTCGGAGCCTGCGCCGCGCGCCGCGTGCACGCACAGCTCGCGCACGTGTGTGTGTACGTGTGTGCGTGTGTGTGTGTGTGCACCTCGGCCGCGGCGCCGCCGGCGAGCGCGTGCAGCTGCGGGCAGTCGGAGCCTGCGCCGCGCGCCGCGCGCCGCGTGCACGCACAGCTCGCACGTGTGTGTGTACGTGTGTGTACGTGTGTGTACGTGTGTGTGTGTGTGCACCTCGGCCGCGGCGCTGCCGGCGAGCGCGCGTGCAGCTGCAGGCAGTCGGGCCTGCGCCGCGCGCCTGATGCACGCACAGCTCGCACGTGTGTGTACGTGTGTGTGTACGTGTGTGTGTGTGTGTGTGCCTCGGCCGCGGCGCCGCCGGCGAGCGCGTGCAGCTGCGGGCAGTCGGAGCCTGCGCCGCGCGCCGCGTGCACGCACAGCTCGCGCACGTGTGTGTACGTGTGTGTGCATGTGTGTGTGTGTACGTGCGTGTGTGTGTACGTGTGTGTGTGTGTGCACCTCGGCCGCGGCGCGCCGCCGGCAGGCGCGATGCAGCTGCGGGCAGTCGGAGCCTGCGCCGCGCGCCGCGCGCCGCGTGCACGCACAGCTCGCGCACGTGTGTGTACGTGTGTGTGTGTACGTGTACGTGTGTGTGTGTGTGCCTCGGCCGCGGCGCGCCGCCGGCGAGCGCGTGCAGCTGCGGGCAGTCGGAGCCTGCGCCGCGCGCCGCGTGCACGCACAGCTCGCGCACGTGTGTGTGTACGTGCGTGTGTACGTGTGTGTGTACGTGTGTGTGTGTGTGTGCCTCGGCCGCGGCGCGCCGCCGGCGAAGCGCGTGCAGCTGCGGGCAGTCAGGCCTGCGCCGCGCGCCGCGCGCCGCGTGCACGCACAGCTCGCGCACGTGTGTGTGTACGTGTGTGTGTGCGTGTGTGTGTGTGTGCACTCGGCCGCGGCGCGCCGCCGGCAGGCGCGTGCAGCTGCAGGCAGTCGGAGCCTGCGCCGCGCGCCGCGCGCCGCGTGCACGCACAGCCTGCGCACGTGTGTGTGTGTGTACGTGTGTGTGTACGTGTGTGTGTGTGTGCACCTCGGCCGCGGCGCCGCCGGCGAGCGCGTGCAGCTGCGGGCAGTCGGAGCCTGCGCCGCGCGCCGCGTGCACGCACAGCTCGCGCACGTGTGTACGTGTGTGTGTACGTGTGTGTGTGTGTGCACCTCGGCCGCGGCGCCGCCGGCGAGCGCGTGCAGCTGCGGGCAGTCGGAGCCTGCGCCGCGCGCCGCGTGCACGCACAGCTCGCGCACGTGTGTGTGTACGTGTGTGTGTACGTGTGTGTGTACGTGTGTGTGTACGTGTGTGTGTGTGTGCACCTCGGCCGCGGCGCCGCCGGCGAGCGCGCGTGCAGCTGCAGGCAGTCGGGCCTGCGCCGCGCGCCGCGCGCCGCGCGCCGCGCACGCACAGCTCGCACGTGTGTGTGTACGTGTGTGTGTACGTGTGTGTGTGTGTGCACCTCGGCCGCGGCGCGCCGCCGGCAGGCGCGATGCAGCTGCGGGCAGTCAGGCCTGCGCCGCGCGCCGCGTGCACGCACAGCTCGCGCACGTGTGTACGTGTGTGTACGTGTGTACGTGTGTGTGTACGTGTGTGTGTGTGTACGTGTGTGCACGTGTGTGTGTGCACCTCGGCCGCAGCGCCGCCGGCAGGCGCGATGCAGCTGCGGGCAGTCAGGCCTGCGCCGCGCGCCGCGTGCACGCACAGCTCGCGCACGTGTGTGTGTACGTGTGTGTGTACGTGTGTGTGTGTGTGCACCTCGGCCGCGGCGCCGCCGGCGAGCGCGTGCAGCTGCGGGCAGTCGGAGCCTGCGCCGCGCGCCGCGTGCACGCACAGCTCGCGCACGTGTGTGTGTACGTGTGTGTACGTGTGTGTGTGTGTGTGCACCTCGGCCGCGGCGCCGCCGGCGAGCGCGTGCAGCTGCGGGCAGTCGGAGCCTGCGCCGCGCGCCGCGTGCACGCACAGCTCGCGCACGTGCGCGGTGGACGCCGCGTGCGTGCCGCAGCACAGCTCTCTGCCGACACACGTCTTAAGTATAACAACTCTGCAGTTGTAGTTGTTAACCGCTGGCTGTATTAAATTGATTCTAGTGTCATTCAGTAATGGGAAACCTAAGATAGCGGTTATTAATGAAAAATAAAATATTCCTGGGTTCTCCAGAGTTCGCATTCGGGCTCGCAGCTGTTTTTAAATTTATATATTCATGTGATTAAATTAAAATTTCAACTGACACGGGCGGGCTTCGAACCCGCGATGTTATTGTATATTCATGTTCAGTCTTCCAAATGTTGATTGAGGGTTTCTAAATGACGCAATAAAAGACATTATGATACAATAGTTGTGAACCACACTGATGTCCAGAACACCTATACATAAGTAAATGTTGTGCGCTGTACATAGCTCTCGTCAGTAGTACGCAGACTGTCAGGCGGTCAACTCGCTCTGCAGCTGCACGCTGCTGCAGCCCAGCTGTCCGCAGCTGCAGGAGGCGCTAACCTGGAGTCGAGCGGCGGCCCGCAGCTGACGAGGCGCAGCCCCCGCTCGGGGTAGCGCTCCCCGGGCACTGTCAGCACGCACTCCTCGCTCTGCAGCTGCACGCTGTCTATGACCCTGGTCTCTACAGCAGCATCACTTTTTATAGCCAACCTGCATGGGCGACCCATTCAGTTATAAACATTAAACGGTTAAAGACGTTAGAATATATTTAGATGTTAAATTATTTGTAATTACTCTAATATTTAACTGATCATTTACATCGATACTAAATTTGATTCAGACTTACAGGACTTGCTAACCTTAATAAGCGCAAACTAGAAAAGAGCTGATGATCTTTAAATGTCCCTAAGGATACCCCTTAAAGGAATTAGTATAAGTTTGAAATTATTTATTAGAATTTAAACTTGTAGGACACCACGTGTTATAGGTAGTTGTGAACTACCTATAACACATGGTGTCCCACAAGGCAGCATACTTGGACTGACTTTGTTCCTTGTTTATATAAATGACCTACGTTTAGCAAATAAAGAAAATGTTAAATTGATCTCTTATATAGATGACACTGTCATAATTTTCATTGCAAAAGACTGGGAAAAAGTTTATGATGTAGCACCATCTAGATTTAATTATGTTACTGAATTGATAGCTAAAAATAAATTACCAATATAAAAGACATTAATGCCACTAGAAATATCCCAACGTGCAAAATTTTTTTCCTACAACTGTTGATCGCGCACTTATCAAACAAGACGCATATCACCTCATATCTAGGCTACCTGACTGGTCGGCGTTTCGGCAAGCCAGCGTAGTAGTATCGCATCACCTCATTTTTTCTATATGCATTTTTTAATTACTATTGTATTCTCGTTCTAACCACGCAAGCAAACACTGTACCAATTGGAGCAAATTAAAAGAATTATAAAGTAAAGGAAACCAAAGTATTTATTTGCTGCCCACACAATCTGATCTGATCTTGATGAATATTGTGATGTACTAACAGTGCGACAACTTTATAATCTTCAAATAGTTATAAAACAGCATAAAAATACTGAGTAACTGAAATTTGATACAAACTATACAAAAAACTTTATCGCATAATAATAAGCTTTTTGGGACCCCATGTTTATGATCATGTCAACAAATCATCATACTCAGATAACAAATTTGTATATGAACATTGCCGATTGACTGAAAACCTCAAGGTATGGTACCAGAAGCACCACACACATCTGGCAGCACACTTCAGACAGGCTCACCACCTCTCACATTGTCCCAAAAAGTGTCTTTGGTGAAAGGAGTGTCAAAAGGACTTAACTGTCTCTGTCTACCCCTGTTATTGGGAATGGCGCGGAAATATTTTTTTATTGCATTCAGATAAATGAATTTCAAACACCCATTACTTATATGAGACGGTTTTTTGTTTAAATCCATTTTGATAAACTATATCCAAATAATCAGACAATCAGACAATAAATAAAAAATGAGCAAATAAATTCTCACCTCACCAAATCCTGGGCTTTTAAGAGCACTTGATCCGACAATTTCTCACCGTAAACCGCCAGTCTTAAACTTAAGCCTTTGTCGGTTACAGAAGAACCTATCTGACACACCACGCTGTTAGGCAACACTCTTCTAATAGCTGCATTAAGCAGATGCACTGCTGTATGATTCTGCATCACCTTCAATCTTTTATCACTGTCTATTGCTAGTGTCACTTCCCTATCGCACTTAAGATATGGTTTCTCACATGATTTTTCTATAACAAAACGCCCTTTATGAAACACAAAGTCGCGTATTTTGAAAACACTTTCCACATTAAAAGTCACTTTATCACTAACTTTTATTATGCCACTATCTGCAATTTGACCGCCTTCCTCGCAGTAGAAATTTGTTCTGTCCGTTACTAGATAATAAGTTCTATTCTCGCACGGATCTAAAACATCTATCCATTCACCATCTTCATTCAATATTGAGACTAGATTCGATTTGAGCGGTTCGAACACTATTTCATTATCAACTAACTTATAATCGTATTTGTATTTATCGTCTGTGCAGGCGACTCCATTTTTTAATAATCTTTCTATAGTTTCATCAAATAACAGCCCTCTTTTGGTGGTTTGCTCCTTGAATGCTGTTTTATGTCTAGATTTGTGCTGCACCAGGAGTTTCTGAAAGCCCTGCTTGTCCACATTAAGATTATTTAGTTTTGCTACTCTGTCAATAATATCTTCTTGGAAGCCGTGCGTGTCGTACAGTTTGAACACCAATTCTCCAGGGATTGTTGAAGTTTTCAATTTGGTCATTGTCTGAAAAATTGAAATAACTTCAGTAATTTTTTTGTATCGATGACCGAATAGTGAATGATAGGAAATATGCAAGCAGGTTACGCTTCGATCGATAACGGAATCTATCTGCAGAACATAGGCCTCTACCATAAGATATGTTTGACATAATCGTCACGCTTGGCAAGCAGACTGACGATCGCAGTCTCGCACCTTAGACGCTGATGCCCGTCACCGGTCTGATAAATTTTTTTAAAGATCCATGCCGCCATCTGTCGGTAACCAAATATATTTCCAATGCCTTAGTAGCCTCTTACGGCACCCACGGGAAGAAAGAGACTGGTATATTCTTACCCCGTAACCACACAGCAAATGTTAAATTACCTAGTAAATAAAACAGAACCGAACAAAATTTATTATGTTTACTATACCTCTTTAAATTCTTTGTAGCCAAGCGCAAACCCAGCAACCTCCACATCCCCCAGGCTCTCCACCTCGGGGTACTTCCGCACCAGCCCCCTCCATTTCTTCGACAGTTCACTTCTCAATTTCGCATACGCCTCTCTCTCATGCTCAATTATAAGCTCGGCTTCCTTCCGCTTGGCTATCAGCTCCGGGTATGTGTCTCCGAGGGTCGTCGCCACTTCCGCGTACAGATGTTTCAGCAGGTCGGGGTTTTGGAAGACGTCCGTAGAGATCTTGAATGATTTGCGCATTATTTGTTTCAGGTTCAAACTGAAAATGTTGAGAATAGTATATTGAAACGTGCAAAGGCATTTCTAAAATGCCAGAAAACTGTCATGTGAATAATAAATAAATAAATATCCACATATGGTCCCTGTCACGATCAGAAGCCGAAATTAGAAGATCGCTGAGTGTCACGATCCTTGCATACCTCTTTCGCTTCTCTCAAATTCCTCATTTTCTTCATACACGTCTAGGTATCCGAGTCATCATTTTCTTCATACACACTCGTCTAGGTATCCGAGCCATTTGTTCTCCATTAATACTCCGTCAGGATACTATGTGTAAAGGCATTTATTTCATTACAATAATGAACAAACCCGGACCGACCTGGCCGCGGGGAAGGCGCCGTCCGCGAGGCACACGCTGACCATCCGCGCGTGGTCCGCCAGCCGCCGGTACGCCTGGTCCAGCGCAGCATCCGCGCCGAACCGCCCGCTGTACGGCGACACACCCTTGCTGTTCTGTACCGATTTATTCATTGTAACATTATTTCTTAATTTAAAAAAAAGCAATCGTCATAGTCACAAGTTCTCTGCAGGATGTAAATATTGCCAAAAGAACACCACAAAGTGCTGTATTCATCGTTTTCACAACACTGTGTTGGCACGCGCTGCAGCCGCTGCACTCACCCTGTGGATGGCGGCCAGCAGCGGACGGAACAGCTCGGTGTCGTAGCTGGTGGGCACGCGCTGCAGCCGCTGCACTCACCCTGTGGATGGCGGCCAGCAGCGGACGGAACAGCTCGGTGTCGTAGCTGGTGGGCACGCGCTGCAGCCGCTGCACTCACCCTGTGGATGGCGGCCAGCAGCGGACGGAACAGCTCGGTGTCGTAGCTGGTGGGCACGCGCTGCAGCCGCTGCACTCACCCTGTGGATGGCGGCCAGCAGCGGACGGAACAGCTCGGTGTCGTAGCTGGTGGGCACGCGCCGCAGCCGCTGCACTCACCCTGTGATGGCGGCCAGCAGCGGACGGAACAGCTCGGTGTCGTAGCTGGTGGCACGCGCTGCAGCCGCTGCACTCACCTGTGGATGGCGGCCAGCAGCGGACGGAGCAGCTCGGTGTCGTAGCTGGTGGGCACGCGCTGCAGCCGCTGCACTCACCCTGTGGATGGCGGCCAGCAGCGGACGGAACAGCTCGGTGTCGTAGCTGGTGGGCACGCGCTGCAGCCGCTGCACTCACCCTGTGGATAGCGGCCAGCAGCGGACGGAACAGCTCGGTGTCGTAGCTGGTGGGCACGCGCTGCAGCCGCTGCACTCACCCTGTGGATGGCGGCCAGCAGCGGACGGAGCAGCTCGGTGTCGTAGCTGGTGGGCACGCGCTGCAGCAGGGCCGCCACGCGCTCCAGCCCCATGCCCGTGTCCACATGCTGCCGCCGCAGTCTCGTCACCGACCCGTCTTGCTCTCTGTCAGTGTTAACAATATTCTAATAACACACATTCGCCATTTTACTTGTGGTCTTATATTACATTTTCGATGATGAAAAGAACCATCACAGATTGGAACAACATAAATACTTATTTTAGCAAGTTCCAAACATAATTTTCTTGATTGATTAGTTTTATAAATAGAATAGGAAACTCAAAGAATATTTCACTGTTACCAAAATAAAATAGTTTAGATATTTAGCAACCTATTGGAATCAATGAAAACTAGATTCCATATCTCAGTGAGGTTCCCACTGGATCCCACATGATGCAGTTCAGTGCAAACTCCGCAGGGCCCGGTGGCTCCCATTTCCCAGAAGTTATCCGCAGCTCCTCGAGCCTGCAGTTGACTTTCTGGCACTCTGACAAACACAAAGATTTCATAATAAGACAAATGGAAGGATAATAATAATGAAACTGTTAAATACTTATTAAGATAAAACAGGGCCACAGTGATTTTATTTCTATACTAGCAAACTCAAAATAAATTTTATAAAAGCCATTTTTCAACCCTTCTTGAGATTCCAAATAGACGAAAAACAGATTGAATACTGTATATTATAACAATCATAATTACTGAATTAAAAACTTGATACAGTCACGATAGCCGAGTTGTTGGGTGGTCGGAATTTCGAGTCGAGAGACCCGAGTTCGGTCCCCAGGTGGCAGTACCAATGAGTTTTTCAAAAACTTATGTACGAATTTCATCGTTGGCTTGGACATAAAGGCGGCGACGGGCTCACCACCTGTCACGTTGTCCCGAAAATATCTTCGGTGGAAGGTGGGTCAAAGGGACTTAATTGTCTAGACTTGACCTCTGTCTACCCCTGTATTGGGAATTGCGTGAAGATATTTATTTATATATTTATTAAAAACTTGATAAGACAATGATCCCCAAAAGTGGGAATTTTATTTATTAATAATAAACTTTAAAAAAGAATAATAATAACAAAGTCTCAATTGCTTACGATAAAGCATAACAACTATGAGCAACTATAAAACTATAGGACTATAATCTGTGACTGTGCTACATTTAAAGGGCTGTGCTATGTGTGTTCAGTAGTGTTTGTTGAAGTGAGGACTGTTTTAATGCTATCACACATAAAAAGAAGCATCCCTGTGCAGTACATCAACAGTATACTAAGAGCTTTGTCCCCCAAGCATGACTTGCAAATATTGCAACACTAGTTGTAAATCTTACTTGGCAGGCTATCTTAGATTTAAGCATTTTTATATTTATTTAAATTGTAATTTTGAGTCTCTATGTCTCTTAAAAATATAATAATTAATTAAAAGTTATTTTATTTAATTATAATCTATCTTATAATAATAACCTAATTAATAAACATTATAATATTTTTATAGATTACAAGTTTTTAATGTCCATACCCAATTGATCTCCATATATCTCTACACTCTCTATCTTCTGGTAAGCCTAATATAACATCCCCACCAAAGTAAGTTACCACCAGGTCCTCTGGTTTCAAACGGAAGGGACCGAGGAGCAGATCCCAGGCCATCTGACAAGCTTCTTTCTGGTGAAATGAAATGATTATTAATACTATAAAAAAACTATGAAATATCCAGACACACTCTTTATACACTTTATACTCCATGTATCCAATACTTTTAAGTCCAGCAGATACTATGAATTATTTTATTAATATTGAACATCTGTTAATGATAAATAGTTTGTATAAACCACATTTGACTTTAGCTACTTAAAATATTAAATCAGAAACATAGTGTTACATAAATCAGTACAATCTTGATCCCTTTGCTTGGATTTCAAAGTGCATTAATCTCAGTTGTGAGATAAATAATGGGCAATCAGTTTGACCAATTTAGCAAGTAAAGTTTACTCGAAGGTTTTGACACGTAGGATCTAAGAGAAATCGGAAATATTTCTATGGGAGGCATAATGCGGATTTAGACCTGGAAGATGATGCATGGATCAAATTTTTTCTCTCTGCATGATCACGGAGAAGCTTCTGGCTGCTAACCAGAAGATTTTCTGTGCTTTTGTGGATCTTGAGAAAGCATTTGATTAGGTTGTAAGGAAGAAAATGTGGGAACTGTTGCGGGGGTATGGTGTGGATGGTCGATTGCTAAGGGCTGTACAGTCACTTTACTGTGACTGTAAAGCCTGTGTGCTGGTAGGGCATGACCTGTCACCCATGTTTAGCATCCAATCAGGCGTAAAACAGGGTTGTGTCATGTCTTCCTGGCTGTTCATACAGTATCTCGACAGCTGTTTACAGAAGCTGAAAGATAGTTGTTTGGGTGTGAAATTGGGTGACATTTAAGTAAATTGTCTGCTGTATGCTGATGATGCAGTGCTTATAGCACCATCAGAGGCCCAACTGCAGACATTAGTCACGTGTATAAAAGAAGAATGTGAAATTAAAGGTCTCCGTTTGAATGCTAATAAAACTAAGGTTCTGGTATTTGAAAGGGACGAAGAAAGAACGAAGTGTGAAATGTGGGTAAATCAGGAATGTCTAGAACAGGTGAATGAAATTGTATACTTGGGGAGTGCGGTTAGCCGGGATGGAAGATGTGATTTAGATGTGGACAGGCGCTACCGGGAACAAAGTCAATGGTGCCCTGAGTGCGTTAGTCAAAAGACAAGGCGTAGTGAAAAGTGCACGCCTTGCAATACATAACGCAGTGTTGGTACCAACTTTGTTATATGGCAGAGAAACCTGGGTATGCCAGAAGAAGCATAAAAGCAGGTTGAATGCAGTGGAGATGCGATCTCTTCGTAAAATGTTCGGCCTTACCATGGCCGACCGAAAGCGAAACGAAGAGGTTCGCAATATGGCAGGTTTGAAAGATGACCTTGTCACAAAAATTGATAAGGGCGTGCTTGGATGGTTTGGGCACGTTGAGCGAATGAGTGAAGACCGAATGGTGAAGAAAATACATAGCGCGAAAGTTAACATTAAAAGGTGTCGAGGTAGACCGAGAGTAACTTTCGAAAACCATGTGAGCAAATTGCTTGAAGAGGGGAAAGTCAAGAGTATTCCGATACCTAGACATGCATGTATGAAGATGATGAATCTCAAAGAAGCTAAAGAGGTATGTAGGGATCGTGACACTTGGCAATCTGTTCTCTCTGGCTACCCCGTCAGGGATTGTGCGTGAAGATAAGTAAGTAAGTGAGATAACTAATGAAGAGGGACTGTAGTTTAATTTACAGATTATTACCATTCCTGTTTTAGGAATTAAATTACTGGTATTTGAATAAAGAATATTTCAGTTCATTTAAAATAAGAATAACTTTTTAACATACCTTATAGTAATCTCCAAAGGACCAGTTGCCAAGCATTTCAAAAAATGTATGATGGTGACCATCCATTCCAACAAGGTCCAGGTCATTGTGTTTCCCGCCAATGCGAATACATTTCTGGGAATTCACTGCCCGTGAGCAAGGCGCATCAACTATGCCCAGTAAGACTCCTTTGAACTGAAAATATATTTAAATGACATTATGGAATTTAAATACAAAAAAAAAGTTTTTTTGACTTAGTGTTAGGGAGAAAGTGTCCTGCTGTCCACTTGTAAGTAACAATGATGGGTGTGTGAATGCTACTTACTAGGAATTTACACTGCTGCCAAACTGAAGTTTAAACAATTGTTGTAATCCAGCTTGAAATATAAAAAGCCAGTATAATATTATAAAAGGTTTTAGTTGTACCACAAAGTGTTTAGGGCTTACCAAATTTATTTTATTGAAGGTTACAAGGTTTACAGATGACCACAGTATAGTATACATAGCCATCAGCCTATATCACACAATAACTACCAACAGAAGCCCCTAACCAAGAGTTGGACTGTCGTTACCAAAACCTTATCCCACAAACTATATAATTCACAATATTCAATTAAACTGTACCTAGTACTACAGACTAATAATAAATGGAGATAAATGTATTCAAGAGGCTAATATGCATATGGTCAGCAGTGGCCTATGGATTATCTTTTATGTCGTTAGAAGTCTGCCTGGAACACAGTTGAATCATCTCAAAAACTATTAAGAGTTGTCCCTGTTTCTGTTTTTTAACTACCATCTCATACATACTCATCATGATTAGAGTCCATTTATTGAGAATACCAGCAAGTATTATTAGAAATTATCGTCACCTGATTCATTCCAGCATTCACGAAGGGTACTGTTGGATCACATAGAGGCACTACGGAGCTCGATTTGACATGCTTATGTCCATGATTTTTAAAGTATTCAATGAAGGAACTTCTAATGAAACTGCTGGAAGACTTCAACATCCTCTGTAATCTGAAGTTTTCCTTTACTGCTTTGTTCAAAACCGGTAAGGATATAGGAAACATAGTCACGAGTTATTGGAAGTATAATATAAAATTGGTAAACAATCTTCAAGGTGTAATATGAGACGTATGTTAATTTTTTAAAGTAATTAAAAACTGATAGTGTCCGCGAACTTTTCTTCTCTTGTAATAAATACAGCTGAAAGTTAAAAATGTTCCAAAAATAAACGGCACCAGTATTAGACCTAAACCGCCACCATATGTTTTATGTCAACTGTCAGTGTCTTTTAAGTGTCATTGTCAATGAAACGTAACGGTCGTTGACAGCTTATGCGTTAACGTTTATCAACTAATGAAAGTCACGTGAAAAATAAATTAGATGTCCTTTTCACCAAGCTATACAAAATTCCAGTCCCTAATCCTCCTTCAATGGAATTGTTGGAGACTTGGCTCAAGCCGAGCTCTGCCTTTAGAATCCCAGGCGTCTCCTGCTACCATAGTGATCGGAGTAATGGATATGGTGGTGCTCTGATCCTACTTAACATGACCATTGCTTCCTCACCCATCCCCCTTCCCATTGTACAAGAAAATATTAATGCTGTAGCCATTAAAACTGGACCTAACAATAGTATGTATTCCTGAAATAAACCTGATACTGTCCAGCATTACTCCTCCCCACATTATTATCGGTGACTTCAATAGTCTTCATGTAATGTGGGGCTCCCATAAATCAGACTCTTTTTCATAGTAACAAGTACTTGAAGTTTTTAAAGAATTTAACCTTTCTCCTCTTCTGAATAATGGTTCTCCTACCAAAACGTCCTACCCTTCCCAGAACCCTAGATCCGTAGTAGACCTGACATTATGCTCCCCAACCCTTGCTGCTAGTATGTCTTGGCAAACCCTCCCATCTTATTTTGGTAGCGATCACTATCCCATACTGTTGATACTATCCAACAGATGTATTCTCTTCTGAAAAAAATCTCCCCTTCTGAAATTTAATTCGTCTAAAGGCAATTGGGAGGAATTCTCCACGGAATAAGAACTTTTTATCCCAAACCTCCCAACCGTTAACCTCCATAACCTTCAGTTTGTCTATGCCCAGTTTATAGCCCTCTTAAATAACAGCTTACAAAACTCCCTTAAAAAATACCTCCACTAATATTCTCTCTTCTCCCTCCTGGGAAGCAGACTGCTCCTTAATTATTAGAAAACGCAAAGCAGCAGAACGGTTATATACTTCAAGTATGTCTGTTGAAAACTAACTTAATTACCAAAAAATTGCTGCGGAATCCAAAAAACTTCTTTCTTTATTTTATTTATCTTCACGCACAATCCCTGACGGGGTAGCCAGAGAGAACAGATCGCCAAGTGTCACGATCCCTACATACTTCTTTCGCTTCTTTCAGATTCATCATCTTCTTCATACATGCACGTCTAGGTATCCGAGTACTCTTGACCCTCCCCTCTTCGAGCAATTTTCTCACATGGACTTCGAAAGTTAGTCTCGGTCTACCTCGACACCTTTTAATATTAACTTTCGCGCTATATATTTTCTTCACCATTCGGTCTTCACACATTCGCTCAACGTGCCCAAACAATCGAAGCACGCCCTTATTCATTTTTGAGACAAGGTCATCTTTCGAACCTGCCATATTGCGAACCTCTTCGTTTCGCTTTCGGTCGGCCATGGTAAGGCCGAACATTTTACGAAGAGATCGCATCTCCACTGCATTCAACCTGCTTTTATGCTTCTTCTGGCATACCCAGGTTTCGCTGCCATATAACAAAGTCGGTACCAACAATGCGTTATGTATTGCAAGGCGTGCACTTTTCACTACGCCTTGCCTTTTGATTAACGCAGTCAGGGCACCATTAACTTTGTTTCCGGCAGCGACACGCATGTCCACATCTCAATCACATCTTCCATCCCGGCTAAACGCACTCTCCAAGTATACAATTTCATTCACCTGTTCTAGACATTCCTGATTTACCCCAATTTCGCACTTCGTTCTTTCTTCGTCCCTTTGAAATACCAGAACCTTAGTTTTATTAGCATTCAAACGGAGACCATTAATTTCACATTCTTCTTTCATACACGTGACTAATGCCTGCAGTTCTGCCTCTGATGGTGCAATAAGCACTGCATCATCAGCATACAGCAGACAATTTACTTTAATGTCACCCAATTTCACACCCAAATCTTTCAGCTTCTGTAAACAGCTGTCGAGATACAGTATGAACAGCCAGGAAGACATGGCACAACCCTGTTTTACGCCTGATTGGATGCTAAACATGGGTGACAGGTCATGCCCTACCAGCACACAGGCTTTACAGTCACAGTAAAGTGACTGCACAGCCCTAAGCAATCGACCATCCACATCATACCCCGGCAACAGTTCCCACATTTTCTTCCTTACAACCTAATCAAATGCTTTCTCAAGATCCACAAAAGCACAGAAAATCTTCTGGTTAGCAGCCAGAAGCTTCTCCGTGATCATGCGGAGAGAAAACATTTGATCCATGCAGGATGCATGTCCAGGTCTAAATCCGCATTGTACCTCCCATAGAAATCTTTCCGATTTCTCTTGCATCCTACGTGTCAAAACCTTCGAGTAAACTTTACTTGCTAAACTGGTCAAGCTGATCGCCCGATAGCACCCGCAGTCATAATGTGAACCTTTACCTTTATATAAAGGCACAATGATCGCGGATCTCCAATCATCCGGAACAGCCCCCGTTCGCCATCACAATTTGCACAGCAGATGAAAGCTGTCCCAGACGCGTGGCCCACCATACTTGACCATTTCAGCAGTAACTCTGTCTAGTCCCGCAGCCTTACCACATTTCAAACTTCTAATCGCATATTCAATCTCTTTCATACTGATGACCTCAGTGTCGAGGTCCAAGTCTGGCGTACCAGTCACGGCGTCACCCCCGGATCCCCCACTAAGATCATCACACGTATACATCTCTCTATAAAATTCGCTCCATCGCTGCATGACGTCCGATTTTTCTGAGAGGACGTCATTGGTTCCCGAAAGCACTTTATTTATTCTTAAGGCTGTCGCACCACTCCGGGTCCTTTCAACCTCTTTTCAGAAGAGTTTGGAGTTCTCCTTGATGTTGTGCGACAACCTTTCGTCCGATTCCATTCTACTCCTTTCACGCACTTCCTCAAACAATGCTTTCGTGTGAACTTTCTGGAGCTTATATCTTTCTTTCCTCTTCTCTCTCATATCCTTATCATTACTAGAGGTCAAGTAGTCTAACCATGCTTTTTTCTTTTTATTTACTGCTTCTTTCTCTTCGTCATTCCACCATGCATCACCCTTTTTACTACTACCTCTTTTCACAGTTCCACATACGTCTTCCGCTGCACTAACCATTCCATCTCTAAGGCTCTGCCATATTTCTTCCACACATTCTTTCCTGACATCGATGCTGTCCAGCTTTTCGGCTACCCTTGCTTGATATTTATCCCTAGTGTCCGCTTCCTGAAGCTTCCAGCTTCGGATGCTACCGACCGACTGTGGTTCTGGTATCGCCGTCCGGTGGCGCCAACCCACGAACAGACCCCTAAATCTAGTAATCACTAGATAGTGATCCGTTCCCAGGTCAGCACCTCGAAACACTCGCGTATCCATCACCTGTTTTCGCAGTCGGTCATCCACCAGGAATAAATCGATCATACTTCTCACATTCTCTCTTGTTCTAGTATACATATGGATTTTCTCGTGACTAAACATAGTGCTTGTCACAAGAAGACCCTTTTCCTTGCTTACAGCCAGTATAAGCTTGCCAGCATCGTTAACCCTTTTATCACCAAACATTAACCTAGCACCGACTCGTACCCTGGCCGAGCGGTACCAACCCATCTATTCAAATCACCACATACAACAATTCTTTCGTTTCCTCTAACCAAGTCTAGAACTTCTCTTACATTCTCCCAAAACTCCTCCAGCTCAGCTCTGGACGATGAAGCTACCGGCGCATAAACAGCCAAAAGGAATAACTTCGTCAGTCCTAATTTAAAGCGAACCCAGAGAAGTCTCGAGTTGACAACCTTATATTCAGTCATAACATCGACCAACCGAGACGACAGCAGCGCCCCCACTCCCTGGCAGGCGCTCTCGCTCTCCGGACCATAGAGCTGACGCCCCGCCAGGAAGCTCTTCAGTACCGCTGCCCTTCCGCTTGGTCTCCGACAAACACACGACATCTAATTCTCTTTCATTATTTCAATCAACTCATTCGTCTTATCTCTCATGCCTCGCATAATATTATACCAATTCTTAAACCTGGCAAAAATCCTTCTTCAGCTCTAAGTTTACCACCAACGAAAACGCGACACATGTTTCGCCCCAAAACAAAGTATTCTCGAGTAGACCCTACGATGAGCGACCGCAGTCTCTGCGGTCGAGTCTACTCGCTTGAGAATACCTTTTTTTTGAGGCGAAAGACGTGTCGCGTTATCGTTGGTGTTGGTATGTTACTACTGGTTGAGTGTAGTGGTGGTGGTGCATACAGTAGAATTAGTGCACGCATCTGTGGGAGGGAGGGTAGTGCTTTTCTTCTCTTCGGACTAGGTAGCATGGAATGGTGCGAAGAAATGGTTTCAAAGCAAGGGGCCCAATTTTTCAATTCATTAAGAATCCACTCTACAATATCCCATATGAAGCCCTAATTTAGTGAAATGTAAAAAGTAGTTTATATGATGCATTTGTTTAAGGAGAGTACTGTCGCCTGAAACACAGGTATTTACCTAGTTTACGGACAGTTGATGTCTGATTACCTTTACATTGTAACTTTTTGTACCAATAAATTTATTATTATTAAATTCCGTAAACATATAGTAAAAAGACGGTTAATTGAATATTACAAACAATCCAATTTTATTTATATGTATAGATAAATAAATATTTTCACGCAATTCCCAATACAGGGGTAGACAGAAAAAAAAAGAATTTTTAAACCAGACATAATTTTGAACATAGGTATTTACAAAGATACTTTTGAAGCAAATAGCCATTTTATTAAGATTATATCCGAAAATTGATATGACTAGGTTATTATGTTCACCGATGCTTCAAAGGTCAAATGGGTTACACCTTAACTATTGCCGAGGAAATCCCACTTTATTCTTGAATCCCTAATATAAGTAAAAGTAAATTTTGAAATGGCTTGCTGTAGCTAGTGCTTTTTCATCAGTTAGATATAGTGACCACATGTCACATGCAGGGTGCATTAAAAGGATATTATAATTCTTCTTTCTTAGTTTTATGGCCCCTCTTTTTAGATGCAAGTCAAGATCTGCCAATGTCAAGTCAGTTATGGGAGTGACAAGAGGATATTATACTAATTTCATCAGTTCAAACTGTCCAATAATATGAAGCAAGGTATTTCATCAAACATTTTCTTAAATAAAGATAATGCAGCATGTTTGGGAGTGAAAGAAAACACAAAAACTCCATAGGAATAATTTATTTTCTATTTAAACAAAACCATCGAGTGCATTATGCAGATCTGACATATATACCTTCTTCCAATCATCATAAAATGAAATACATCTCTCTGCATTGAGACACAGAGCCTAGACACTTGGCGCATTGGCATCTCTCAGTGATAATCCCAATTCACACTTCATGCTTCATCCAGGGTACCAGATTCTGTTAAACATATCGAAATATTAATAAATGGCAACCAAACTAAATAAAATAAAGTATCTTCTGTTAACTGAATCCAATTCTCTAATTAGTGCGCCATTAAATTACCGTTTAATTTTGAAGTTGATTTTAAAACTTTACGCTGTTCTATAATGGATAAATTTCTATTCGATTTTCGTAGCTCCTGTCTACTTATGAATCAATATTAGAAAGCGCACAATTTTACTAATCATTTATACAAAAAAGATTATCACACTAACATGTGACAGATTGATACACATGCTGAGATTTTACAAGTTACTCTCAAGTGATCTATAGTGAATCCGTGGGGAGTTAGCAGTGGTCGCCAGGACCTACGTGACAGTGAAATCGCATGGGCTCGTTGGCCGCCGGCGATGAGTCCGCACGTGCGACGAACGCACGCCGCTCACGCTTTGGGTTCATTGGCCGTACTTACGATTGTTCAACGTTATCCTCGTGATCTTCTGTCGGCGTCGCCTAACGCATACTGCGGTACGAGCCCGCAACGTCATCGCATCGACTACGTGTCGCCCGCAGTGCGCACGCACCGTGCCGCCGCTACTAATTGGTCTGAAAGGACTCGCACGCACTTTCTCTTCGAAAGCCGCCACGTTCTTTGCGAACGTCAGATACAATTTGGTGATACAATAAGAGACAGGCGCGGGTCGACTCCGCACGAGGCGCGCCCACGTCGCAACGTTCTAGCTCTACGTGACAGCCGATCGGAATGCGGTGGCCGTGAACGTGCTATCAAATAACGCTTCTGTACATCGCACAACATGTGACGGTTATTACGAAACTGTTATTCGCATCAATTCTTATAGTTAATCATGTAATAACTAAACGGCCAACACAACTGGTGGCTCTGGGAATCTCTGGCTCTGGGCTCGTGAAATACCTGCATTAATATATTATAGCCACATTTATAGAAACAACCGCAACCATTAAAGCAGACGAAGCCATCGAGACGCTAAATCAATAACATGCAAATGAAAGGTTTGAATGTCAGAGAAGGGGGGAGGTCGTAAATAAAAAAAAAATTAGAAAATGGTAAAGGATTTAATCTAAAGGAAAATATGATACAGCTTAAAATACTTCTTAAACATTTTAGAATCTTATCAATTATAGCAAATCAAAATTTTATATAAATCTAATCGCATCGGACATGCGTGGGAACATCGCCGGGCGACGTCGTCAGCGGGTGAAAATGAAACCGCGCGAGAAATATAATCCTCATTTATTGAATTACAAAATGATTTTGACATAATTTGATTGGTGTGGTTCAGCGCACATTGGACCTAAGCTAACGATCGTGTGCGTCCGCTCCGGGCAAGGCCGGGGGGCGGCTGCACGGGCCGGCCCCACGCACGCACGCAGCCGACAGCCAGTAGCCCAATACCTACTTCCGTCTTTCACTAACTACCCTCGGTTACTACTCGCTACCGTCCAACTGTTTGGCTTCCGCAAAGTCATTAAACATTCCTCTTACATTACAAATTAAATATCGAAAAGACCGTCGGCGGTGTGCGTGGAACCTAAACCTAACTTATCTAATACCAATTCAACGTCCATACTTCGCAGCCTATTTAACCAGTTACAGGCCAAAATAGACAAACAGATTGGTAATTTGATGATGTAATTTGTTCTCATTCGAAGACACTGTCAACATTTAATCTTAAATTTTACATGTAAAAAATAAATATTAACACTATTCTCAATCAGGCAACTATTTGATATTTATTGCTCACATTGCATAACGCATTATACTAAATGATAAGCCTTCACCGACCCGTGCATATCCCCGGCTTCAATAATATAATAAAAAAATTCCTAACTGTACTGGTCATAATATTCTAACGCGTCTGTCTGTCAACTCATCTAGTGGTGCTAGGCAGACCGATTGACGTAAATATTCGTACGAACTTTACCAACCCGTGTGACTCCCCCTAAAACAAATTTTTTCACCTTGTAATATTGGTCATTGGTTACTGAAGTTTATTCATCATGTAAGTCTTCAGTGATAAACAAACTATCAATAGAATATTTCGCATAAAAATTAACAGGGAACATTTATATAAGCATATAACAGATACGGAATATTAATTCGTAAACACTTTACAAATTTATCTTAAAATGTTCCCTGTCAACTCTAAATAAACAGCAACACCTAATCAACATTAGGAAGATTTATCAAAGTGGAGGACAAGGACAGATGCAGTAAGGATGTTACATTGATATAATTTGGAAAACTTTGCATCACCTTGTTTGTAATAGATCCCAATTCATGTTAGCTGCATTGCAAAGGCATTTCACATTTTAAATTTATCTTTTTCAACTAATTGACACATTTATAATTACTCAATCATTGCATGAGTGTCCATTTTTATTTCATTCAGTATTCATTTATATATTCCTGAGTTTTGTATCAAGGGTAAACAAACTAACAAGTAACTGCAAATACACTTTTTCTTTTCATATGAAAAATAAATAATCCATCCTAGTATTATTATGTACACACAAATTTATTACGACAGAAAAACTGACATTAGTCATCAGCAGTTATTTTTTTAATATGTATAGTCACTTAACAACGCCCAGTTTTTAATGTAAAATTTTTGGACTTCCCTATACTATATAATTAATTAATAATTATTAATTAATAAATACATATATAGATAGGGATAACATCGCATACATTGTACAGATCCCTATGTAAGATGCTAAAGCACTTGTGGTATTGGAATCGGAAACAACGGCAACACAAACACCCAGATCCGAGTAAATATAGAAAAAGTGGTTTTTCTACATTGACCTGACCAGAAACAAACCCGGGACCTAGAGATTGCGTCACCTGGAAAACCGGTGTTTACGCCACTCGTCATACTATTATATTGTATTAAACCTTTTTATGAAGTTTTTCTTAATAATTAATATATTTTTCAACTTTTTAGGCTGGCCTTGAAGAATTACTATTTATATATTATTCCGTCACCTGTGAATTGCAATCTTTAGTATCCTCTTACAAGACTCATGGGAATAAACAAGTGGTATATTCAAACGTCATAACCACACAACAAAACATGGGAAAGTAAAAATAATATAACTAAGTAGAATAATATAGTTATTTCTATAATAACTAAGCCATAATCCTCAGACTGCTGAGACTTATTTCATTTAAATTGTACAGTAGAGGTATAAAAATGAAATTAGGAACTTAGGTTTCTTGGCACATATATTCTTAGATCTTGTGTTTGCAAATGATTCACAAAAGCTTTAAAGAAGCCTTAATCAAATATAAAAGCTTTAATAATGAATACACATTTTGAATTATGTATACATAATAAATTTATTATTGTTAAAATCATAGCATGAGTGTCATAAGAGACACTAAAGTACAAACCTTGAAAATGCAATTGACTGCTAAACAAATGGCGACGATAAACATATCAAAATGTCATGTCAACCAGGTGACAGGCAGCAGCATTTATGGTGTGAGATATAAACATTGTTATTATGGTCAACTCTTTTATTGGGGAGGCTTATGCCTTATGTAGTGATTTAACAGGCCATTATGATGATAGATAGTTTTGTTTAAGAAAGTAACAATTTAATTTTATTGAAATATCTTACAATTTATTTTTATATAAACTAGATTCTAGAAAATATCAAATTGAACCAGCTAAAGAAACAGAAGTTGTACTAAACCAAAATATGCAGTATAGTAATGGACCAGTTTTTACATCAACACCTTATACAAGATATTGGTAGGTAAAGTATGAGAAAATTGTACTCAAATATTTAAAATTTAAATAAGAATCAACAACAATTTCAGGAGGTAAATGTAAGCCCTTACTTTGATTTAAAAGAGTACTAGCAATGCTATAAAATATTACCAGCATTCTTGATAACCACTGCAACTAAGCATTGCTTGTAGCTGAAGTAGTTTATGAAAATTGTCAAATGGCAGTCTCGCTTCTTATGTTATGTTTCAGTCTGCAGCCCTAAACTATTGGGCTATATTCCTATACAACCTTTAAATTTTTATATATATAAAAATGTTATTGTGGCTTACTCCATTTGATTAAATATTGTAACTTACAAGAGAGTATTAAGTAATACCAACACTGTATTGAGTAATACCATGTGCGAGCTTAAAGAGATGTGTTTAATGACTTTCCACAGTGCAATGTAAACCAAACAACATAAATATTGCTAAGTGAAAGGTGCCCAGAAAACATCAATCACATTAAAAACCTGTTCATGTGCTGTTGTGGACAAATTTGCAGTTACTTGATAGTTGCTTAAAGTGTTAAATAATATTAAAGTAAGATTGCTCACCGTCCCATTGGTGGGTACTGCTGCGCGTAAGGGTCCCGGTCATAGCCCCCTGCAACACCCCCAGCACCACGCCTGGAATACCAAGTATATAAGAATTCAAACTTGGGGAGATATTTTTTTGTCCTTATAATATTGGTTGTAAAAGCACAATTTGTCAAAATTTTAATAATTGAAGGATTATCTAAACAAAGAAATAATAACAAGATTTAGGAAGGTATAGAAAATTAAAATGAGAGAATGCATTTTGAAAATTATTGGACTTTTTTTTTGTATTGGAAGTTTTTTTGAAAACAAATTGAGCACCTCTACCTCTTTCTTATTTTTAAGTCAGTTAAAAAAGCTGACATGATTTGAAATAATTTGGATTGTTTCAAAATATTCAAAACAATGGCTGAAACCAAATGTTTCCTCCTTCATTAAATCATCTCAAAATCTACATGTTCTTTGTGTTTTCGTGCATTCATTTTTAACTACCATCTTATACATACTATTCAATTGGTTGAGAGTGCCAGCAGGCATCAAATCCTTTAGTAGCCCTTAGTCTAAACAAAAAATAACAAACATTGATATGAGAATTGTTTAAGGTGTGATTAAGTGTAACCAACACCACTAAGAGGTGTACATGCAGAGATATTCCATGTTCTTTAAACCTTCTCAGCTCACTATAATATATCAAGTAGAATGGGATTTACAGATTTTAAAGTAGCATCCAATAAATCAAGTGAAATGCACTGATTAGGTTATTTACTAATGGTAGTGTAGAGTAACTTCATGGAAGAGGTATACTCAAATAGTATTTCAAAAGGCTTTGCTCAGCAGTGGACCTTTTCAGGCATGTTATTTTATTTCGTGCGGATGTGGAATGGCATACTGACATGGGCGGCGGCGAGCGGCGGCTGAACATGTCGGCGGCGGGCAGCGGCGCGGCGCGCGGCGGCGGGCGCTCGTAGGCCGGCGCCATGGGGCCGGGCCCGCGCATGGGCGCACGCCGATCCATCAGCTCGCGCTCGTCGGGGTACATGGGCGCGCGCCGCTCGTCGGGGTACATGCCCGACATGTCCTCCGCGCCGTAGCCGCGCCGCTCGTCGTACATCGGCGGCGCGCCGTACTGGTCGCGCGCTCGCCCGTCCATCAGCGAGAACCCTCGGCGGTCTTCCCCGCCGTAGCCGTTGTAAGAGCGGTCGTCGTAGCCGCCCATTGGTCGCTCCATGCTCCTGTCGTAAGGCGGTGCGCCCATTCCGTTACGCATCGGCATGCCACCGCCCATCGGTGGTCCTCTCATATCGCCACCTCGCATGGGTCCCATGGGGCGAGCGTCTCTCATGTACGGCGCGTCACGAGTTGGTGGGCCGCCTCGCATCGGGCCGCCGCCACGCCGGTCCATAGATCCGCGCATGCCGCCTCTCATCCCTCCTCGCACACCACCGCCGCGCTGACCGCGCTCCTTGATGCGACCTCTCTCTACTGTAATTACGCCTCCATTGAAAGTTGTGTTATTTAGACTACGGATCGCGGCGGAAGCCTGCTCCTCTGTCTGCATATGTACGAATCCACATCGATTCATTATGTCACATTCCGTCACAACACCGAACCGCTCAAACAATTTTCGCAAATCCTCTGGCTTTGAGCCTTGAGGCAAGCTTCCGACGAACACTTTCGTTTGCTGAAAGAAAGTTTAAATTAGCAAATAACACTAGATTTATACCATATAACAAGCGACTATCATAATGAACACTTACCGGTACCATTTTTGTTTTGTAGAATTAAATAATATTAAGTTAAATTCAATAATACTATAAAACTCACTACACGTGCATTTATTCTACAATTCCGCTTCTTTATCGCAACAAAATGGCGGGCGGCGTCACCTATAAAAAACGTACATGATATATTTTCTCTTTGGTCTCCGAAAACGGTAGACAAAGAATACTGAGAGCACCACAGAGTACGTATAAGTATTGCCAGGACTCAAGAATTAAGCAGTTTATTAGTTATATTAGTCTGCAATTTTTACTGCGGGAGGACAGATTTTGAATCTGATAAAAATGAATGCATGGTGCATGCCTTCATTAACATTTAGAAAAACACTCTCAAAATATTTTTTTATTACTGTCTACTAAAAATTTAATTTAATTCAAAATTAAAATACAATGAGAAATTGTATAAGTAATGAAAAGCGAATACAGATTTAAACTTTCAACTGATGCGTGTAAGAAACATGCGTGTAAGACACGGTGCCACGGTGGTAAGAGCGTTGCCACGGTTCGGCAGAGGTCGCAGGTTCGAAACCCGCCCGTGTCAGTTGAAATTTTAAACACATTTTTTCTCTTTAATTTAATCACATGAATTTAATACTTGAACACGCACTGATGTCAAGATGACACATAAAACCAAATTGAAACCAAAGAGTATACAATCACTAATCACAACCTTAATTGCAACCTCAAAATTGCTTATTATTTCAGAGCTGTCTAAAACATCGCAATGCGGCATCTAGCGAGAAATATACAAATTGTCCATTAGAACAGTGGATTAATAAAATAGAAATTTGAATCTTATATACGTACAATTATTAATTTTCTCTATTATATATCTATTTATATTTCTCTAATTTTCTGCTGAACATTTTGAATTATAATAATAAGCTATAAAATATTTTTATACTTTATTACTTTTAGCAATAAGCAAAGAAAATATTCGTACTATTTGTAGTAGAACAATAAAAATTCTAAAAAAATATATTTGGGGAAATGTATACCACCAATTGATTTTGCAATAAAATTTATAATTGTTGGTTTTCATTGCCAGAACCCATAACGCATAACCATAAGATAGAGAAGAGCATTCAATAAATTTTCCATTTTGTTGATATTCATCACAGAGGTCATTGAGATCGTAAAGAGATTGTAAGATTGAGAGTAAAAGAGTACGAACATTCCTTACTAAAATTTCTGTAATTTACAGGAGAAATAGACAAACAGTTATCACTGCTATTACACTGCTGTTGGTAGCTATTTCAATTGTCCAGGCTTTTCCCATAACCGCCTTTTACGACAGCAAAAAGGTGATCGTAAATTATTATATTTATTACACGGCCTTCTGCGTTTTAAAACAGCAGTTTTTAAGCAAAGTTTTTCTTTATTTTCTAAATCAGATATGAGATATATTGTATGTATATATCTTCAAACTATTCTCAATACAGGGGCAGACAGATATCTAGACAATTAAGTACTTTCGACCCACCTTCCACCGAAGACATTTTTTGATTGGTGATATAAGATATAATTTCGTAATTTACATTCTGGTAATAAGTCACGATAGCCGAGTGGTTGGGTGGTCGGAATTTCGAGTCAATAGACCCGAGTTCGATCCCCAGTTGGTAGGCTCGTACCAATGGGTTTTTCAAAAACTTATGTACGAATATCAATGGCTTGGACATAAAGACGGCGACGGGCTCACCACCTGTCACGTTGTCCCGAAAATATCTTCGGTGGAAGGTGGGTCGAAGGGACTTGATTGTCTAGACTCGACCTCTGTCTACCCCTGTATTGGGAATTCCGTGAAGATATTTAATTTTTTTTTTACATTCTGGTTATTACATTAAAAAAATTAAGTGTATAGGTAAGTTGGTAATAAAACAGATTTTTTACAAAACGATTTTTCATACTGCCTTAATTATATTTATAAGCTCCCTATTATGAGGCACATTGTAGTCCTAATAACTTTTCTGAACCTGCACTGCATGATGTGTTGATATTGATTTTAAATATTCGCAGCGCCATCTATTGAAAAATTAGTTGAAGTAACACATTACTTAAGGTAACTTATGTAAAAAGGAACCGGAAATCTTGGTAAAATTGTAATTTGATTTTTAAATAGACTTTAAAATAAAAGTTTAAAAAATATCTTAAGTCACGATAGCCGAGTGGTCGGGATTTCGAGTCGAAAGACCCGAGTTCGATCCCCAGGTGGCAGGCTCGTACCAATGGGTTTTTCAAAAACTTATGTACGAACTATATCGTTGGTTTGGACATAAAGACGGCGACGGGCTCACCACCTGTCACGTCGTCCCGAAAATATCTTTGGTAGAAGGTCGGCCATCGTACCTCTTAAAACATAGATTTTTAAATCGGTATAATTGATATGATATTTTAATGGATCGGTTTCTAAATGTTGTAATTTAAGGTTGTTTAAAATTGAAGAAATGTTGGTGGCGTTAGTATTTATAGCAGACATACATACATCCATTTTTAGGGACAATATCCCATACATTGTTCTGATCTCTGAGCAAGAAGCTAAAGCACTTGTAATATGTAATCGGAACTACATATGTTAAAAAATGTTTTCTATACAACAAACGGTGTACAAAATTGTCGCTAGCACTCGGAATCATATGAAGCGATTGTAAAAAAAAACTCAACAAAAATCTATGAAATTATTGTTTTAATATTAATTATGATTAAATCAGTCACAACCGAGTCAGATACACATTACACAAGTTTTATATAAATATATTTTTGTTTATATTACTTCCGTTATTTAATTATTCTCTAAAATCTAATTAGTCCCAATTATTATAATTAGTTTACACAATTATAAAAATAAATTTAATTGCAATAAATAAGCCCTCAAGTTTATTTAACGTCATCTTAGAGTGTCTAAATATACAGAAGCGTTATTTATTGAACGTATCAATTTTGTTACTTCATTGTGTATACAGTTCTTAACCAATTCGGCTACGTTATAATTTGTCATAGTTCCACATTCGTTTTGATTGCAGCGAAAGGCTCCCAATATCCTCGCTGCGACTTTATCGGAGTTGTTATGATGCACGGCTTTCGGTGATATGCGTTTGGATTTCTTGTACAGGTTGTCTGCGGTGAGGGTCAAGTTGATAGGTATTACGTCGTTTGTGCGCTTCACCTCACTCCGTGCCATCCGTCCTAACAAATAGCCTGGAATGCGTTCAAAACTCTCTGTATAATTATATTGCGACTGTCTGTTTCGCAATTAAATTTGTAATGGCAACGCGTCTCACTGTTTTCGTTCCCAAAACAACGTTATGATGTCACCATTTCTTCGAAATAGAAATTTAATTATTAAATAGGATTGGATTTAATTATTAAATAGAACTTATAAAGTGAACTGCAGGACATTAACCTCTAACTTAAGACTGGATAATCGCTATTGGCAAGTGGATTGGCGATTGAAGTACACTTTGCAACTTTGACTCTGCTGCCCAGCACCGTACTGCAGAATTTTAGTCAGTTTCATTCTATCAGTTTAGCAGGTATTTTTCGAGATAGTTTTCGAGATAGATATTTAAGATAGTTTTCGAGATAGCTGGCGATAGCCTATGAAGTTTTAAAGATGTTTCCTTTAGAGGCTTCTTACGATAGCCATGGGAAGAAAACGGTATATTTCTTACGGTGAATTCTTACGTAGATTATATGTCCTAGTATTTGAATAATAACACTCGTAATCTAGTCCCAATGATTCCCTGTGACTTAGAAACTGGATGAGGATAATCACAAATCATTCGAAATTTATTAATATCTTACAAATAATAAAAGTAAGTATGTTAAAGTTCCACAGCCTGCTGGTAGAAGAAAGATTTGCTATAATTACCTAAATAAATAAATAAATACATAAATGGGGAGAATCACATACATTTCACTGTTCCCAAAGTAAAAAGCTAGAGTACTTGTGGTATAGAATCGGAATCAATTGTTTCCGGTTTTACCACGGACACATAAACCATGCAGAAAAAGTAATTTTCTACATTGACCGTCCAGGAATCGAACAGTCAGGCCATGAAAACTGGAGGTCGCCTTTCTGTCTTTCAACGATTGTGTAGAACAGATGAAACCGATAGCCATTTTTCTTGTTGTGGGTGTCGTAAAAGATGGTTAGGTGTAACTCAAGAAATCTCAAGACGTTCCAATATATCAGGTCCTGTAATGACAAATCGAACTTGACAGTGACAGTAAATCCTCATGGAGGGGAACTTGCCTCTCTCTAATGAGGATTGCTATAAATGCTTTGCCAGGAACGCAGTTTCGTGAACAAACACATCGCAGCTTGGACACTGTTTCCCGTCACCGGCCTGTGTAATCTTAGTCTATTATTTTTCAAAATGTTTATCCTACCAAACGATATTATCATTTGCTATTGCCTTGTCTCTTTACATTTTATCCTTTAGTCGCGGGAATATAAGAATTTCCCTGAGGAAGAAAGGTGAAATGTTTTTCAGCCGATACATGGCATGCGAAATACCTGTCTCATTCTTTTTTATGACCCTGTAATGATCACCAAGCGCAAAAACAAAATAAATATTAGAGGTTACTCAACTTTTGTAGTGCACTGTTTACGTATAAATAAATCAAAAATAGTCAAAGAAATAATGTAAAGTAATAAAGCAGCTTGTAAATGGCCACTGCTGGGCAAAGGCTTCCTCTCAAATATCTAAGATTGATTAGCGCAGGGAATCGTTAGCCACGCTGTCCCAGCGGGTTGTCGCACTTTACAATTCTCGATATAATACTTTTTTTTCATTATCAGACGCCGAGCTCGTGGTCAATTCAGCATTTAAAATGAGTTAATAACAATGT
The DNA here is from genome assembly GCA_029286605.1 of Sericinus montela. Lineage (NCBI taxonomy): Eukaryota > Metazoa > Arthropoda > Insecta > Lepidoptera > Papilionidae > Sericinus > Sericinus montela. Next base: position 1,000,024 of record JAGSMR010000088.1, on the reverse strand, counting down.
TGGTGGTGCCGGCGGGGATAGAACCTCGGTCATTTACTAAAATATACATAGATAGGGAAAACATTTCTCTGTTTGACATACATTTCTCTGTTCCCAATGTAAGCAGTTTAAGCTGTTGTATGGAATCAGAAATAACGAAAGTATCGCACACCAGACCCGAGAAAATATAGAAGTGCTTTCTAAACCACCGGTAATTGAATCTGGGACCTCAGAGCTGGTGGCAACATGAAACGATGTGTATGCTACACGTTCACGGAGGTCGTTGAAGTAACTAATATAATTTTAAGCTATGGGTAAATAAAAAGAGCATACCTCCAAATATACAAATGACTCCAATCAAAAACACCATAGTAGCGCAAAGCCTTGTAGTGACTTGCGGCGTGGAGCCGGTGAGGGAACGCCTGTGCTCTATACTCATTGTATGAAAGAAATTGTCCGATGGTCCTCAAACTCCTGAAACTTGGTGTAGGACGCGAGGAGCACTCGGGAGCACTAGTGTAGTAACCGACCGCGGTTCCCCGTGATTCTCGACTAGGGTATTTTTAGACGATACGATCTCACGTCTGGCCGACGTCGCGTGCGAACTGTGTTTATATTACTCATGTTTGAGGTATACGCGTTCATTCTTAAAAAATTTTCGTCGGGGGTTTTCTTGGAATATCACTTGCGTGGACGGAATAACGTTTTCTTTCAGTGACAGGGACGTCTTAAAAATAATTGTGAATTGGAGATTAATTTAATCTTATCGCTGTTCCTAATCCTGGTGTAAACAGAGGTTCAGACAAATAAGCCCCTTCCGATCCATTTTCACCGCAGGCACTCTTTTGGGACAACTTGACTGGTGGTGAGGCTGTAGCAGTCTTTTTGTCCAAGCCAAAGATATATATCTTATAAAAAGTTTGAAAAAAACTTATTGGAGTATACCACCTGGGGATCGAGCTCGAGTCTTTTGACTCGAATACCAGTGACATATTAAATTTTTCACATTTTATCCTGTTGCCTTACATAGCAGACAATTAAGTCCATTCGACCCACCTTCCACCGAAGATATTTTCGGGACAACGTGACAGGTGGTGAGCCCGTCGCCGTCTTTATGTCCAGGCCAACGATATAAATCGTTAAGTTTTTTGAAAAACCCATTGGTACGAGCCTGCGACCTGGGGATCGAACTCGGGTCGCTCAACTCGAAATTCCGACCACCCAACCACTCGGCTATCGTGACTTATTCTTGCTTTCTAATATACCTAATATACATACTACCCGGAGAGACGCTTCTTCACTTACCAGCTTTCCATTAACTATAGAACAGGCTGCTCCGTAAAAATCATTGGTGCGTTAGGAACGATACTAAGTTTTCTGTGCCGTTTAACAGCGTTGTGAGTAAAAGAAAATGTTTTTGGTGGAGTTTTCTCGTCGTTTTTGTTATTCACTAGATGCACCTCCGCAGCCTTGACCGCAATGTAAAAATAAACGCAGAACCATGATTATTTTTCTAAAATAAAAGAAACTTAAGTTACTTCTTATAACATCAACTATCTGTCAGTGAATTTCCGGTTAAAATCGGTCCAGACGTTTCAGAGATTGGCGGGAAAAGCGAGAACAAAATTTTAAAAATTGTTTTTTTTTTATATCAGTACTGTATATTATTGGAAATGCATTAAGTAAACAGCTGCTAGTTTGGGATTACAGACACTTAAATTTTATGTTCTGCCAGTCGAAAATCCTTGTACAGGAAAACAAGTTGTATAGCGACCATCAAATGATTTAGTTTAACTTGCAGTACGTTCCGAGCTCGTTGAACGCAGGTGTTTTAAGACATTGCTTTGAGGAAATATTTAGGGAATGTGTATGTTCTACGGTGTTAATTCAAGAAGTGGATAATAAGTTAAATCCCCAGGAACACTCCATTATTTTACGATCACTAGACCTTGTCTGCAGGAAGCCGGTGAAAGTGGAGGAGGGATTTAGAAAAAAAGATGGATATCCTTTTTACTTAAAAATGAAAGAATTATTATTAACAAGTAGTAATTTATTATATAAAATAGGAAACATTCATTATTCTTACGACTGCATCTAAAACATAACATCATTTGGAATATTGGCAGAGAGCATTTAACAAACAAATTCAATTAAATATAAATTATACAAATTGTTAAAGAAAAAAACGACAACATTTGAGATTTATTGCTGAACAAAAATTACATAAAACGTAATGAGAAATATTTCTATAATTTTAGTGTCGTGATATCACGTAAAATATACCATTGTGTCCAGTGCCATCATTTATATAAATTTATAAAACAAACTTCCATCTTAACGTATCACAATAGTATATTTACGATTACGTGTAAAAATAAACCTCTAATGGCCTCGTAACGGAAGACGAACGATGACTCGCCTGAATTAGAATCACCTTACTATAAAGACTGCTTCACACGAGTAGCATAAAGGTGCGTATATATGACGATGTACTTGCTATATAGTTGAACAAGGTAGGAGCTGTAGCTTTTATTATTAGGAAGTTGGCACACGAGCAATGGTTTGGTGGCATTTCATCGCCTAGAAAACGCAACTGCATCCCCTCTTGTATTGCGCCCTCTGTTGTGGGCGTCGGTGGGAATTCAGGACTACGAACCGCCGCACATGTTCGCATCGATACATGCTTACGTCTACATTTCTGGACCCGCACAAATTTTACACTATAGTTTATGCCTGTCGTATGTACCAGCGCCGGAAACACACACCATCAAGTTTTATGATTTAAAAAGAATTCTTTGTTCAATTGTCATTTTTGAGTTACTTATGTCAGAATTTTCACATTTTTGAAATGTGAAAATTCTGATTCTGCCTATTGTTAATAAAAATTAAAACAAACCGTCAGAGTTTTCCAACCACTCATGTGAAAGGTGAAATCGATCGAGTTGTATCGTTAAGAGAAAATATCAAAGCACAAAAACGTTTACGAAATGCGCGCGAACCGTTTGTAAAACGTCTTGACAGTTTAACTGATATTCAAACACACAATGACAACGTAGTTTCAATTTGGCAGAATAAGAATGATATTTGGCAGAATTATTGTGCCTAGAACACAGTAGCGGAGGGCATAGAAAACACAAACACAAAATATTGTTTGTATGTTGTATGTATTTTGACAAATGAAACGACTATACTGACAATGAAAATACGTGTGTGTGGGCAGCTTCTCCACCCACTGTCCATCGCGATTGTGGTAAGAGGTCATGGACACCGTGTCATCAGATAAATAGCGTACAATTTGTCAGTGTTTGTGGTCGAATCACTGCGAGGTTTGTATGCAAGCTTTGCGTATCGACATAAGAAAATATCACATATTTTTGATCCCGTTGGTCTCTCTTAAAGAGTTGCTATTAACTATATATATTATGAAGGTAGTTAGACTAAAATGAAGCAGACTGGTGAAGGCCAGCAGTTTTTAGGGCACATCGTTAATCCACTCGCTTCCTTCATAAGGGAGGGGCATACGTCAGTGGACTTATATTATTTAAAAATACGGATATTAATACATACATTCATCAGTTTCAGATGACATTCGGAATTTGAAGAAACAAAAAAAATATGTAAACGTAAACGCTACAGTCTCACGGTGTCGCTGGCGTTGAGCCCAAACACATATTTATCAATTTACAGCAAATTATCTGACCATCTATTACGTTTCTGCCAATATTTATCAGTCCATTTCGGTTCTATCCCCACTGGTAACATCTCCAATGTTTGTTTAGTTAAATTTTACTTGACTATTATGCTTCAAATTGATAATTTAACATGAGAACGTATGTTTCCAAAGCGGAGATTTGGTACAGTACATGATTAAACGTGTCTGGTGTGACAGAGGAGGAGATGGGATGGGCCGTGGGGGGCGGGATCACTGCCCCATGTTGAAGAGCATCTTGAGGTCCTCGATGGAGAGCTTGGAGGCGTTGTTGTGTCGCGCGCCGGTCAGCACGCTGTCGGCCAGCTCCAGCTTCACCTGCTGCAGCCGCCGGATGGACTGCTCCACCGTGTCCACGCACATGAACCTGCGCACGCGCACGCGGAAGTTACGGCAGCGGCACGGCCTCGTTACGTGCTCACCGACAGTCAGTCGGGCAGTAAATTTATCAAGGTTTATATTAAAATATAATACGGGAACCAATTGACCGTCTCTGACCAGCATAATATTTTAAAAGCGACTTCTTGTATTTACGCGAATATTACACATTTGAAATGAAACGATTTTCATATTTTATCGCATTTTTAATTAGTTTTTAAAAAACTATTTTTATTTCCCGTCGTTTCGAATGCTTAACAGCATCCGTGGACCACGGATAAGTAAAACAATTTTCAGATAAAATCACAGTCACGATAGCCGAGTGGTTGGGTGGTCGGAATTTCGAGTCAACAGACCCGAGTTCGATCCCCAGTTGGTAGGCTCGTACCAATGGGTTTTTCAAAAACTTATGTACGAATATCGTTGGCTTGGACATAAAGGCGGCGACGGGCTCACCACCTGTCACGTTGTCCCGAAAATATCTTCGGTGGAAGGTGGGTCAAAGGGACTTAATTGTCTAGACTAGACCTCTGTCTACCCCTGTATTGGGAATTGCGTGAAGATATTTATTATTTATTTATTAAGATATATACATAGATAGGGACAACATCATACATTACTCTGATCCCCAACTAAGTAGTTTAAGCACGAGCGTCATACAATCAGAAATAACAAAAGCACTATAAACACCCACACCGGAGACAATGAAGAAACATTTTTTTTTCTACACTGAGCCGACCGAGAATTGAACCAGAGCTAAATAAAAACTAACGCATGAACTATATTTCTCGAATTGAACCCAAGATTAGGCAACTTCTAAAGGTATAACTAGGTACTAACTATGCCTCTTCTTATCTCTTCGACAAAACCTAGAATAGCAAATAACATATATACACATTGGCTTGCATCGATTGCTGGGCCATATGCCTTACGATAGAGTGTGTTTGTCATAATCGCCTCGCTTGACAATCGGTTTGACGAACACAGTATCAGACCATTTACGATGCTGCCGACATTTTGGCTTGGTATTTTTAGAGATACGGAATTCTGCTATCTGTCTATAGGTAAAAATTTAAGGCGTTTTCCTTAATAGGAACGTTTAAGGCGTTTTCCTTTTACGACACCCACGGGAAGAAAGGGGGCGGTAAATTATTTAAACAGTGGAGTATATCACTCATTTCTTTTTTTCTGTGAAAGATAAATGTCACGAAAACGAGGGAACGATTCAAAATATAATTTCCACTCATACGCGTTCAAAGCGCATCATTACAGCGTCTGCCTGTGAAACGGTTAACGACCTCTCAAATCATTATAACACGTCTAACGCACAAACGAAATATAATCTGTAACGTATTCGCTTTCCCGAATTAATTAAAAAAAAAAAAACAAAACTCGAACGTTGCTACAATACCGAGCGCCAAATTCTCACGAACGGCGGCATTTCTCGGCAGCCAGGAATAGTTGGCATCGGGCGCGATGACTTTGAAATATCCGATTGTTCCGAAACTGAGTCATATCTGGTAATTTATTATCTCCTGGTACATACTAACGTAGGAATCTTCCTGTGATCAATTCCGGTAGTTGATTGCTCTTGTCCAAGCCAGAGGTACTATATGTCCTTACACACGTATAAATAAATACATTTACATAGATAAACATTACATGCATATAAACATCCCTAACTCGAATATAATATATCATTAATATTCATCAGTCACGATGGCCGAGTGGTTGGGTGGTCGGAATTTCGAGTCGAGAGACCCGAGTTCGATCCCCAGGTGGCAGGCTCGTACCAATGGGTTTTTCAAAAACTTATGTACGAATTACATCGTTGGCTTGAACTAAAAGGCGGCGACGGGCTCACCACCTGTCACGTTGTCCCGAAAACATCTTCGGTGGAAGGTGGGTCGAAGGGACTTAATTGTCTAGACTAGACCTCTGTCTACCCCTGTATTGGGAATTGCGTGAAGATATTTATTATTTATTTAATATTCATCACACGAATTTTGTTCCTAGTGAGATTCGAATCAACAACCCTAACCTTCGATGACAGCATCACTAGCAACTCGACGGTTCTTCGACTATATTAATGAATCCTAAAATATTACAGTCCCGGGTAGACACAAAAAAACTGCCTCTTATTTAGAATCGAGCTCTAGACCCAAGTTATAACAATCAGGAAACGCCAAACTACAATTCATGTAACACGAATTACAATCTCCGTGAGATAGAAGCGGGATTCGAATCCGCAAAATTCTTGGAATACATGGTGCCAAATTACAACAATTATAAGCACGTCAAATGATATTGACCTTAGTTATGAGGTGACACAGAATTCGAAATAAATTTTAGTACTTTCCACATACATACATACATATACTCACGGCTCTTTCCCGTAGGGCTAGACAGAGACTTTGACGAACGGTGGGTCAAAAGAAAGCATTTAATTATCTGGACCTATGTCTACTCCATTATAAGGAATAGTGTAACTATAGTATATATACCCTCTATAGTATTGACCCACCTTTCGTCAAAGAAGTTTTTAGGGACAATTTGGCAGGCGGTGAGCATATCGGTGATGGTGAATCGTACATAAGTTTTTAAAACAAATCATAGGTAGAAGCCTAGCATCTGGGGATCAAACTCAGGTCTCTTGAATCGAATTCCGATCACTCAACCACACGGCTGTCGTGACTTCCATCTCATTTTCTTAATTTTATATGACGATATTGTTCCAAGGCGGCTATTGTTAAAGGCGGCGACGGGCTCACCACCTGTCACGTTGTCCCGAAAATATCTTCGGTGGAAGGTGGGTCAAAGGGACTTAATTGTCTAGACTGGACCTCTGTCTACCCCTGTATTGGGAATTGCGTGAAGATATTTATTATTTATTTAATATTCATCACACGAATTTTGTTCCTAGTGAGATTCGAATCAACAACCCTAACCTTCGATGACAGCATCACTAGCAACTCGACGGTTCTTCGACTATTTTAATGAATCCTAAAATATTACAGTCCCGGTAGACGCAAAAACTGCCTCTTGTTTAGAATCGAGCTCTAGACCCAAGTTATAACAATCAGGAAACGCCAAACTACAATTCATGTAACACTAATTACAATCTCCGTGAGATAGAAGCGGGATTCGAATCCGCAAAATTCTTGGAATACATGGTGCCAAATTACAACAATTATAAGCACGTCAAATGATATTGACCTTAGTTATGAGGTGACACAGAATTCGAAATAAATTTTAGTACTTTCCACATACATACATACATATAATCACGGCTCTTTCCCGTAGGGCTAGACAGAGACTTTGACGAACGGTGGGTCAAAAGAAAGCATTTAATTATCTGGACCTATGTCTACTCCATTATAAGGAATAGCGTAACTATAGTATATATACCCTCTATAGTATTGACCCACCTTTCGTCAAAGAAGTTTTTAGGGACAATTTGGCAGGCGGTGAGCATATCGGTGACGGTGAATCGTACATAAGTTTTTAAAACAAATCATAGGTAGAAGCCTCGCATCTGGGGATCAAACTCAGGTCTCTTGACTCGAATTCCGATCACTCAACCACACGGCTGTCGTGACTTCCATCTCATTTTCTTAATTTTATATGACGATATTGTTCCAAGGCGGCTATTGTTAAAGGCGGCGACGGGCTCACCACCTGTCACGTTGTCCCGAAAACATCTTCGGTGGAAGGTGGGTCGAAGGGACTTAATTGTCTAGACTAGACCTCTGTCTACCCCTGTATTGGGAATTGCGTGAAGATATTTATTATTTATTTAATATTCATCACACGAATTTTGTTCCTAGTGAGATTCGAATCAACAACCCTAACCTTCGATGACAGCATCACTAGCAACTCGACGGTTCTTCGACTATTTTAATGAATCCTAAAATATTACAGTCCCGGGTAGACGCAAAAAAACTGCCTCTTGTTTAGAATCGAGCTCTAGACCCAAGTTATAACAATCAGGAAACGCCAAACTACAATTCATGTAACACTAATTACAATCTCCGTGAGATAGAAGCGGGATTCGAATCCGCAAAATTCTTGGAATACATGGTGCCAAATTACAACAATTATAAGCACGTCAAATGATATTGACCTTAGTTATGAGGTGACACAGAATTCGAAATAAATTTTAGTACTTTCCACATACATACATACATATACTCACGGCTCTTTCCCGTAGGGCTAGACAGAGACTTTGACGAACGGTGGGTCAAAAGAAAGCATTTAATTATCTGGACCTATGTCTACTCCATTATAAGGAATAGTGTAACTATAGTATATATACCCTCTATAGTATTGACCCACCTTTCGTCAAAGAAGTTTTTAGGGACAATTTGGCAGGCGGTGAGCATATCGGTGACGGTGAATCGTACATAAGTTTTTAAAACAAATCATAGGTAGAAGCCTCGCATCTGGGGATCAAACTCAGGTCTCTTGACTCGAATTCCGATCACTCAACCACACGGCTGTCGTGACTTCCATCTCATTTTCTTAATTTTATATGACGATATTGTTCCAAGGCGGCTATTGTTAAAGGCGGCGACGGGCTCACCACCTGTCACGTTGTCCCGAAAATATCTTCGGTGGAAGGTGGGTCAAAGGGACTTAATTGTCTAGACTGGACCTCTGTCTACCCCTGTATTGGGAATTGCGTGAAGATATTGTTCCAAGTGTTACACCATTCATTGATTCTATTTTAATGCGAACGCGTATAGGCGAGAGATATGCGTCGTGCGAGCAATTCAGCGCATAATTACAATTGTCCGCGGCGGTATTTTGTTGTTTCGTATTCGTGTTTGTTGGCGCGCGCTAACCGTAAAGTATGAAGACCTACATATGTGAATACTGTTTATGTCGTATACGTTTCATTTATCTATACGTTTCACTTTTACATTCGTCGTGAGTCATCAATTTGGTCAAAGCATTTAAATTGTCTTCACAGATTACTTAAATTCCAAAACATCTGGTTGCAGTTCAATAAAACTTGCATTTGCAATTGCACTGCATCAAATTTTGTTACTTTATCACTATTCGATTAAAGTCGACATTTTGTTAGACAAACTATCGGTCTGGGGTCGACTAAATTTAGTCCAGTTTAACCCTAAAAAGACACAAGTTTGCGCGTTTACCGCTAAAAGGAAACCCTTCGTCGTGTCACCTCATTTTGAGAGCACTCTCCTAGTTGCATCAGCCAGTATCGGAATCCTTGGCGTCGACATATCGAGCGACGTTCAGTTTCGCGGTCACTTGGAAGGAAAGGCCAAATAGGCCTCTAAAAAGCTTGGCGTGCTCAGTAGAGCACGATAGTACTTCATGCCGGCCCACCGCTTGCAACTTTATAAGGCGCAGGTTCGGCCGCACATGGAGTACTGTTCTCATCTCTGGGCGGGGGCACCCCAGTGTCAGCTCCTTCCATTTGACCGTATCCAAGGAAGAGCGGCTCGAATCGTCGACGACCAAGTTTTGTCTGATCGGCTAGATCCCCTGGCTTTGCGAAGAGATGTTGCATCTCTTTGCATTTTTCACAAGATGTACTTCGGGGAAGGAGTGCTCCGAGGAATTGGTCGGATTAATCCCAGCCCCTGAATTTCACCATTGGTGATGGAATTTTTCGTGACAAAAATTCCATCACCAATATCTTGATGCTTGGCATTCCACCCACAGTGCGTTTTTCGCGGAATTTTTTGCCACGCACTTGTACTTTATGGAATGGGTTAGGGACCTTCAAAAAGAGCCAATACCTTTCTCAAAGGCCGGCAACGCATCTGCTATGCCTCTGGTATTGCGGATGTTCATGGGCGGCGGTAATCACTTACGATCACGTGAGCCACCTACTCGTTTCCTCCCTTCTCTATAAAAAAAGATTATGTTACATGTATATGGCTGAATGATGGCAGACAATCCACGCGCTCCTGCATCTTCTGCTGCAGCAGCTGGAGCAGGTACACAACGTGTAAATGTGCCCGGGGCACTGCTCCTACAGATGCAGCAGCAGCAGCATTAGGTACATCACCTGCAGCTGTGCCCGGGGCGCTGCTTCTACTGATGCAGCAGCAGCATCAGCAGTTGCAGCAGCAGTAGATACATCAACTGCAGCTGTGCCCGGGGCGCTGCTTCTACTGATGCAGCAGCAGCATCAGCAGTTGGAGCAGCAGTAGGTACATCACCTGCAGCTGTGCCCGGGGAGCTGCTTCTACTGATGCAGCAGCAGTAGCAGGTACATCACGTGTAAATGTGCATGGGGCGCTGCTCCTATCGATGCAGCAGCAGCAGCTACGTCACCTGTAGATGTTCACGGGGCGCTGCTCCTACAGATGCAGCAGCAGCAGCAGCAACTGGTACATCACGTGTAAATATGCACGGGGTACTGCTCCTACAGATGATGCAGCAGTAGGTACATCTCCTGTAGCAGTGCCCGAGGCGCTGCTCCTACAGATGCAGCAGCAGCAGCAGCAACTGGTACATCACGTGTAAATATGCACGGGGTACTGCTCCTACAGATGATGCAGCAGTAGGTACATCTCCTGTAGCAGTGCCCGGGGCGCTGCTCCTACAGATGCAGCAGCAGCAGCAGCTATAGGTACATCACCCGTAGCTATGCACGAGACGCAGCTTCTACAGTTTCAGTAGCAACAAGTACATCATGTGTAAATGTGCATAGGGCGCTGCTTCTTTAGATGCAACAGCAGCAGCAGGTACATCACGTGTAAATGTGCATGGGGCGCTGCTCCTATCGATGCAGCAGCAGCAGGTACGTCACCTGCAGATGTTCACGGGGCGCTGCTGCTCCAGCTGCAGCAGCAGCTACGTCACCTGTAGATGTTCACGGGGCGCTGCTGCTCCAGCTGCAGCAGCAGCTACGTCACCTGTAGATGTTCACGGGGCGCTGCTGCTCCAGCTGCAGCAGCAGCTACGTCACCTGTAGATGTTCACGGGGCGCTGCTGCTCCAGCTGCAGCAGCAGCTACGTCACCTGTAGATGTTCACGGGGCGCTGCTGCCCAGCTGCAGCCGCTGCAGCAGCAGCTACGTCACCTGTAGATGTTCACGGCGCTGCTGCTCCAGCTGCAGCAGCAGCTACGTCACCTGTAGATGTTCACGGGGCGCTGCTGCTCCAGCTGCAGCCGCTGCAGCAGCAGCTACGTCACCTGTAGATGTTCACGGGGCGCTGCTGCTCCAGCTGCAGCAGCAGCTACGTCACCTGTAGATGTTCACGGGGCGCGCTGCTGCTCCAGTTGCAGCCGCCGCAGCAGCTGCAGCAGCAGCTACGTCACCTGTAGATGTTCACGGGGCGCTGCTGCTCCAGCTGCAGCAGCAGCTACGTCACCTGTAGATGTTCACGGGGCGCTGCTGCTCCAGCTGCAGCAGCAGCTACGTCACCTGTAGATGTTCACGGGGCGCTGCTGCTCCAGCTGCAACCGCTGCAGCAGCAGCTACGTACCTGTAGATGTTCACGGGGCGCTGCTGCCCCACGCGGTACACGCGGTCCTGCGCCTGCTGCTCCAGCTGCAGCCGCCGCAGCAGCAGCAGCCACGTCACCCGTAGATGTTCACGGGCGTTGCTGCTCCAGCCGCAGCAGCAGCTACGTCACCTGTAGATGTTCACGGGGCGCTGCTGCTCCAGCTGCAGCAGCAGCTACGTCACCTGTAGATGTTCACGGGGCGCTGCTGCCCCACGCGGTACACGCGGTCCTGCGCCTGCTGCTCCAGCTGCGGGTTCCAATGCGGGTCCAGCAGCAGCAGGTGACTCGCGCCGCACAGGTTCAATCCCACTCCGCCCGCCGTTAATGACAGCAGCATCACCTGCGACGACACAACATTTAATATCAGTAACAAAATCAGTACCTGTGTGTGTGTGTGTGTGCGTGTGTGCGTGCACCGACCCGCACGGGCGACTGCGGGTCGTTGAGCCGCTCGACGAGCGGCGTGCGCGCGGGCACGGGCACGCGGCCGCTCAGCGACACGCACTGCACGCCGGCGCGCCGCAGCTCGCGCTCCACCAGCCGCAGCACGCCGGTCCACTGCGACACCACCACCGCCTTCTCCCCTGTACACCACACACCACGTTCCGCGATCATTCACTAGTACGCACATGTCTATGTAGACATTCAAACGGACAAAGGTCTAAATATCTAAAAGAAGTCTAGTCTCTAAAGTCATCCAAAGACCATCGAATAATGTTGCACAATGATGTAACTCTTAGCGCGCTTATTATGAAAATTAATTTTTTACGTAAATCGACAATGGCATCCGTTTTTAAAGTACAAGATTAAAAATGTTAAATTTTTAAATCATTTATATATTTATAATAGTTATAATTAGTATTCTGAGAATTATCTTTTTCGACAATTCTCAGAATACAAATTATAACATTGATATCAATTTCAAACCCGCCATCTGCTATTTGCTTTTCATTGAAATGTACAGTCCATCGACATCGTTGTACTTTTAGGGTGCTAATTAAGAAAATTAAATCATTATAAAAGTCGACAGTGGGAGGTTTTTTTTTAAATATAATTTTCGACAATTCTCAGAATATTAATTACAAAATTGACATCAATTTTAAATCATAATTGTTCACCATCCGCTACCGTACCGCGAATTGTACAAACTATATGGCATTTATGGCATCCATTTTTAAAATACTCATCAAAAATGTTTACAAAATTAAAAATATCATTTTTGACAATTCTCAGAATACGTATTATTAAATGAATAGCAATTTTAAAACATTTTTAAAATTGACAATGATATGATACATTTTTTTAAATTGATAAAGAAAAGATGAAAAACCTTAATTTTTTTTTACGATTTTTTTAGACAACTTTCAAAATAATAAAAAAATTAAATCATTATTAATATCCATAATAGCACCCATTTTAAAATATAAGATTAAAATATTAAAGTTTCGACAATTCTCAGAATATTTATTATAAAATTGATACCAATTTCAAATTCTAGTTGTCTACCATCCGCTACCGTACATTGAATTTTACTAACAATCGACATGCATGTCTCTTTTACGCTGCTAATTATGAAAATGCAATCTTATAAGATAATTCTCAGAATATCGATTACTATGGAAGACTTAAAATTTTTCAACATATCAATTTGGGTCTTTTTTTAGGAAAATAAAGTTTTACGAAAACTTTACGAAAATAACAAAAAATTTTAAAATTAATGATTATAATTAAAATGTTGATATTCTACGACCTAACCCGTAAGGACTTTCATAACCTGTAAGGTTGTCACGAAAACTGACGCATTATAAATAGAGAATGAGAATGTTTATCGCTCACCGTCGTTCGGGAAGACGTTCTCATTGAGACAATCCATGACAGCCTTGATCTTGGAGGAGCGTCTCTCCAGATTGAAGACGGGGTTGTTCCGCGACAGAACCGAGCGGATCGCCTCGGCGGCGGTGGTGCCCTCCTCCGCCGCGCCGTCCTCCTCTGCCTCGCCCTTGTTCTCACCGCTCTGAACCAAAAAAAAGATCACTATAACACGACCCATTAATTACTGTTTAAGAGGTACATAAGGTAATTCGCTAGATGTCGCTGTACTATTTTAATACATGCTATCGTATTACTATTTAGATAATACATACTGATTTGGTTGGACACGATAGCTTAATGGTTGAGTGTTCGGAATTAACGAGTCAAGAGACCCGAGTTCGATCCCCAGGCGACAAGCTTGTACAAATAGCTTTTTCAAAAACTTAAGTACGAATTAAATCGTTGGCTTTGGACATAAAGACGGCGACGAACACACCACCTTTCATTTTGTCCCGAAAATATCTTCGGTGGAAGAGTCGAAGAGACTTCATTGTCTAGACTAGACCTCTGTCTCCAGCACTAACAATGTATCACTGTGTCCAGATCGAAAAGGCGAAAGGTCGAAGGGACTTGTCTAGACTAGACCTCTGTCTACCCCTGTATTAGGAATGGTGTGAAGATATTATTATTATTATGTTTGGTATTGTTTTATTGACAATAGATATTCAAGTCAGCATAATATAATAACAGTAACTTTTACTGTTTGAAGAGCAACATAACAAAAAACCAGCTAGACAAGGACGGAATATGTTAATGTCACAACCGACCTTTCTCCTCGGACTTTTCTTCTTGTCTTCCAGAACGAGCTTGTTGAGCTCTTCTAGCAGATCGTTCTCTGCAGTGTCGGCGTCGAGCTGCTCGTCTCCGGCCTCGTGGTCAGTCAGCATTGCCGCGATGAGGCCGCAGTGACAGCACACCTGCCGCAGACGCAGCAGGAGCACCAGGATCTCGTGGGATTTCACCGGCTTAGCACCTGGACATCAGGAAGGCCAGTTTACGTTTAGGAAGGTTAGTGGTGTTTAATACTATGTTTTACTGCTACATGTCGCGCGAATTACGCTTTTTCCCGGAACTAGAATAGACATCCACTTTCCACCGAAGCTTATTTGGGACAATGTGATATCAAAGACCGTCAATAGAATTTGATTTATTCAATTAAAAATGGATAGCCAATGGTGGTCCCCAGGTGGCAGGCTCGTGCCAATGGGTTTTCCAAAAACCTAAGTACGAATTATATCGTTGGCTTGGACATAAAGACGGCGACGAACACACCACCTTTCATTTTGTCCCGAAAATATCTTCGGTGGAAGAGTCGAAGAGACTTCATTGTCTAGACTAGACCTCTGTCTCCAGCACTAACAATGTATCACTGTGTCCAGATCGAAAAGGCGAAAGGTCGAAGGGACTTGTCTAGACTAGACCTCTGTCTACCCCTGTATTAGGAATGGTGTGAAGATATTATTATTATTATGTTTGGTATTGTTTTATTGACAATAGATATTCAAGTCAGCATAATATAATAACAGTAACTTTTACTGTTTGAAGAGCAACATAACAAAAAACCAGCTAGACAAGGACGGAATATGTTAATGTCACAACCGACCTTTCTCCTCGGACTTTTCTTCTTGTCTTCCAGAACGAGCTTGTTGAGCTCTTCTAGCAGATCGTTCTCTGCAGTGTCGGCGTCGAGCTGCTCGTCTCCGGCCTCGTGGTCAGTCAGCATTGCCGCGATGAGGCCGCAGTGACAGCACACCTGCCGCAGACGCAGCAGGAGCACCAGGATCTCGTGGGATTTCACCGGCTTAGCACCTGGACATCAGGAAGGCCAGTTTACGTTTAGGAAGGTTAGTGGTGTTTAATACTATGTTTTACTGCTACATGTCGCGCGAATTACGCTTTTTCCCGGAACTAGAATAGACAGAGATCCACTTTCCACCGAAGCTTATTTGGGACAATGTGATATCAAAGACCGTCAATAGCATTTGATTTATTCAATTAAAAATGGATAGCCAATGGTGGTCCCCAGGTGGCAGGCTCGTGCCAATGGGTTTTTCAAAAACCTAAGTACGAATTATATCGTTGGCTTGGACATAAAGACGGCGACGGACTCACCACCTGTCACGTTGTCCCGAAAATATCTTCGGTGGAAGGTGGGTCGAGGTCACTTAATTGTCTAGACTAGACCTCTGTCTACCCCTATGTAAGGAATTGCGTGAAGATATTTATTTGTTATTTTATTTAAAAGGATATTAATCACTTTCCTACAAGTCTATTCCAAAAACTTAGTCAAGTGTATTTTTTTAAATTTTAATTGATAAATTTCAAGAGGGAATGACTGGAGCCGTTCGTTCTATTAAAATAACTCACCTTGAAGTTTAATCATTTTCTTATGCATTTCTGCGTACGCGCTGTCTTTACTGGGCGCGAGGAAACCTTGCGCGTCCGCTCGCTTCTCGGCGCGCTGGTGCAGGAACTGGGCGAACAGGGTCTTGGAGAACACGAGCAACTGAAACAAAAGATAAAACTAATAATAAATAGCTAAGTTCTCTTGATTTTGTAGCACGCAAAGTTTGCTGAATGTTTGATTGCAAAAAAAATAAAGTTTTAATAAAATTTCTATTTTTACTTTATTTATGGTTAATGGCTGTAAATTCATGAATATTCAACTGGAATTTTTATTACATTCCTGTAGATTCCGCCAATGCCAAAACAGACATATATAGAGATTTAGAATGCAACCGCAGCCTATCCATCTTGCGTTTAGGATACGGTTTCTCGAAGGTAAGGGTGCGGCTCTGACCTTCGAGTATGGCAATGGCGGATTCGAGTTTCACCCGTGTCGTTTGATATGTAAAAAAAAATAGTTTGACTAATTGGAAAGACAGGAGAGCACGGGCCAGTGCGGGCCACGCACCTTCTGGTAGACGTTCATCTCGTCGCGCGCCAGCGCCACGGGCCGCTCGTGCAGCGCGCGCGGCGGCAGGCAGGCCAGCTGGCCGCGCTGCTGCAGCTGCGCCTTGGTGCGCCGCAGCATCACGCAGCGCATGATGGTGCTCAGCCGCTCCTGCCCGCCCAGGCTCTTGTTGTCGATCCACTTCTTCCACACCTGGACACAGTCGCACGTTGTCAGCGTTGTACACGTGTGCGTGCGTGTGCGTGTACGTGCGTGTGCGTGTGCGTGCGTGGCTCACCGCGAGCTCGTCGAAGGGCGAGCAGCCCAGGAAGCGCAGCAGCGCGAACAGGTCGAGGTCGCGGTTGTGCAGCGCGTGCGTGTGCGTGTGCGTGCGTGTGCGTGTGCGTGCGTGTGCGTGTGCGTGCGTGCGTGCGTGCGTGCGGCTCACCGCCAGCTCGTCGAAGGCGAGCAGCCCAGGAAGCGCAACAGCGCGAACAGGTCGAGTCGCGGTTGTGCAGCGCGCGTGCGTGTGCGCGTGTGCGTGCGTGTGCGTGTGCGTGCGTGTGCGTGCGTATGCGGCTCACCGCCAGCTCGTCGAAGGGCGAGCAGCCCAGGAAGCGCAGCAGCGCGAACAGGTCGAGGTCGCGGTTGTGCAGCGCGTGCGTGTGCGTGTGCGTGTGCATGCGTGTGCGTGTGCGTGCGTGTGCGTGTGCGTGCGTGTGCGTGCGTATGTGGCTCACCGCCAGCTCGTCGAAGGGCGAGCAGCCCAGAAGCGCAGCAGCGCGAACAGGTCGAGGTCGCGGTTGTGCAGCGCGTGCGTGTGCGTGTACGTGCGTGTGCGTGTGCGTGTGCGTGCGTGTGCGTGTGCGTGCGTGTGCGGCTCACCGCCAGCTCGTCGAAGGGCGAGCAGCCAGGAAGCGCAGCAGCGCGAACAGGTCGAGGTCGCGGTTGTGCAGCGCGCGTGCGTGTGCGTGTGCGTGCGTGTGCGTGTGTGCGTGCGTGTGCGTGTGCGTGCGTATGCGGCTCACCGCCAGCTCGTCGAAGGGCGAGCAGCCCAGGAAGCGCAGCAGCGCGAACAGGTCGAGTCGCGGTTGTGCAGCGCGTGCGTGTGCGTGTGCGTGCGTGTGCGTGTGCGTGCGTGTACGTGCGTGCGTGCGTACGTGCGTGCGTGCGTGGCTCACCGCCAGCTCGTCGAAGGGCGAG